>JAGFNQ010000847.1:23048-296753 GCA_024364735.1 Boesenbergia rotunda
TGATCATGATTGAAAATCTTGAGCTATGCCAAGGTTTGAACAAGGACCGAAATGATACAATTTCGGTATCGTATGGTGACATGTCGATATAGTTTCAATATTTTTTAAATATAAAATATATTAACTAAAAATAAAATATTTAATCTAAACATTTTAAAATAAAAAATATAAAATAAAATACTTTTTTAAAATATATATATAGGATAAATTTATTAGACTTTAATTAAACCTATTTAAATTATCTTAATCATAGCAAGGATTTGATTAAAATTATTAACTCAAATTATTGAGTTCGGACTTAAATTTTAAAAAAATGCATTTTAAAGTATTTTAATGGGATAATCCGATTACAGTTTTAGGAAGCCTCCTATTTAAGCTGGGAGTTTATTAGAAACATTAACCTAAGTTTTGATTAAAATCCTTAAGTTTGTTTTCTCCTTACCGCGTGCCTCTCTCGTTGCCCAGGCTCACGCTTCATAGTTCGGACGCCCGCCTCTCATTATTTACTAAAGTCTAAGAAATCACCTATTCTATGACGACCGCGGGCAAGCAGGGCCCTGCGGCGTATCCGAATGCGTCGTTGGGGCCGAGCGACACTTCTGGATGCATTGCTAGGACGGGCGTGTTGTCGGGCTCATGCGACGCGTCCTAACGTGTTGTCGGGCTCACACGACACTTCCGAACTGGTTGTTGGGCTCACGGGACGCTCTAGACACGTCACCGGGCTCGTCTGACGTGTTCGGACCCGTCGTCAGGCTCGCGCGATGCGTGTGGACACATCGCTGACCCTATGCAATGTGTCACGGCGTGCCGGCAATGTGTTAGTGTTGGTCCGTGAGCGGAACAAGATGTTTTTTCCATATCGAGCAAAATGGCTCAAGATTTTAATCCATTGTTCAGATCTACTTGCATTCATATCCTTGTGCCTTATTCTAATTTGAATTATGCTATGATTTCCAATTATGAACTGTGAAATATTGATATATTTGTAGACTACCGAATTCAAATACCAGATCTCCTGGGAGCAATTGCAATCTGCTGATGGAAAATTAGGTTATAGGCCTCACTTGGATGTTGGAAGAACTCATAACTTCTATCCATGTAAGATCCAGTATTAATAGAAATCCTACTATAAGACATTAGAAATTTACTTAGAAATTTTTACATTCTCATATTTTGACGTAAATAAATTAAATAAGAGGGTTTCAATAGGGCGGCCCAATTTAAAAACATGGCAACTTTGGACTAGCCCTACTGTGTTGGCAAGATTAAATACTGAAAGAGAATATTACAAGCATGAAATTACCTGGGCTTGAATCTGTTGTCTAAAAATTGACCAAAGAGTGTCTTTTCCAATTCGCTATCAGTAAGATCAAGTGGTCCTTTTTGTTCAACACCTCCTGTGCTAGACATTGGAACCCACGGCTTGCTACTTCTAAAATATCTCAGTAACTGAACAAAGCAGGGCACATTGCATAACATAATTAAAAATGTGAAACAACTGCACTATCATGAGTAAGATTAAAAGCAATAACATTAGTCCCTATTCATACTACAATCATGCACACAATACAAAGAAGAAACCCAGGTTACGCTATTCAAGATGCTGATTTGATATTACTCATAAGCACCAAATATGTACTGTCTGATCTATATACCAATTTAGGGAACATAAGCTAGGAGTATGAATCCAAAACAACACAATCATGCCTGGCAAGCAAATCAAAGTGTTAGGTTCATGTTTGTAGTGTTCGATGGAATGGAAATGGATCAACCTTTCCATGAATCTTGGACGGACAATTTAAGGCAGAATGATCAGTTCAAGAAAGAATCAATCAATATAGATTTAGTGAAGAATATAATCATGCCTAACTTAGTAAATCACATTAAGACCTTGGTTAGTAGTGTGGAATAAAATTGAAAGGGAATGGTTCAACCTTCCCATGAATCCATTCCAATGTTTGGGTAACCAATTTGAGGTCAAATGAACCATTTAAAGAAAGAACCCATTAGATAGATTAAGCATCATTACATCTCTACTACATGTAAATATTATTCAAGGTATGAAGGATTATTTGGTGCCTGAATTTATGGTATAAAGCAAGGACCAATTACATAGATTAGGCATCATTACACCTACATGAAATATTTCTCAGGGTATAAAGAATTACTTTCTTCCTGAATCTAGATCTCCAACCAACAAAGTGAATTTTGGTATTGTATGATGCAAACACCAGGCACATATCAAAGAGTTCAAAGGTCAACTCAAATAAGTTTTAATTATACAATTCTCTTCCACTAGCTTCATCACCTCTAAATATAAGTCTATAGCAATCCTAAAGAAATTATTAAGCAGTTGTAACATCTCTGAACCACGGTACATTAGTATGTTAGCATTGTGTTTAAATTATAATTTAATTTCCATTGCGCATATATTCATGACACAACCAAGAGCTTAAACAAAGTTAAAGACTTTATCTTCATCAAGTTCTTGGTAATTCGTTCTCTAAGATTTCATTTGCATTACTTAGGAGATGTGAAGTTTATTGTGAGTGAAATCCTAGATAAGGGTTAAACTTGTGATAGTTTGTAAAATCTCAAAGGTTGGGTCAAGGGATTATTCTTAGTTAACGTTATGTAGTTTGTAAAATCTCAAAGGTTGGGTCAAGGTGTTATTCTTAGTTAACCTTATGTAGTTTGTAAAATCTCAAATGTTGCGTCAAAGTGTTATTGGCCCAAAACTGGATGGGCAACTTTATTGGAATTCTTTTGGGATACTGGACCAAATGCATCATAGGCTATTGAGTAGGTGCGACATTGTCAAATCACATTACATTGGTTTGTTAGCAATGTCTTTAAATTATAATTTGATTTCCACCATGCATATATTCTTGGCACAACCAATGGATCACACAAACACTTATGCTACTAATTTATGGTTTGTTTTTGTATTTATGTGACAAATTGACGATTTAATTGTGTTATCTATGCACCCCCACCTGAGCCATAGTAGATTCTACAACGAACTACAATTTATCAAATAATAGAACACAAGATGCAGATTGATTTCAGGTTGGAGATAAAAGCATGCAAGTGATAATGGTCGATGGTGCAACAAAATTGGCCTTGGGTTAACTTGTGATAGTTTGTAAAATCTCAAAGGTTGGGTCAAGGTGTTATTCTTAGTTAACCTTATATAGTTTGTAAAATCTCAAATGTTGGGTCAAGATGTTATTTGCCCAAAACTAGATGGGCAACTTTATTGGAATTATTTTGGGTTAATGAACCAAATGCATCATAGACTATTGAGTAGGTATGACATTGTCAAATCACGTTACATCGGCTTGTTAGCATTGCATTTAAATTATAATTTTATCTCCACCATCGATATATTCTTGGCACAACCAATCGATCACACGAACACTTGCGCTACTAACTTATGGTTTGTTTTTGTATTTATGTGATGAATTGAGGATTTAAGTGTGTTATCTACCCCCTACCTGAGCCATAGTAGATTCTACAACAAACTACAATCTATCAAATAATAGAACACAAGATGCAGATTGATTTCAAGTTGGAGATACATGAATGCAAGTGATCATGGTCGATGGTGCAACAAAATTGGACATGGTTAAAGTGCCATTCCTTACTGATTTTCAAATAGAAAATCTGTTTTAAAAGTACAATAATATGCAATCCTATTTCAATAGAAATATAACCAAGGACTTGGATTACATTGTAAACTTACATTCCCATATAATGCCTTTACTTTATCTAAAATTTATAAGCTTTTAATTGATCCAAGATAGACCTTCGAAAAATCTGTGAAGATTTAACATTAAAAAAATCATTTTGATGATTTGACTTAAAGATTTCCCTAATGACTTGTCCAAAGAATCTCTTAGAGACATGGAAGAACCTCAATTGATTTAATCTATTTAGTGAACAACCAACTTGTTGGTTGACTATGAACTAGGCTCCCTGATTTTTTTTACTCATCCATATTATCAGGGAAGACAAACTAAGAAATTAAACAAAGAGGAATAATGAGAAAGAATGAAAGACATACTGTTTGATAATTACAAAATCAATTAAAGCTTTTATTAGTATGTGTAGTTATTTACAACTCTAAAGCTCAGCATCTTCGAAAATTGGTTTTCTTATCTACAAACTTTCTTTTGAGTTGACGCAAGATTCATATGTTGATAGAAGAAACAACCTGTATCAGGCAATGACTTATAATATCGAGCGATATGATAGATTATCCATTATTCTCTAGAAGCATTCAACGCATCATTCCTTAAAGTGAGACAATTAATTCTAATGCTTGCTTATTAATTTGTCAACATTTTTATGCACTACTTTAATTTTTAAATTAGTTGATACGCTAATTTAATGTCTAAAACTTATTTATGCACTAGTTCAATTTTCAAATTAGAGAATGCATTAATTTAGTAGGAAAGATTTAAGGCTTCATCCTTAAATAATGACTTCCCTGGAGTCTTGAAGAACATTTTCTCATTTTGATTTTCCCTATTTGTTGGAGCAGATAACCAAAAAGAAAGAAAATCATGTCAAAGTTCAATAAACAAGGATCAGAATGATGGAGAAAATACCTTCATTCCTCTTTCAAAAGAAAGCTAAAGTAAGAAAATATGTTAATAACTCATTCAGAGTTGAGTCCTCCTAGGTAATGGAGAATCATGTGGTTTGAAATAACGGATAAATTTTTTTAGTGTTTCTTTTAAATTTCTTAGGTTTTAATTTTCTTTTTACAATTTTGACTGAGTCATTAAGAGAGATGACCTCTTTTCATAATAAAAAGGGGATATTCTTTGTGTGTAAACAACTTTTGAATTTAATACACTATTCCACTTTAAGAAACATGTCAATTTTGATATGAATTCTCTGAGTAAGTTTGATGATTTGATATTGGTGTTGCGTAATTTGTTCAATATTTCAATGGAATATTTTTTATTCACTATTTTTCTTATATGCCTTCTTAGGTTTAGGAAAAACCTTTGCTATTATTCATGTACTCATGCCCATAGAAATAAAACCCTCAAAAAAAAGAGTTTGTCTCCCTATGATTCATTATTGATTCAGACATTAATTTCTTTAACTCCTCTATAAAGGTAACAGACGTGGAGACCAGAATAAAGTCAAATGATACAACATTCCTACAAACAATCACATGATTTCCTCCCATATGTGAATCAGGAGTATGCAGATCACTATAAACAATAAATTTAAGCATGAATATAACAGAGTATTTTGTGCGAAAAATAAAGATCACATAAACAAATGAAAAATAAAATTATATCTGTGAATTTCTGGAGACCCAGTACATATCACCATCGAGATCACATAAACAAATGAAAAATAAAATTATACCTGTGAATTTCTGGAGACCCAATACATATCACCATCGAAGTCACTGTTTGCCATCTCATCAGCTAAAGACCGTGGGCCTTTAGTAGGGAAGAAAATAGCATATTTCGAATCTCCAACAAACAACTCAAGTTCCTTGATGTACCTTGCTGAAAGAACATGTATGTCACCAAAATGCAAACCCGGATGCTTATAAACAAGGACATCTCCAGAAATTTGTCCATTCTCACTGTGCATAAAATGCCATTATAAAATTTATACTATGGAGTGTAAAAAATAAAGATCATACACGCTAGATATGATAAATTGAAGATTTAATGTAGATATGAAGAATTTGGAAAACACGTACAGAATAACACAAACTTCATTAGGTTTCAGCAAACCAGTTGGGTCTACAGTTCCCATTAGATAATAGCAATCTGTCACTGGAAGCTTTCCTGTCTTCAGACCCTTCCTTTCTTCTTTCATCAGGACAGAAAGACGAAATTGCATATATGGCTCCTCAAGTGGAATCCCACAAAGTATCATTCGTGACACCAGAAAATCATCCATATCCCCATACTTAAGTGAAACTGAAAAGGAAACACACAGCAGAAATGTTGATGATTCCTCATAAAAGAAGCTATGAATTGAACTGCAAGAAGCACTATCATCATCTAAGGATACCTGGGCAGTGGAATTGAATTCTCGAATATGATAAAATAAGTTACGGCTACAATAGTAAAAAACTATACAATGAAACAAAGTACTTGGGCTCAGATTCCATTAAAATCTAAAGATACCTCTGATTGCAGCTAGTTTGGTGTACCTAGCATTCTGAGCATCATCTAAAGCATTTTTCAGAAGTTCCAAAAAGTACTCATTGGGTACTCCTCCATAGTGAAGCAGTGCAATCAAGTATCTTGATAAGCATGCCCGCTTTGGTCGATTGCTGAAATATTGAGGAAATAGCACATGGATGAAAGATTATATAAGTGGAATATTAGCTAATACTACACCATAGATATTAGGTGAGAATACAATCTTTAATATTAAACATCCAGACAAACAGATTTTGCATATCAACATATTGTCTTCCACACAATACGATGTCATGTTCATAGTTGTCACAAGCGCAAAGCGCAAAAAAGTGCTCAAGGGTCTTGGGGCTTAAAGCGCAAAGCGAAGCGCGGGCTTTACGGGAAAAAGCGCAATAAACATCTAAATATCAATATATTTAGTAAACATCTAAACATCTAATTTAGTGGTTTATATGAATTAATATAATATACTAAATTTTTATTTAAACTATAATTTCAATATATTTAAATCTAAATATCTAATTAATATTTTTCAGATTTTGTTTAAATATAATTTTTATGTATTTAAATTTTAAATTTTAAATCTGATTTAAATTTTAAAGATTTATAAGAATTAATAAAAAAATTTAAAATTTTTTAATTTTAAATATATTTAAAAATAAAATTTATCAGATTTTTACATTTGAAATATATATTTTTATAAATTTTAAATCTATTTATATTACATAATAAAATTTATTAGAATTTTTTTATTTTAAAAATATTTTTTATATATTTAAATTTATTTTATATGAATTAATAAAGTTTATAAGATTTTTTTGAGGAATTGTTTGATTTTTTTAGGAATTATTTGATTTTTGAGGAATTGTTTGATTTTTTTGAAACTAAAAATCCCACCGGCGGCGCCGGAAGGGTCGCACGACGCCTCCAGCGCCGCCGGAGGTGTCGCCGGACGCTTCCGGTGCCGCTGGAGGTGTGCGACGTTGCATCCGGCGGCGTTCATAAGATTGACGTTGAATTAGAAAATTAATACAAATTAATAAAAAAAAGGATAAATAACATAATTTATAAATTACTACTTACCCCTTCAATTGACTCCAATTTCTTTCACACCATGAGCTACTTGTGAGAGAAATTTCATTACCTTTTTTTTGTTTTTTGTAAGTTTGGAGTGTCACCAAAATAATTGGACCACTATTCAATGTAAAAAAGTAAAGAGGAAAAAAATATGTAAAAGCGACATGTATGTTAGTGAATAAAAATAAAGGAAATAGATGTACCCAGATCAAAGTCATGGTACATATCCACAATTCTCATATGTCATGACCGTCATTTTTCTTTCAATGTTTTCGGATTTACTCTTATACTTTAACAACTCATCATTAGAAATGGTAGATTTATCCTCGTCGATGGGAAAAATTCTCTCAACATAATTCAAGAACTCATTCATAACATTGGTGTCATTTTGTATGCTTGAATCTTGAAGTAAAAAAATCGGATTCAACAAGTAAATGGCATAAAGCAAAGGACTATAAAGTCAACCGTTAGACTTCTCATCAATAATCTTCAAAATAGAAGTCTTTCTAATCTCTTCCTTGGCTTGTTTAAATGCACCCAATGAAAAGGTCAATAAGGGTTTTTTGTCAACAAGGCGTAAAATTTTCACTAAAGGGTGAAAATATTAGAAGCCAAAGAAACCCCATTCCAAAAAGAGATACTTGCTACCATCACCTTCGCTCAAGTGATATAAACATAAGTCTCAATTGATCTTTCTTGCCTTGGAGACTTTCCCAGGTTAAAAATGAAATAGCAAATCTTGTCATCCAAGGCCTCACAAAATCCATCTACTTGATATATTTCCTTATATATCAGAGAAAAATCTCAAGGAAAACCTCAAAGAATAATGTAGCATTGCAATTGCAGCGATCCCCGACGGGTTCACCGTGTACCCCTGGGTATAGTTTGATTCGGGGCGGCAGCCGGAGGCTGCCGATGGTGTCCGAGCGACAATCGGACGTGTGCATGTAAAGTGTCACGTCATTCCTTGAGATTTACACTGAGATTTTTCCTTGAGCGTATCATTGCTCATAATCAAAGTTCTATGAAATGTATATATGAATATTGTTAGGGCCTTTCTTTCTCAAGCATTCCGCCAAACTTAGGTAGCTTCCCAATTGCTTCAAACATGAGGTTGATTGTATGAGTCGCATAAGAGGTCCAAAAAATTTGAGGTTGTGTAACTTTCAATAAGTTTGTTGCCGCCATATTGTTTGGTGATTGTCTGTCACTACTGGAACATGTTGAGGGTCAATTTCCGTGTTTGGTGTTTGTGTCCATAAATTCTTCAATAGAACCAAGGAAGGAAGTGTCTAGTTTGCAATTAACATATTAATTCATAATGCTTCTTCTCTTGTGATCCGTCCATGCATCAGGCATAATTGAACATCGATTTTTTATCCACTCTTTATGTTTTTTTAAAGATAATTTAGTTCTCTCAACTTTTTGCATCAAAAGTGACTCTCTTAAAGATGTTGATATGGAGGTTTGTAGCCCAAGCCAAATTGGCCAACCTCCTCTAAAATTGTCTAAAGCTTTGATTGTCAATCGCATGAAAGGGAATCTCTGCCTCATAAATCTATCTTGCAAGGTACTCATACACATCAATTGTAAACACTAACTTCCATGCATCATTTATATTTTATTGTCTTGCCTTTGTTGGATCGATTGTGGATGTCCACTTATCAATAGACCTTAGGTGTTTTGACTTCTTTTTAGAAGAATCTCCCTCGACTTGACAATCATCATCTTCTACATCAACACCTATATTTACTTCTGCCCTCTTTTCTTTTAGTTCATCCATCCTTTCTCATTTATTCTTGTTATTTTCAAGATAAGCTTTTTTTTTGTCTTCATCATATGCTTTAGGACATGCTTCAACTTCTATTACAATACCCACAATATGATGATTCATCCGTTAAACTCCTTAAAAAGCCTCTTACACAATTTGCATTTGTAAGTCCCCCCCCCCCCCCCCCCCCCCCTTGCCCCCCCCCCCCCCCCACTAGCCTCTTCCCCCCACCGCTAGCATTTTCAATTTGCATGTAATTCAATATCTCTTTTTCTTTGCAATACAACACTCCATAATCCCAAACAATATCACTAGACTTTCGCTTCAATTCCATCTCAGTTTGTTTCTCATTTCTGCTATTAATCTTCAATAATTAAATAAATGATCAAAAACTAGAACAAGAACTTATTAAAAATATATAAAAGCTAACCTAGTGTGCTAGCAGTTGCAACAAGTTGCAGCGGTGCGCCTGGAACCCACCAAGTCACCCATAACCCACCTCCTTTCGCTTGGAACCTCCCTCACCGCCGCCACGCCCTGCACCGCTGCCACTAGCACTCTAGGTTAGCTTTTATATATTTCTAGTAAGTTATTGTTCTAGTTTTTATCTTTTATTTAATTATTGAAGATTAATGGCAAAAAATGAGAAATAACCGGAGGTAGAATTGAAGCAAAAGTCTAGTAATGTTGTTTGGAAATATGGGATGTTGTATTGCAAAGAAAAAAGAGATTGGAGTACATGCAAAGTGTATAAGAGGCTTATTAATAGAAGAGTTTATTGAATGAAGCATTATTGCGGGTATTATAGGATAAGTTGAAGCATGTCCTAAAACATCCGATGAAGACAAAAGGAGTAAGAGATTATCTTGAAAACAGTAAGAATAAGAAGCGAGAAAGGGTGAAAGAACCAAAAGAAGAGATGATAGAAGTAAATATAAGTGTTGATATAGAGGATGATGATTGTCAAGTGAAGGGAGATTCTTCTAAAATGAAGTCAAAACACGTTGGGTATATCGATAAGTAGACATCCGCAATCGATCCAACAAAGGCAAAACAACAAAACATAGATGATATATTAAAGTTAAAATTTACAACTGATGTGCATAAGTACCTTGCAAAATGGATTTATGAGACGGGAATTCCTTTTCATGCGATTAACAATCAAAGCTTTAGACAATTTGTAGAGGTGGGCTACAAACCTTCAAGTCAACATTCTCTAAAAGAGTCACTTTTGAAGCAAAAAGTAATGAAGACAAAATTATCTTTAAAAAATAAGAAAAGTTGTGAAAAATGGATGTTCAATTATGATCGATGCATGGACAGATAGCAAGATGAGAAGCATTATAAATTAATGTGTTAATTGTAAACTAGGCACTTCATTCCTTGGTTCTATTGAAGAATCTATGGAGGCAAATACAAGGGCTTATATCTTTGAGTGTATTGAAAAATACATTAATGAAATTGGCCCTCAATATGTTGTTCAAGTAGTGACGGGCGATACAACAAACAATATGGCGGCAGCAGAGTTCTTAAAGGTTACACAACCTCAAATTTTTTGGACCTCGTGTGATTCATACAATCAACCTCGTGCTTGAAGCAATTGAAAAACTACGTAAGTTTAGCGGAATGCTTGAGAAAGCAAAGGCCCTAATAATATTCATCTATGCACATTATGCAGAAATATACCAAAAAGAGGGAAATTGTGAGGTCTGAGGTAACAAGATTTTTTACTTTATTTTTGACCTTGGAAAGTCTCAAAGGCAAGAAAGATCGATTCAGACTTATGATTACGAGTGGGGCAAAACAAAATTAAGGAATAGTGTAAAAGGGAAAGTAGCAAAGGCAACAATAACAATCTTTTTGGAATGGTGTTTCTGCAATGTGCTTTCCAAAGTGGGATGATGATAAAACCATTTAAGGGCTCCACATAATTCTGCAATGTGCTGAAAAGTAGAATTTTCCCCAAGAGTTCCGGTAGATTTGTTTGCCCGGAAAAGATGCTTTCCAAAGTTTTTCAGTGTTGGTCTTAAGGATTTCAAGTGATTGATAATCCATTGGCCTTTGTGGTATCCTTGCAGTGGTGCAAGAGAACTCACTAAAAAGTTCTGTTGTAGGATTATAATTCCTTTTGGGAGAAGACTAAGTATTTATCACTGGAATTAGAATCAGTGGCTGCCATTATGTACTCTGGCTGGATATTTCCATCAGTTTTAAGTGCTGATGAAGAAATTAGAACCTAATTTAGCCCTAACTATGCCAAAAGCTTCTTCTAAAGAATAAAATCCTCTATAAGAAGGTTTTTCACAGTCTGTCATGGCTGTTTTTCCTTCATCCCAGTTAGAATGAATTCCTGCTTGGGTACCTGAAAATACAGCATAGCCAAAAAATTTCTTTCCATCAGGTTTTGAACCGTTGTTATAAAAATAGTTAGAGAGTGCATTAATAGAAATCTTGTGATTGCAAATTCTTGGTGCTGTAGGAATATTCCAAATATTATTTATAATGCACTGTTGGATGTGATACAGCTTTGATCTGAGATCAAATTAGGATGTGACCTCTTTGCAGCTGAACAAGTTCCTGGTTCCCAAACTTCATAGTTTTGTAGCGCCATAAATTATTACTTTCTTTTGACGGTCCATTTTTGGCTAAGTAGAAGTATCCCTATATACAAAACATATAATCTTAATGTAAAAGTCTGGACAACTAGAGAATTATTGGTCTCATTTATATGTTCCCAATTAATTTTTAATCCTTGATGATTGTATCAGTAAATTTGATCCATCATTTAATACTTTCCTTCAAGTATTCTAGGCATTCGATAATACATTTTCCATTCCTAAATATTCTCCTCTTGTGATATTGTCAACTAAAGCACATAAATCTATCATGCGTTGTATCAGATGCAAGGTTTAAAATCTCGACCCGTGCCAAGGTTTCGGTCTCAGGCCGGAACGATACGGTTTCGGTATCGTATCGTGCCGTATCGATATGGTTTCGGTATTTTTTTTATTTATATATAATAATTATTAAATAAATATATTTATTGTGTTTAATTTAAAATAACTTGTATATAGATTTTATATAAGTTTTCTATTAGTGAATAATTGTTAGAAAAAATAATTAAATATAATTTTCTTTAAATAAATTAATCTATCAATAATTTAAATCAAAATTGATACGTCATAATATATTAAGTTACTAATGTCAAAAAGGGTGGCGTGAATTACATAAACATCCTGTTTAGGAGTTAAGCCAACTTTATAGTTCTACAATATTTAGATTAAATAATCATAATTATATAAATTATTATAAAGATACTATTTTATATATAATAATTATATAAATTAATTAATTATTCATTTAATTAATTATTAATTTAAATAATATATACAATCAGATTTCTGATTTAAAATCAGATTTAAAAATTTTTTATCTATTTTAAATTTTAAATTGTATCTGATTTCTGATTTTATAAGAATTAATAAAAAATTTAAAATTTTATAATTTTAAATATATTTAAATTTGAGGAATTGTTTTATCTGATTTATATTAAATTTTTTTAAATTTTTTATATCTGATTTAAATTTTTTAAATTTGATGAATTTCTGATTTTTTTTAAATTTTTTTATATGATTTCTGATTTTAAATGTATTTTAAATAAAATTTATAAGATTTTTTTGAGGAATTGTTTGATTTTTTTGAGGAATTGTTTTTTTTAATTAATAAAAAACAAAAATAAAACCGGCGGCGCCGGAAGCGTCGCGGGACGCCTCCGCCGGGAAGTAGCGTTTCACGCCTCCGGCGTCGCCAGACGCTTCCGCCGGCGCCGGAGGCGGGTGATGTTGCTTCCGGCATCGCTAGAGACGTGCCGCGACACTTCCGGCGCCGTTGGACACCGTAAATATTGTCCAGCGGCACCGGAAGCGTCGCCGGACGCTTCTCCCGGCGCCGGAGGGGTGCGATGTTGCTTCCGGCGTCGCTAGAGGCGTCCGGCGACGCTTCCGGCGCCGCTGGACACCGCAAATAGTGTCGCGCTTAAGAACGCGCCGTCAAAGAACGCGTCGCACGAAGCGCCCGTGTTGTCGAACCCGCTCGCTTCCGTGTTCGCAGAAGCGAGGAAGCCTCGCGTCGTGGCACCTTGCACTTAAGCGCGCGAAGCGAGCGCTTTTGACTAGTCTGGCGGAGACGTCGACGACACCGTAGGCGCCTGCCGAAGCTTCCGGCACGCCTGCGGCGCCGCCGGAAGCGTCCGGCGTCACCTTCGGTGTCGCTGGAAGAGTTCCACGACGCTTCCAACGGCGTCAGACATGTCCCGCGATGTTTTCAGCGCCGCCGAAAGCGTCGCGGGGCGTTTCCAGCGCCTCCGGAAGTGTCGCCAGGCGTTTCCAGCACAGCCGGAAGCGTCCAGCAACGCTTCCGGCGACACCTCCTGGACGCCAAACATGTTTCGCTCGCGAGCCGGTTTCGCTCGCGCAGCAGAATGGTAAAAACCGTCCGTGCTGGGCGGCACGGAACGGTATTGCAAACCTTGATCAGATGTCTAAAAGAATACAAGTAATTTTGATTTCTTGGAATTTAAAGGCAACAAACCATGTAGTGTTGGATGGAATGGGTCTCTTATTAGTAATATTTTGTAGATGTACAGCAAAATATGTACTTCAGATGCAAGATAAGCTTGAGGATTTCAATATTAAATAAAGAACCCAATAAATAGACTTTAGAGTAAAAAATTAAAAAAATAATAAACAAGAAAAGAATGAATGAATCTTATGTCTTAACAAACCCATGAACAATGACAACTATATCACAATAAAAAAAGAGTGATGAAATTTCCACCACAATGATCAAAATCAAAGTTAACATAATTGCCAACATATCTATTATTTGCCGGTCAAAGAAATTCCATGTATACCTTGTTGCAACAATCTCCAAGGAGTTGCAAGACTGAATATAAGAAAAACTTGCATCTGATAGAACTTTCCTCATAGAAGGTCTTACTTGTATAGTTCTTGGAGGAAGCTACACAAAAAAAACAAGATAAGATAACCAATTAACCGTGAATAAAAATAATAATTCTACACCATGGAGTAAAATTTCAGTCTAACCACACAATTGTACTTAAATCATCCTTTAATGACCTATTGAACAGGTCAATAGAGGGTTCCTCTACCATGCTTGCCACCTAGTCTAGTGACCTACACCTACATGAACCTCCTCAAACCAATAGTATAAAAATATCTCTATAAGGTGCATTACGGGACCCATATTGTTCCATCTCTATGAGCTCTTCAGATTCTGTAATTTTATAATAGGCCAAGTTACACTTTGAGTATGCTAGATGAGGCATTAAGATACGACTGTGTCCAAAAAGAATGAGGTGTAATAGTTCCGACATAACATCTAGATAGAGTTAGCATACCAGTTTATTCAATAGTAGGGTTCCCTTAAATGCTGCTCCTTCGTTAAACAAACGGAACTGGATAAGCAGAGGCTGATATTCAATGGAAAACAAAGCCATTTATTTTTTTTATCAAAGGATATTAAAATAGGATTTGCAGTAGATTAACTGGCATACTGCTTCTGAAGCAAGTGACTTTGTAATGTTGAGAGGTTCCTCTGGAATTTCAGATCCATCCAACAACTGAAGAAAACTAGAAGTTTCAGAGACAGATTGATAACAAAATAGGTAATGTTGATAAGTGCGATCATGAAAAACATTTTCTTTTTACTGTCAGAATAGAGACTAAACATATATTTGGTTCATGGTTGATAATCTAAACACTGCACCATTTCTATAAATCAACCGCTCAAATATTCATCAGCGCACAAGAGATCAATGATACCACCATATTCCACACCAAATATTCACATTTTAGGTCCTGGAGAAAGGTGCAGCAAAGAATTTCTATGATTCAACAAATCACGTATTCTTTTGAGTGAAAGAGAAAGAATATGACAGATCTGTTTACTATAAACCCCTAGAACATACAAGGTAACCCACACTTATTCTAAAGGCACAGAAAAGTAGTAATCAACACAAGGGCATACTTTAGGTTGACATATGGAGCTATGAAGCTGAAAGGGCAAACCTGGTTACTCATTGGTGTCAAGCATTTACCCTTCAAGATATGACGAGGACATTTCAAAGCTAAATCTTCTGAAATAAACCCAGTTCCATCAGTGTGGATCAGTGGCTCGCCATTTTCATCATAGGAGATGTTCCCGTCATCATCCTAGAAGATGCAATGTCCACATAGATAAACTTCAGAACCAAACAAAATGAACAAAAATTGAATGAATCCCAAAGTCATAAGGTATAGTACCGTGCATGGTATGTCGTCAATCGTTTCAACATGAACTGACGCAAGATCAATATCTAATTTCATCGTTTTGGACAAGATCAAAGAAAACCTGCATCGATAAATTCCACATGGCACATACAAAAAATTAACATTAACACCAAAATAACAAAACTCAAACTAGATAACATATTTACACACCATACAAAAAAAGCAAATTTTAGAAGCTAAACCTGGCCATATATTTTGACAAACTTGAAACTGTATGTACATGCATAAAAACAGCTCTGGACTCATGTATGAACTTGTCTGATAGTATATAAGGTTTTTCCTGATCAGCCATCCAATTTGATTCCATGCGAACAAAATAGCATTTCACGGGAGAACTAATAGAGCTTTTTTTTTTCTCCTCCTTGCCACCATCTTTGTAAACTAGAAATAATCAAGTCATGCGATACAAGATCAATAAAATAATATATATAAAGTCCATAGATATATTTTTATAGCAAGGAGCATGTTGGAAAACAACAACAGGAAATATTTTATTAGCAGAATGTGAGGCTAATAAATTAATCAAAACCTACAAGGAAAATGAATGATTAAAAACTCAATGCAGTATAAAGTTTCAAGTGTGTAATGACAAGCTTCTAAACATGTTAGGACAGTGTAGCATTGGTCAGAGTAATGGCAAAATCAAGAAAATAATAATTTCAATTAGAAGAGTCAATCTAGCAACATTAGTAAAGGCGAAAAATCTGCTACTATGTGTATTTCTGTGAATCCAAAATCTCATTTCAACATTTTGCAGCCAACTCCAAGAAGCTTGGATTTAAATAATATAGGCAAGCGGGATAAAGTGTTGATTTTTAAAGCTGAACACAATTTAAATTTAACAAACAGATCATAGGGAATAAAAAGGGTTGAGGTCTACATAAAGCATGTTAAGTTAGTTTTATTTGATTCAAGTTTTGGCCAATTTACAACATATATAGGATTTTCTAGATGAATGAAAGTCAAACCACATTCAAATGGGATTTGCATTGAGTGGAGATTAGAATTATCTTCAGTTGGGTAATTTCTAAGTTAGAAGAATTCTACCAACATTAGTAAAGGCAACAACATTTAATATGAACTCAAAATCTCATTTCAACATTTGCAGACAACTCATTTGATTCAAGTTTAGGCCAATTTAGAGGATAAATGAGAGTTTCAGTTGAATGAATGGCAAAGCACATTCAAATGAGATTTGCATTTGGTGGAGTTTAAGATTATCTTAAGTTGGGTAGTCTTTTCATACTGGCCAAAACCTCTCTTTCTCATCCTTGTTCATAATCCCCCTCCCCTCTTCCTTTGTTGACCTTAACCCTAGCTAACTTCTACCTCTTCCACTTCTCTAGGGTGCAAACTTCTCCTCCCAAGGTGTGAAACAAGTCTTCTCCTCCCAAGGAGTGAAACATCTTTCTTCTTCTTCCTCTTTTTCTATCCCTATTAGTGCTAGCAACCCTTGATGGTGGTGGTGTTTGGAGAGGACAACCAAAGCAAGGTAAAGTTCTCATCTCTTATGGTCATCCTAATTTCATGTTTGGAGTGATTATGTTCTTTAATAGAATTAGTTACCCTTAAAGGCTATAAATACAAGTTGTAAGTCTATCTGTAAAATAACAATTCCAAATATATAATATTCCATCCTTCTCAAATCATCCTAATAAGTTGTTTCATCTGAAATTTAAGAAGGCGTCCCTAGACGCCTTCCCTAGACAATTGAAATTAAGCAAAGGAGCCAAAAATGTTCCTGAGATAAAATAAGAGCTCTAACAAGATCTAGCAAATTTTACACAACACTAAGCAAATCAAATGAATGAGACTTCATCGACAAGTAATTGCACAATAAAGCTAAAACTAATACAGATGCAACGATTAGAGAGTTGTGCAGATAGAAAACTTTTTCTAGGCAACCTAGCATAGGCCAAACTGAACATAGCTTCAAGGGTAAAGAAATGATATATGGAATTAAAGGGGGGAAAAAGCAGAAAGAGGGATAAACTTCCGGCCTTCAACAGATCAGAAGGGCAAAAAGTGCTTCATTAACATAGAGCTTGAGAAAATACCCCCATCTAAGAAAATTCAAGTCTGGCCCTCAATAAAGTTCAAGTGAATAAAGGGAGTACCCTTAACAGAGATAAAAATGAAAATTGTGTGTTTCCGCCACCTTAAATCTATAATGGTCTTGAAAAAAAGTTGAATTACATGTGCAAATGAAAACTGAGCATGCAACCAACCAACTTGTCAAAGATGCAATGATCTTTATACCAAAACTGATGATTCAACCAACCAAATTGTCAAAAGAGGCAATGATCTTTAGATCAAACCTGAGGGAACAAAGCGAGACCAAAAAGAATAAATTTTAGCAGCTTACCAAAAAACTGATAGCGTCGTAATCCCACAAGAATTCCCTCTTGAGCAACCTTGTGGTAAATAGAGTCATATTCTTGGAAAGCATGAGATCCTTTTCCAACATTCGTTTCCTCAGCAAATTTTACTAACAAGACATTATCATCACCCAACACTCTCTGCATATGAGTTCTTTGAAGTTGCAAATAAGGACCCTGTGTTGAAGAAGCAAATTTTGCAGGTAAAACTGACTAATCAATACCTAAACATAATAGGATGACTAAGCAACCAATTTATATAATGGACACCCATATTTGTCCATGTGAGACCAATGAACGTGGATGGTCCTACTTTCATCATGCTCTATGGACGTGGATGGTCCTACTTTTATCATGCTCTCTCATGCCCACAATGACTCAAACGATATGCATCTATTTTTGATTTTATATAGACAGGATTTGAACCCTAAATTTCCAGCTCTATCTGAAAAGCTCAAGTTGTTAAGAAAGGAGCCAATTTATATTGATATAATGAACAGGCACCTGTCCATGTGGGACGACATGAAGTCTCCTCAATTCAACAACATTGTTTAATTTACCCAATTTAATTTACACAAGTGTGAGAACCTCTAAATGATAAGAATGCAAATAACCTTAAATTATTCATACTATAGCAGCAATGGGGGAAGAATATTAGGGTTAATTTACCCTATATAGTCCCTTTCTTTTTTTGGATAAATAAAAATACATTAAATCCAAAGAAAAAGGGGTGCAACTAGGATTAGTCATGCTCAATCACCATCATCTATCATCCCACAGCCTAGGGAGCTACTTATGTCTGACCGCCCAATGCGAGGGCTTCCCGATTTACCCTAGCGGCCGGTGGGAAACTTCCGTGGGGCCGAGCCGGTCGCCCGAGGTTGGAAAAACCTCGTTAATCAATTTCTACTTATGTCTGACACAACTATAGGGAATCCTATGCGACATGATAATAAAATTCGCAGCGGAAAAAGAATCCCTCGAGCGATCCATGCGAAAGAAAACTCGTACGAAGTACATCTATCTAATAGATCTATCTAAGTGTATACCTTTGGAGCGTATCATTCGCTTATCCCACTCGTCCAAGGTACGCCGGATCTCTTGCACGTTCAAGTGTCCGTGCCTCTATGCGTATCCACACGAACATGATATCTCAACTTCGAAGAAGAACTATCTTAGTTGTGCTAGCAACTTGAGGTAGTTCACAAAAACACCAAGAACCCCAAAGATGGGTTTCGACCAAAGAGGGAGAAGAGGAGGAAGAGAGGAAGAAAAATGACTACGTCTCATCCAAAATGCAAAAGAACTCTTTTATATTCATCTCATGAATACGAAGAGTTTTTGTCTCTTTAGCTTCCCCACATTAAAGCCAATAAAAGCCAATAAAACCAATGAAACACATGTTTCACATTTTTTACTATTCACTTTCTCTTCATCCAATGAAGAGAAAACCATTCATCTTCCTCTATTATTAATTCATTAAACATTTTAATGAATTAATATCTCATTCAAATGTGATTGAGTCTAATCTAAATGATCTAACTCAAATTAGACTCAATCTCATAATTCAATTGGTTCACTTGAGTCTAACTCAATTAATTCAATTTGGATCAAATCTTGGTCAAACTAAGATCAATTAATCTCCAAAGCATTGTGTCCTTAGTGTGTGACCCAATAGGTTCTCGTAACGTTGGCAATGTGTCTAAACCGCTTTAGACACATAAGTAATGCGCGGCATCTAGCAATGCATCATTGCTACCCAAGTGACGAGAAAGTCGAGATCCGACTTAACCTCCGTAATTATGACAATGTATGACTTTGTCCTTCTATTCTTGATATCTAGATTAACCAATAAGGCATAGACCGTGTCATCCTCGATATCAATCTTTGTGTTTCTTGATCCCCAAGCAGACTCACTCAAATAAATGAGCTCAATATCTCATATTGACTCATTTTAGTATGATCATGCGTTTTAATAGTCCTACTCGATCAAAGGGCCCCGTCATATGGGAGGGATAGATCCCATCTACATCACTCACATCCCTCCGCATAATTCATTACATACCCAGTGATCGCTTTTATAGTTCACCCTGTTACGGGTGACGTTTGACGATACCAAAGTACATAACTCTTTATGTAGGGAACCGTAGTGACTTCAAGTATAAGGATTATTCATACTAATAGTCACATGAGAAAGTTTATAACACTCATATGACAATCTATGAAATTTTCTCATGGCGGGTCAATTCAGTACACATTCTCTAATGTATACCTATGTGTAAACTTGATATCACATATCCATGACTTGTGAGCTCAAGTCATCAATTGACCTACATGCTAGTCTCCATGCATTAATATTGTCCCAGAATATTAATGTTTGACTAGGAATGGTTTGGTGTAGTGTTCTCTACATCATCTCACTATCGATTCAACCAATCGATGTGATGTAGATAAAAACCTACTACCCAAGGACATTATACTTAATTATTTGGCACAAATATAAAGTAAGTACAATAATCAAACTTTGTCTTTATTAATAATAGAATATGATACAAAAGTCCCTAGTCAATCATCACATAATTGACTCTAGGGCTCCTACTAACAACAACATCAAATCAGAGTAAACTCCCAATGACCAGTATACATGAGTTGCACACTCTTGAAGATCTTCTCAATGACTAACTATTCCTCTTCAAAGAAACTACTATTCCTCACTCAACAACATAGTGAAATATGGAAGACAAGACCTTTATTAACAACTTACTCCCTCAATAGTATCGCCCGAAAACTCACATCAACCATATGTATGTAGACATTTCTTGTCGCATGTGAAGTTAGTCTCTAATCCTTTTCCATAACTCCGCAATAGGGGGCACCCAAAGAAAAGATGCTCCTGTGACTCTAGCACCTGACAGCAGGAAGACGGGAAGCCTAAGAACTATAACAAGAAAATAGATGTAAGAAATTACACTTACAAGCATCCTCCCAGAATGCAATAGGCTGGTTTAGTTAGAGACGTGATCTAAGGCAATCAATACTTATGGGACAATAGCAAGTCTTCTTGGGTGGTTGTGAGATGCATAACTCATGACCTTATATATAAGGCATGTTTACTATTAGTTTTGTATCGGTTGACATGGGTGAAATATTTCATTCTACCTACCAACTAACATAAATAACAGCTCAATACAGCAAAACTACTACCAAGCTTCCATGATCAACAACGAGCAACCGAAGGCTTCTCCAAAGGCATGTGAAAATTCCATACCATAGCACATTATGAAGTTTCCCTAAAGCACACGACCTTTTGCATCGGCTTTCGCATGTCAATTCAATTAAGCTTAGGGTTTGTCTCTTGATTCCCTTCTCCTTCTCTAGCTTTCTTCCTTTAACTCCTTGCTCTCATTGATACCTTTATTATCACATTTTGGCATTATTGACACAACACCAAAAGGCATATTGATGTAGCAGAAGCGTATATCAATGAGATTAACAGTTAATTCCAAGGTTCTAAAATTCATTAGGCGCTAGTCGGGCGCTAGACTAGCGCCTAGGCCGCCTAGGCGAGGATTAATCGGCGCTAGACGGATTAATCGATATCAACATAAATTACATAATTAACATAATAAATCACATATTATAACTCCAAGTCCAACACAATAACATCAAATTTAAATTAAATATAAATTTTTTATTTTTTAAATTTTAAATATAAATTTTTTAACAAGAATATGATTTATAATTCAAATTTTCTATTTATTTAAGGAAATGTTTAAAATTTTAAATAAAATTAAATAATAAATATAAATAATAAAAGTAAAAAAAAGCCAGTCGCGCAGGATCGGCCGCTGTCGGCGCCACCGGACGCGTCGCGGGAAGCACCCGGCGGTGCCGGCAACGTCGCCGAAGACTTCCGGCGGTGCCAGATGTCTCCGGCGACGCCGGATGCTTCCCGCGACGCTTCCGACGGTGCCAAAAGCGTCGCGGGATGCTTCGGGAGGCGTCGGACACGTTGCCGGAGCCATCTGGCACTGCCGGAAGACTCCTGCGACACTTCCGGCGCGGCCGGAAACTCCCGCGACACTTTCGGCAAGACGCATCGCCTGCGTCGTGTCGCGACGCTTTCGGCGGGACGCATCACCTGCGTCGCGTCGCATTGCCTAGGCGCCGCACAGACCGCCTAGGCGGCCCCTTCGCCTAGCCTGGCCGCAGACACAGTGTTCGCAACGGCCTATGGGCGTCGAGCTGCTAGGCGGCGCCTAGGCGCCCGCCTAGCCCGAGTTTTCGAACACTGGTTAATTCACACAAAATAGCCAGAAAAATCTTAACACTTAGATTAAGTCTATATTAATCTTCAATTCTCCTTAATCAAAACTTATGCCCGTATTTATAGAACGAGCTACAATAATTGAATTAGGAAAATATTTTCAAAAAGAAAAAGTGCATAATTAAGGAAAAATAAAATATCGTACCTAAGTGATCCCGTTTGAGAGCGATGAAGATGGAGCACCAGTGAAGTGGGTGGCGCGAAGGGAAAAGGAACGTCAACAAGCAGGCCAGGGGAGGGGGGTCCCTGGTGCTGTCACTCCAATGCTCAAATTAGCACAAGAAGGTGGAGTTTAGTTGCAACGAAAATGAAGATGTGGAAAATCTGAAAACGCCTACCTGCGCCGCAGAGGACCCCTATTTATAACAACTCTAATAACCTCCTCATTAATGAGGTGTCATAGCAAATAAATGAACCTATCTAATCATCGTATGCCAAAGGTATAGAGAGGTCTTGTCAACCGTAGGTATAATGATAATCGTATCTCTATATTGTATCCACGTGAAGATACAACATCACGTGATTCTCACAACCTCACTAAGGGCCTTATCCCCAATATGGGCTTTGAGGCAAGCAAGCCTATTAGGCTTCGTGGGATGGACTTTTGGGCCAATTTATAGGCCCTGGACAGCCAAGTGGATTTAAGGGCTTTGAACCATGAGAGGTCTGATCGGCCTTATTTGAGCAGGGCTAGGAGAATTGGTTGTGATCTTCCTTTGCTGGAAAGAAAATCTGCAACCAAGAGCAGCTGTGGCTCAGCGCTCACACCAGGAGATCAATACTGCAGAGGCATGATTCAACAAGCAGATGTTCCTAGATTGTTACTGATATCTGCAGGTGCAGATTTATTGATGCAGAAAAAAACCATGATGTAAGAGGCAGGCAGGGGATCGAAAGGGGAAAAATCACAGATATCTGCTGCAATAATGCAAACTAGAAGAAAAAGGTAAGTGATCTTATAATAAAGATACAAGAATTAATTACAGACATTATAGAGGAGAAAGGGACATATTCATATACAATGTTAGGAATCTATTCTAGGAAAGAATCTATATTAGGTAAATATAAATTAGGCTAATAATAATATATCTAAATATATATATTCAGCTAATACTCTCCCTAGGTTAGAGCATAGATATTAATCATGCCCAACTTGTTACAGAGATACTCAACTCGAACTCAATTTAAAGCTTCTGTGAATATATATCCTAGTTGTTCTCCAGTCTTCACATATCCTATAGTAGTGATCAAGCCTTGTTGAATTTTCTCACAAACAAAATAACCATCAATTTCAATGTGCTTAATTCGCTCATGAAACACAGGATTTGATGCAATATGAAGAGCAGCTTGATTATCACATCACGATTTTGTTGGTACCGAAATTTTAAGTCCTACTTTAGTAAGGAGTTGATATATCCACATTATCTCACACACAGACTATGTCATAATCCTATATTCTGACTCTACACTGGATTGTGACACAACATTTTGCTTCTTACTCTTCCATGAGACAATTTTCTCCCAAAAAATACAATAACCTGAAGTAGTCTTTCTATCCATCTTAGAACCTGTCCAATCTGCATCTGAAAAGTATTCAATATGAGTGTGCCCATGATTTTTATATATGATACCCCATCTGGGTGCTCCCTTCAAGTAACACAAAATTTTCTCTAACGTTGCCCAATGATAAATTGTTGGAAATGACATAAACTGACTAACAACACTAATCGAATATGCAATATCTAGACGAATCACGGTAAGATAATTTAACTTCCAACCAACCTTCAATATCTCTCAGGACATTCAAATAGTTCTCCATCTTTTATGAGGTGCATGTTCTGAGTTATTAGAGTATTACAAGGTTTTGCCCCTAATTTTCCTGTCTCAGTTAATAGGTCGAGGACATATTTTTTCTGAGATAGAAATATACCTTATTTACTCAAAACTTCAACACTCCTACTGTAACTTTAGCGGATGGGTCTCCATCTTGTATTCGTGGATCTAGCACTATCAATTCTACTCCTTTGCTTTCTCTATCCTATTTCTTACATTTACCTAATTTATCCTTTAATTTGCTCTTTATCAGTCAATTAACTCCTAATCTTACCTGTGGCATCTCATTTTTTCCTGATTATTATTTATTTCAGAATCTTTTGACGAAGAAGATTATTGGTAAAGGACATGAGTTTGGAAGCCTCTACATTCTTGATCCACCTATCCCAAGATCTTTTGCTTGCTTAAGTGTAACTTCTCCTTTCAAGGCTCATGGTAGTTTAGGTCATCCATCTCTTTCTTTGATCAAGAAGTTTTGCCCATAATATAGTAAGGTGTCTTCATTAGATTATGAGTCATGTCAATTTGCAAAGCATCACTGTCTTAGTTTGAGTCCAAGAGTAAATAAACGTGCTACTATTTCTTTTGTGTTAGTTTTTTCGGATATTTGGGATCCTCGTCTTATTTTGTCTATACCTGATTTTAGATATTTTATTACTTTTGCGGATGATTATTCACGTGTAGCCTAGTTATATTTAATGAAAAGTTGTTCTGTGTTATTTTCACTATTTTGTGGATTTTGTGCCAACAGTTCAATGCAACCATTCGTACTACAATGCCAAGGAATATACGTCCAATTTATTTCAATCTTATATGGGCCAAAATGGCATGCTTCATGAAACATCTTGTGTTGAAACTCCATCCCAATGGTGTGGCTGAACGTAAAAATAGACATCTAATTACATGTCACATCTTATATTAGATTTAGACAAAAAAGTAGAAAAGAGAGAATTATCTGTTATATGATCTGTGGCACTAGAATCAATGACCCATTTAGAGAATAAGAAAACAAGACATGTGTTCTAGTTACCTGAATCAGCAAAAAAAGTGGCAGAGGAAGATGGCGATTCCTGATATTGAGAGAACTTGGCAAATTCATCTGCGGAGATAAGAATTGATTCATCAGGAGCATCATTAGTGGATGCAATATGAGTCGTGACTTTGTTGATTTTTGTACTGAAGCTTTCTACACTCAAACTTTGTATGGCTCGACTTACGATAATAATTGCATATAATACCATTAGAATTCGGTATTTGAGTTTCAAAGCACAACTAAATATACCTTGTAAAGAGGAGACCTCAAAACCAAAAAGAACTTGTGATTTAGTGGACTCAAAGTCAGAAGATAGGCCAACGAGGAAGCTCATGATAGTCATCTACTCTCATTGGCATTGTTCAACCTTCACATCGGAGCTAAAGGGCAACAACATGTTAAGCTCCTGTCTTCTTGAATGTCATAAAATAATTGATCAGAGGTTGATCTTGTTTTTCCACACGACAAAAGGCTTTGCAAACCTTATACAAGCGGGAGAGATTCCCTTTTCCATAATACAGAAATTCTAGATAATCCATCAGTTTTAACGAATTCACAGTGATTGATCAAACCAATTACCTCACTATCAATACAATTCTGAATTTGTAGGAATAAGCGAGCATCCTCTCTAAGCCATGTCTGCTTTGAGTTATCTTCAAGATCATCAATTAAATAATCATCTTTATTAATACTTCACTCGAATAGTCTTATTCCAATCTAAATAGTTCGAACCATTCAATTTATGGTCGGTGATTTTAGACATCACAGGTACCACATCCATATCCATCATAACAGAAGATTTATTTTCAACCATTTATCCCAAAGAGGAAAGGCAGGAGGCTGCAGGCTGCATGCCAGGAGAAAAGCAGGGCAATTCTTATTGGCAACAAACTTGTACTTGTGCTAAATGTACTTCTCTCTGATCACAGGTAGGTTGATGTCAGCTCTTGCACAGAGAAGGTTGTGCAATGCCTTCACACAGCTTGAAAGATCATATGTCAAGTCAGTGAATTCTCTAATCCTGGAAAAATTCTGGAGGTATGGAAGCAGGGCAATTCTTTTTGCTTCCACTGTATGGAAGAAGAGAGGAACTGACCTCCCTGGGCGTCTTGAGAGAAAAGAACCAAAACATGGGTTGCAACCCCACAAAGGTGTTGCTGAAGCTAAGGTTGGCGTCGTTGCAGATCGGACGCAACCTTGCAAGACGCTATTGCTCGACAAAGAAACAAGAGGAAGTCGTGGCAGGCTGGCAGCAGGTGGAGTGACGCCGACGGGAGAGCAAGAGAAACGGACGAACCTGGGACTAACTTGCGCAACGACTGCCACGACAAAAAATAGCTCCAACATGCTTCGATCTCTGTTGGCTTGTTGAATCAGATCTGGGTAAGATCAAGAAGGCAGCAGTGTGTCTGGAGAAGCAAGGATAGAGGCGACAAAGGACCTGCTACAGCGTGAACGCAGATGCTCGACAGAGAAGCGTTCCCGACAAACGTTCAGCAAATCGCCCTTTAGGCTTCTTCGTCGATCGATCTGTCTGCGACAAATTGGAGACGGGGAAGAAGCAATTGATTGGAGAGAGAGAGACAGAGAGAGAGATAGGAGCAATCGATTGGCGATGGAGGAGGTCAAGCTATGTCACGACAAGAGGGAGCGAAGCGGCGGAACTGGGCTATGATATCATGTAATAAAGATACAAGAATTAATTACATAAATTATAAAGGAGAACGGGGAATATTTATATACAATATTAGGAATCTATTAAGAATCTATATTAGATAAATATAAACTAGGCTAATAATAATGTGTGTGTGTGTGTGTGTGGTTACTAGATCTGAAGAAGATTTAGAGAGAGAGAAGGATTTCCTTGGGAAGAAAATCTGGAGAATCAAGAGCACTCACACCAAGAGATTAATGCTACAGAGGGATGATTCAAACAAGCAGATGTTCCAAGATTACTACTGGAATTTGCAGATGCAGATTTGCTGATTCCGTAATAGTCCACAATGTAAGAGGTGGACAAGGGATCTAAAGGGAAAAAAACCAGATGTTGAAAGGAATAAGTATAAGATGATGGAGAGCTGCCTCATGTCTACTCCCCCAAAGGCAAGGAAAACCTCTGCTCCTCTCTCGCTCTTCATTTTTAGAATAATCCTAGGTCAAAAGGTGGCCCCCCAGCCCCTGTAATATGAAGTCCCTCCCTCATCACAGCACTCTTCCCCCCCCCCCCCCCCCAATTCTCTCTCATGACTCATGACCTAATCTTGGTCATCATATGCCTAGGAGTGCTCTTCGTCACACTCTGAAGTCACCTACTCTTGCGCTGCTTGAAGCCCTCCAATCGCAACCACCTACATTGCCATACATACTGCCAACACCGGTTGTTTTGAGCGTGGCACACTGTTGCATGCTGCATCTTGTAAGATAGTTTGCTTGCCTGTGCTGTCACTGTTGCTGCTACGTGCAATTTATTGTGCAACCTTTGAAACTGCAGCTCACTATGCTCCCTTTATGGGCCACCTGTGGTGTTACCCACAGCCTTAGCCTCTAGAAACAGAGACCTTTTCCTCCTCCTTCATAGAAATAATGATCCCTCCTAATCTTGGTCATCATCTGCCTAAGAGTGCCCTTCATCACACTCTGAAATCACCCACTCTTGCACTGCTTGAAGCCATCCAGTCGCTGCCACCTACATTGCCATAGATACTGCCAACACTGGTTGCTTTGAGCCATGGCACACTGTTGCATGCTGCATCTTGTAAGATAGTTCGCTACCCCTGTGATGTCACTGTTGCAGCTGCATGCAATTTTCTGTGCAACCTTTGAAACTGCAGCTCACCTATGCTGCCTTTGTGGGCCACCTGTGCTGTTACCCATAGCCTTAGCCTCTAGAAATAGAGACCTTTTCCTCCTCCAGAGAAATAATGATCCCTCCATATCTTTGCACAAGCAGCACTAGCCCCCGCATCCCACTGCCCTAGATCAGCCTCTTCCTTCCACTCTTCAGCCCTCTCAACTTCCCTTCCTCACATTTAGAGCTTTTGGGTTAGTGTTACCAGCAACCTAAGCCTTTATAACTTTTAAGGTAGCTGCTTTGTATGCATGTATCGTACGTACCCTAACTCATTCCCTTTGTTGACCTTCTTCAAAAGTTCGCGAGTGTGTGATGACCTACAAAAGCAATGAGGAGGTGCTCTTCTTCCATCTATAGTAACATATTCCTCATTGTTTTGATTAATCACAGTGTAGGAGGCAAATTCTTAGCTTCATGTTGTTGACCCAAGCATCAAACATATTATCAAACATCAAAATCCTAAACTGGAGGTCAATTGCACCAACACTTTGGTGTTAAGATAAATTTTTATAAAGAATGTTGATTAGGTTGTGGATAGGGCCTTTAGCCCATTAGGATGATAGACTATTTTAGTAGTTATAATAATTCTTTTCACCTTTAGTTGGTCATGATGATTGTATATTGGACGTAGCTAAGGTTTAAAATTTTGAGTCATGCCGGAAGCTTGATTTATGACTTATGGTTTTGGTATCATATTATGTCGTGTCGATACTATTTTAATACTTTTTAAATATAAAATGTATTAATTAAAAAATATTAATATTTGATTGTCATTGAAGTTTACTATGGAATTATATTTGAGATGTTGAATGTTAAATTCAAATTTTAATATTATCTTATAAAATGTTTGATGTTTATCGAGTAAAAGTTGATTTAGGATTAGCTAAAGTAGAGATAGCACAATCAAGTATATTTAAACTAGATTTAAATTGGATTTATTTTGATTAATTTAAAATTAAATTAGATTTATATATAAAATAATTTAATTTATTAGAAGTAGTATATTTTATAAGATTAAATTATATTTAACTTGTTTTTATCTTTTCTAACAATCTGTCTCCTCCATTTTTAAAGAGTTTTTTCTCTCTGATTATCTCATGGACGAATGAAGAGAGAAAATTAACCATTCTTAAAGAAGTCAAGAGGTTTTTTTTTTGTCTCTGTTTGCCTCATGCACAAATAAAAGTGGGGGAAAATTAACTATCTTTAAAGAGGTTTTTTTCTTTATTTACCCTAGTGAATGGTTGAAGGAGAAAAAAAATTACTGAGGGGAGAAATTAAAAGAGAGAAAGGAATTAATTGTGTAAAAGAATAAAACTTAAAGAAAAAAAATAAAAATAGGGGGAAAATAAGAAAGGAAAAAAAAAAGTCTAGCAAAGTCTTATCACCATGAGGCCAATGCCTATCCTACCCGTTGTGAGGTCACAACTGCCTTAAGGACAAGTGAGTCCTCTTGCGACGGCCTCACAAGGTCACAAAGCCTTAGTGAGACAATTGCCAGGGACGGAGCCAAAGGGGGGGCGATAGCGGTAGTCGCACCCCCCCCCCTCCTTTCGATTTTTTGGTGCAATAGATATAGAGGTATAAAAATAAAGAATGAATAGAGTGTAAATGGGGGGCAACGACACGGTCGCCCCCTTCAACGTAAACATATATTTTTCACCCCTCCAATATTAAATTTCTAGCTCTGTCCATGAGTCTGCCACTTGCGGCTGTGAGTTTGATGTCGACATTTTATTCCATAGCATGTTCAGATGATGTTGGGTAGTCATGCACACGCAACTTACACAAGCATCATTGCTTACCACAAAATGGTAGGTTGCAAGGCTACGTGCCAAAAATATAGGTCCAAACAAACACCCAATGACTGAGATTTAGTGGCAGTAATATATGACTTGCAGGTAACAACTGTTTATTTACTTTCTTGCCATTGATAGCATAGTATGATTTTGTTGTTTTATCATTGTGTTTACCATATTTTCATTAACTCGCTCTAGGGTTACAAGATGCTCATCCCTAAGAGAAAGTTTTGAAGACAGTTGACAAAGTTTTTGATGATTTCAAGCTTTGCATTTTTGTCATTAATTTTCTTGCCTATGTAGTTAGGATTTCATATGTTCTCTGTGCAGAATTTCATATGTTTAGTGTTCATGCTACTTTTCATTTTTCCATTAGTAGCGTAATTTTATGGTTGATTATGAAAGTTCAATTTTCTTATTGACTCCCTGTATTAATTGGTTAGTTTCTAATTGTGGGGATTTTGTGAAATATTCAGTTTGAAATCCTTGTATATGTTGTTATTGTAAATGGATCTTTCTATGGTGTCCTTGATCCCAACTAAATAGGCACAAAGCTTGTTGTATGGTTGTTGTGAATGTCATGTCATGCCTATGGCCATCGAGACCTACTTGGGGTTATGACTGTTCTCGAAATAGAAGTTTCATTGGTGAGGGACAATTAGACATTGAAAGGATCTTCAAGTGTGCCCCGGTCCTAGTATTTTCTATGATCCAGACAAGAGGAACTCCTAAAGACTAGTTTTTGTACTATGATTTGTGCTATAAAATTTTACTTATCAAAAAAAATAGAGGTGCACATTCGCAAATTTGTTTAATATAATTGAATGCACAAGTGCTACAAAACTATAAGATATAACTATGCAAGCTTAAAATTCATATGCAAACTATAAAATAAAACAATTTAAAACATGACTAGGGAAGTAATGAAGACAAGTATTCTAACAATAATATTTAAAACGGTTTGGTAATTATATCAAATTCTATTCCGTGGCATATATCTTTCCTAGTATTTCACCCAACCTATAAAATAATGATAGCATACAAGATACAAGAGTTAAATGCTCAAAGCCCTTACTTTGGCAACTTATTCTCACTTGGTTTATTTGGTCTTTCCCATCACTCACTTGGTAGTTCACCTCAAAGGCAGACTTAGTTATAGACAAAAATGTCCCATGCCAATAACGCCCTCACTAAACTCTTTACCTAAGGAGAATCCCTCTCAAACATGCAAGGTTCAAGGGCACACTTATGCTTAGCTCTACATAGTCAACCTTAAACCTAAATGAAACCATCCTTAGCTCTCACATGGTATCTTCCATAACAGTTAAACAAAACACATTTGTTTAATACAAAAACAAACGAAAATAAAAAAGCAAATTAGAAGAGCATGGAGTTGCTAAGTTCACTCTCCTCAGTTGCTCCTATTGTGTTATTATGATCCAAGTATCTAAGCTCTTCAAGATCTGAGAATCATCGGGAGAAAAAAGACATGATTGAATTGCAATTTAAGCAATGTTTAAAAGCGAGATAAAGATGTTCAAAATAACACTCAAACAAAAAAGTAATTTTATGATTGGTTCACATCATCTAATCAACTCTTTAACTAGGGATGGAAATGGGGTCTGGCGAAATAGGATTACAACTTCCTCTTGATGCCTACCTATTGTGTGGAGGAATTAGGGCTAGGTAAGATGCAAGGTGGGTCAGCACAGATCAACATAAGATACATAAACATATGAGATGAATACTCATAAACACACACATACATTCATATAGGCCAACTAAGGGAAACCAAGGCAGAGCAAGGAAGCAAACACTATTTATATTATCGAGCAGGGCGGTCCCGATCTGACTAAGATTGCCAGATGTGAAAATGTTAAAAGCAGATCCTCTTCCTTGAGAGAGGTGCAAAAACTCATATAAATGAAATTGATTCTGGAAAAGAAGACAGAATTGTTTCTTATGATTTTGAAAACAAAAACAAAATCTTGTCACGGGTGGGAAGATTTTGGTCTGTAAGAGACAATTATAGTGAAAGAAATTGTAGGAAAGAAACAAATTTGAAGATCTGAATCACAGCAGTAACAGCCAGCAGACTAGCAACCTTCAGCAAATTTAGGGAAGTAGATCGAGAAGGAAGAGAATAAGGAATCCCAGAAAGAGAGCCATGTAATGAGAATATACTGAACAACTTCGCCAGGACATAGTAGGATAGGTAATATTGCTAAAAGAGGAAAAGAATCAAGGTGAATTATGCTGAAAAAAGAATGCCACAATATGCAGAGATTATAAACTCCAAGATATTTAGTGACTAGGAGAAACAAGCAGTCGAGAATCTTGAAGAGCTTAGACTCATGAACTCAATTTGAAATTGAATACGATGACAATAGGAATGAAAGAAGTCCAGTAGTGGCTCAATCTAAAAGAAGAAATAGAATAACCAAAAATGTATGTGCAAAAACAAAAACAAAAGAAAGAGAGGCAAAACTAGTAGCATACCTTAAAGATTACATTTCCCTCTAAATCAACATGACAATGGTATATATGAGCCTTACTGGAATCCCAGTCCAAGCTCTGCAACATAATGAACGAAAATATTAGGCATATCCTTGGAACAATTCTACAAGCGTGTACACTATGTCTATCAGAAGATAAAAAATCACAAAGAATCTACCAAATTGAGATGTTAATTCATGAATTATAACAATAATAACAGCAACAATAATAAACAATAATAATTTACAGAGAACAATAATTATTAATTTAGGAATGAGCATAAATAAATTTTTAGAGAAACTGCAAGCTTACCTTTCTCCTATCAAGCAGCGGAACGCATTTAGATCCCAATTCCTCCCAAACAACTGACTCAAACTGAACCATGTTCAACCATTGAATTTGCTTGATAAATTCAACTGATATAGTTTCTTCTAACTTGTACCTAAAAAGGACAAGAAGACAATATTGAGATAATCATGCCAAAATTGTTGAAATGTATCCACTATGTTGGATTATAACATCTAGTCATACTATCTAGCACAGTTGAGATTTATGATTATGCTCTCATACAAAAATGTAAAAAGGCAGAGGCACAATGATGATTGGTCATGATTTCAAGTGTTGATTGGCCACAATGTGATGTAGACACTTTAAGCTCCTCGGGGTTTCCATCACCAACAATGTGAGGTGAGGTAATACGAGACACTAATGCACTAAAGCTTCATTTGTGTTTAGTGCAAAGCTTTTACCAACTTTAATGAGAAGTGTCGTGATTCTTCCTTGTGATTTTTCCTCGGGTTCCTTGGAATACCTCCTCCACTCGAGACTCATGGTACCTAAAACTTTATTTCCAGTAAGGATATACAGACGAAGGCAATTTAGTGTATTGATCGACTGTGATGTGAGATGGCAATTTTAGTTTGTCAGAGTTTCCATCATAAACTATATGAGGTAAAGTAATGAAGGCATTGAAGAATGAAGGCTTCATTAGGTTTTAGTGCAAATCTTTTACCAACTTCAATGAGAGAAAAAGTTATTGCAATTCTTCCTCGGGTTCCCTTACTCCACTCAAGACTCGTGGTACTCGAAACCTTATTTCCATGATAGAGGGACAAGGGAGATTTTAGGTGTTGATCGGATGAAATGTAAGGCACATGGTTTATGTTGAGTGTTGACCGGATGCAATGTGAGGCAAGTGGTTTAAGTTGGTCATGTTTCCAACATCAACAATGTTAAGTGAGGTAATAGGAGAAACCAAGGCTCCATCAGCGTTTAGTGCAGAACTTTTAACAACATCAATAAAAGAAAAGGTTTCGTGATTCTTCCTCGTAATTTTTCCTCGAGTTCCTCAAAAATCCTTCCTCCGATCAACACTTATGGTACCCAAAACCCTATTTCCACTGAGGATAGATAAATGAAGGAAATTTCAGATGTTGATCATCTGTAATGTGAGGGAGATGGTTTAAATTCGTCAAGTTTCCATCGTAAACAATGTGAGGTGAGGTAATAGGAGAACCAAGGCTTTCATCAATGTTTTTTTGCAAAGCTTTTACCAACTTCAATCAGAGAACAAGTGTCGCAATTCTTCATCATGTTCCTTCCTTGGGTTCCTCAGAATCTTTCCTCCACATAAGAGTCGTGGTACCTAAAACCCTATTCCTATTGAGAATAGTGTCGAACAGCTCAGCTGTGAACAGCTTTCGGAGCTTGTACAGAAATAAATAGTTGTGTCAAAACCATCTGTTTTCCCAGCTTGTACAGAAATAAACAGCAGTGAGCACAAAATAGGAAATAAGAAATTTAGTTAGAAAAATATCTTTGGGAATAATTAGGTTTTTCCATATTCTCTATTTAGTTTTCTAATCTTTTTCTTCTATTTAGGTATTTTTTTCTGGAAAAAAGTAAAAAAAAAAAAAAATAAAAAAAAAAAAAAAAAAAAAAAAAAGTTATTCTATTCTCTATTAGTTTTCTATTCTCTCTTCTATTGTAATTTTGTATATAATAATGGGTATTCCCGTTCTAAATGAGATAGAATTTTCCACATCAATTCTTTCCACACGATATCAAAGTTTTAGCCTTCATTGCTAATTCTCTCTTTTTTTCTCCTACTTCTGCATTTCTTTATCACGGCTGATTCTCAAACAACCATTTCCAATAATCTAGTCAATCTATTATGTCTGATGACTATAGCTCAGTCCAGAAATTAACGATTTGTAGAATATTTGGGCATCCAATCGACTCAACGGGAAGAACTAATTAAAATGGTCTCAGGTCGTTCGTATATACCTCAAAGGTAAAGGGATAGCCATATCCTTGGGGCATGACCTACCATGACTTATCCAATTTTTGAGGCATAGGATGAAGAAGACTTTATGATTATGCCTTGGTTATGGCATTCTATGGAACCATCCATCAGTGATACATATATGTTTCTCTCTATTACTAATGAAATTTGGGACTGCATTACCACACTTACTCAAAAGCCCGTAATGCTACCCAAGTTTATGAACTCAAAGTAAAAGCAAGTGCTACTAAGCAACGAGATAAATCAATTATTGAATATGCCACGGTTTTGCAAAATCTATGGTAAGAACTTGATTACTACCAAGTAAGTGAGATGCAATGTGCTACAGATGTTGCTGTTTTGATGAATTTTATTAAAAAGGAGCATGTATATGATTTTTTTGGCCGGCTTAAATCCTTAATTTGATCAGATCCGGATCTAAATCATTGGCAAAGACTGCATACAGTCCTTAGTAGAGGCGATCTCTCTACTCTAGGCTAAGGAAAGTAGACGAAGTGTGACGCTTGAGCCCCAACCCATGGCTGGATCAACCCTTGCTGCCAAAATTGATTCGCAGGAGAAAGTTAAGTGTGGTGTGACTCCGATTAATGACAATAAAACTCATATTTAGTGCAACTATGGTAAGAAACCGCGTCACACAAAAGAGACATGTTGTGTTGGAATAAAAAACTCTCCAAAACTTAATTAAAACAAGATCATATACACAACTTATATAGTTTGCATAACCCTAATGGCACAAGATAGAAAAGACCTAACTACCCCTGCAACTCACAACACTCCCCCTCAAGTTGAACATATATATCAAACATGTTTAACTTGCTAAGGGCAGAATTAAACACAACTTGGGGTATAGCTTTTGTAAACATATCAGTAAGTTGGTCCTCAGATTTGACATAGGGCAAACATAGCTCTCCAGAATCAAGTCTCTCCCGAATAAAGTGGCGATCAATCTCGGCGATCAATCTCGATGTGTTTGGTTCGGTCATGTTGAACTGGATTATTTGCAATATTGATTGCAGCTTTGTTGTCGCAAAACAGCCTGAGAGGTAATTCAGCCTTTAATCTCATGTCTTCCAACAAAAAACTCAACCATAACATTTCTGCAAGATCATATGTCATGGCTCGATATTCTGCTTCTGCACTGGACCGTGCACACACAGTTTGTTTCTTACTTCTCCAAGTTACCAAGTTTCCTCCTAAAAAGGTGCAATAGCTAGAAGTGGATCTTCTATCATCTCTAGAACCAGCCCAATCAGCATCAGAATAACATTCCACCTTCATATTACCACCTCCCTTAAACAGTAATCATTTTCCAGGACATGACTTTAAGTACCTCAAAATCCTGTCAACGGCCTTCATGTGGATATTTTTAGGAGCATGCATGTACTGACTCACTACACTAACAACGTAGGTAATGTCAGGCCTAGTCATAGACAAATAAAGTAATTTTCCAACTAACCTTTGATACGTTCCTTTTCCAGATTTGTAAGATCTTCCCCATTAGAACTAGTAAGATCATGACTTACTTCTATAGGTGTCGATGCTGGCCGACAACCCAACTTCCCTGTCTCCTTGAGCAAATCCAACAATATTTTCTCTGACATATATAGATTCCCTCCTGAGATCGAGCAACTTCAATACCAAGGAAGTACCTCAATAGTCCAAGGTCTTTAATTTCAAACTCTGATATTAACTTGGACTTGAGAGCCTGGATTTCAATCTCGTCATTACCCATGATTATCATATCATCAACATAAATCAAAAGAATGGTAGTTTTGTCCTCTTTCCTTTTCACAAAGAGTGTATGATCAGCATTCCCTTGTTTAAAGCCAAACAATGTCAAGGCTTTGCAGAACCTATCAAACCATGCTCTGGGTGATTGTTTAAGTCCATACAAAGCTTTTATCAGCTTACAAACCTTTCCTTTTGTTTCGATTCCAGGAGGTGGTAACATATAGACTTCTTCGTGAAGGTTGTCATTCAAAAAAGTATTTTTCACATCTAGTTGAAATAGCGGCCAACCATATTGAGAGGCAAGAGAAAGAATCACCCTGACTGATTTGAGTTTTGCAACTGGAGCGAAAGTCTCCAAGTAATCCACCCATATGTTTGAGTGAATCCCTTGGCAACAAGTCTGACTTTATATCTGACCACTTCACCCTCTGAGTTATACTTGATAGCATATATCCATTTAGAACCAACCAAGCTCTTTCCCTTTAGGGGGTCTACTAATTCCCAAGTATCATTCTTATTAAGAGCCTCCACTTCTTCATTCATTGCTTTCAGCCACCTTGAGTCCCTTACAGCTTCATAATAAAAAGAAGGTATGACCTGATTTGATAGTTGTGAAACAAATGCATGATATGAAGAAGACAAACGAGAATAAGAAACATGGTTAGAGATAGGATGTTGAGTACATGACCTGACCCCCTTCCTAATAGCAACTGGAAGGTTCAACTCAATCATATTTAGGGGTGCGATTGGTTCAACCAATGAGAATACAGGATCAGGAGTCAGATCATCCGATTCAGCTAGCCGATTAGTAGTAGGTCCTTGCTTATGTCTTCGTCGCTTGTAAGTAATAATTTCTTGTGAAGCCTGCGAGCCCAGTAATGGAGCATCATCTTTTCTATTTTCCATGACATCCAGTGAAATAGGAGAAGGAACCACTTGAGGTACAAGGGAAGAAGTAAGATTCTCAGAGGTAAGATTCTCCTCCTGAGGACAAGTCCGGGAAGAATAATAGGACTCGGACTCAAAAAAAGTAACATCCTTCAAGACATATCTTGTCCTAGTAATAGGATCAAAGCACTTGTAGCCTTTCTGGCAAGTGGAATACCCTAGGAAAACTCCCCGTATAGCGCGAGGATCAAGCTTAGAGGTCTTGGGACCAAGAACATGAATAAAACAAAGGGAGCCAAATACCCGAGGTATAAGGGAGAACAATGTGGTGTCAGGACGAAGAATAGTGAGAGGACACCGGTACCCGAGACCTTTTGATGGTAGACGATTAATGATATAAGCGGCTGTAAGGACAGCATCAGCCCAGAAATATTTGGGTAATTGGCGCTGAAATAATAATGCACGGGCTGTTTCAAGGATATGATGATTTTTCCTTTCAGCCACTCCATTTTGCTGGGGTGTATAGGGATAAGATGACTCATGAAGAATTCCTAAATCCTCTAGAAAAGTGTTTAGAGACTGTGCAAAGTATTCCCGTGCATTATCAGATCGAAGAGTTTTCACTTTTGTGTGGAATTGAGTTTCAACCATTCTGCAGTAATGTTGAATGATTCGAGGAACTTCGTCTCTACCTCTCATCAGATAAAGTCATGTACAGTGGGTGTAATCATCAATAAAAGAGAGAAAATATCGGTAGTCATCCAAAGGCACAGGAGAGGGACCCCATACATCTGAATGAACAAGGTCAAACGGAGACGAGCTTTTATTCACGGACTCAGAAAAATGAGTTCTACAATGTTTGGACAACTGACAAACTTCACATTGAAGAGACTCAAGAGAAATAGACGAGAAAAGACTAGGAAATAAGACCTTTAATGACCGGAAAGATAAATGTCCAAAACGAGAATGTCATAATAGAATTTCTTGATGCTTATTCTCTGAGCACTGGGTTGTAGACTTCAAAGCAGATGTTGTTCCAAGATGATAGTAATAAAGACCTCCTACTTCACGACCAGTCCCAATCGTTTGCTTGGTCTCGAGATCCTGAAAGACACAATGATCAGGGAAAAAAAATTACTGAGCAGTGAAGTTGTTCAGTAATACTACTAACCGAAAGTAAATTAAGAGAAATGGAAGGGACATGAAGTGCAGAGGATAGGATAAAGTGGTCTGCGAGTTGTATGGAATCTTTTCCAGCAACAGTAGCTTTGGTGCCTGATGGACCCAAATGAGGTGTCACGAAAGTGGGTCTCAAATTTAGAAATTTATAAATGTGCTGGAAACCCTTTTTGCAATCAAAGAATAAAAGCGTAGTAAGGGGCCACAGGTCGTATTTTTCCAAGGGCTAGTTCAAGTTGTGTGATTCGAGCTCGCGTTTATGTGTCGTAATGTTGTTGGGTTTCAAATAAGAAATGGGTTTGGTTTTTGTAATGAGAAATGAAAATGCAATGCACAGAAAGTAAACTTACCCAAAGGAATTAACCATGGTAATAGCAGCTAATGAATTCAACTAATGGAGAACTTAATCAACAATTTCAACTTAAGTATCCAAAGCTGTAATTGAAATTCCCGAATTGAAACTAATCACTACAACTTGGAAAATAAAGCTAATAGTGAAGAGCTAATCATGCTTGAAGGCTGGAAATAGAACTAAATGCGGCAAGAAATGGAAATGGAGCTAATCATGCACTTGATACTAAGTGCAAGAACTGTAGACAGCTGATTAACAGACCAAAACTGATATGCAGCAAGAAATAGAATTAAATTCGAAGTAACTGGAATTCAGAGGCAAGTTGAAATCAAGAAAAAGAAACTGATACGAAATTTCAGAAACAATAGCTAAAGATTGCATTGAGAATTCGAATGCAGAATTTGACATGAAGAACTCACTAAATCTGATGCAGTGATACAATGGTAAATGAGTGCTGAAACTGACAAATGCAAACTGAACTTGAATTACCAATCGAAATTCAAGAGAGCTTAAAGGAAGCTTATGGCTACTTGGCACAATTGCAGATTGGAATTCAGAAATTGGCAGAATTGGCAACTAACCCTTGCGGAAAGGAAAACTAAGCTACACTAAGCAAGCTGAAACCAATTGTATCAATTGCCTTCAATAACTATGTAAGTGAATTGAACTTCAAAGTGAATTCATAGAACCCAGCTAAGCTAGCTTGATACAAACATTTAGAGACTAAAAATATAAACTGAAACGCAATGAATGATCTAATGTATCAAAATCTAATCTGATATGCAGAATCAACGCTGGAACAAACTGAAATTAAATGGAATTCGTTCACTAACAAGTAGAATGTCTATTTAACAGCAGAAACAAACCTAATTAAGGCTGGGAAAGAAAACTCAGAAATGAATCGAACAGCTGATACAAAGACAGTAATGAAATGGCACGTTGCAGAAACTGGGCTACTGACAGAACATTAAAATTTACAAAGGAACTAAACATCGACTTCTTCCCTGAGCTCCAAATCTTCTTGCCGTCACACAAGATTGAGCCTCGAACCCCTAAGCTCCACAAATTGTTGGGAATCAAGCTCTGCGAAGTGATCCAACCAAACTCTGCTCAAAGCTGAAATCAGCAACCGATCTCCTTGATCTGATCATGTAGGGTGGAAATGATGATTTGGAGAGGATCAGGGCTCAGCCGAGGACCCTCAGGCTAGCTCAAATGGATGTGAAGTGGCGCAAAACGAAACCAAGGTGATCAATTCACAGATCTGATGAAACCCTCAACCATCTCTGTTTTTGACCGAATCTGAGCTGGATTTCTCATGGAAAGATCTTCCCAACTATCTGGATCTGGATCAAGGATCGAAAACGATGTGATCACGCCCTCCGATTCAGAAAACTTGCAGAAAATCGAAGAACAAGTGAAAAAACGAGGAAGAACTACGAACTGGCGAAGAAGACGCGATAACCCGATCTGAACAGAGCAGTCTGTTTAAGTAGTTAAGGCAGTGGACGGCTGAGATTCATTCCGCTTCATCCAACGGTGGATGCTTGTCCGATTTGATTTAAAATTTCCAGATCTCGATCATAGGTCAGGATCATCCTCGTGGTAGCTCGGATCTGCCAGATCTCAAACGGATGGTTCAGATCACCTTGGTCTTTGAATGGACGGTCTAGATCTCTCTGATCATGATCCAACGGCCAGATGATCTCCGATTGAGCTGAAATCTTCAGATCTTGATCTGATCGCTAGATTAGCCTTAAACCCAACTCAGATTGATCAGAAGTTCTTAAATGGTCTAGATCTAACTATCTTTGCATCGGACGGTCCAAATTAGTTGACGCTTGATTCCTTTGATCTGGTCCACTTTTGACTCAACCTTGACTCAACATCCTAGGTCCACGATCCGCCCAAGCCTACAAAAGTAGATCAAAAATTTAGTGACAAAACAACTCAAATATATCCAAATTTGCAATTAGGTCCAAAAAGAGTATAAATCCTAGAACCTAGAGTAAATCCACAATTATACAAGTAAAATATGGGTCAAATACGGATTTAAGCATATGAAATGATCAACAAAATGACACTTATCAGTGCCATCAGCAATGGTCACTTTATCCTACCCAGAAGACAAAGAGTAGGAAATGAAGGAATTAGCAAGATTTGTCATATGATCCGTAGCTCCTGAGTCAATGACCCAGGGGCTATAAGATCTTGACCCATCAATACTTAACTCCAGGCCACGGATACCTGTGTGCGCTTGAGACGAATTGGTAGAAACAGAGGATGAAGTCTGAAGGCGCGTTAAAAGGAGCTGAAGATTGGCAATGTCAGTAGATGACAACTCAATATTAGACGGTACCGAGGAATCAGTAGTCTCCCCATCCACTAATTTCTGGGCAGCAAGATTCCCACGACTAGGAGCCTTCTTGTCATTGTATTTGAATTTTTTAGGTTTTTTCTGGATATTTCTCCCAATAAAAATCTGAATCATGATTAGTCCTCTTGCAGTGCCGACAAAATTTTCCATCTCCTCCTTTTGTTCCCCCAGACTTGAGCTTGTTAGAAGAACTGACAAAAGCAGATGTCTCCCCAATTGGAGTGCTTGCTGCAGAGATATTACCTTTGTTGTTCATGGTCCTTCTCCTGCCTTCCTCACTCAAAATTTTATAGTAGACTTGTTCTAGAGAGGGAGGAGGATCAAGACTAAGAATTTGTCCTTTTAAACTTTCAAACTCTGCATGAAGCCCATCAAGAAACTTAATGATTCTGTCTTTCTCCAGAAGCTTCAAATATCTCTGATGATCATCAGTAGAAATCAAATTGTCTATCCTGTAGTAGTCAAACTCATCCCATAGCCCTTTTAGAGCAGCAAAATAATTTGTAACAGACATAGAACCTTGCTCAAGTTTAAAAATTTGACTACTTATCTGATAAGTACGCGGCATATCATGCTTGCGTCCATACATTTGCTCCAGTGTCCTCCACATATCAACAGTTGTTCTGTTATGAAGAATGACATGTTTGATGCCAGAGCTAATAGAATTGAGTATCCAAGTCATTACCAGAATATTGTCACGCCTCCAAATACGAAAGCTAGGATCTTTTTCATCTGGTTTTACTCTAGTACCGTGAAGAATATCAAGTCTATCATGGCCTTCTACATAAAGTTCAACAACAACTGCCCACGATGCATAATTAGTCTCGGTCAATTTTTCCGAGGTTATCTGAAGACCAGTTCCTCCCGTTCTTGTCATCGTGAAAATTGGTTGTACCTGTCCAGAAGAAGCCAAAGGCTCTGCAGACATCCCAGAACTTTCTCCAGAAGTGTCTACCATAGCAATTTACAAGAAGGGACCGGTCAGGGATGAGGAACGGGAAGTGGAGACTGCTGAGGAAGAACAGCAAGAGTTCGGCACAATGATGGACCAAGCTTAGCAGGCGGTCGTGCGAGGAACGGTTATAGCCTCGAAGAGGGGGATCAACGAGATTAGGGCTTGGTCAGTAAGAATGTCTTACTGGCCAGCAAAAACCTTGAAGGGCAAAAAAACCAGCAGAGAAGAGTGACGCCCAGATCGCGACGCCTTGACTCGCGCATCGCGATAAGAAGCAGCGCGTCGCGATAAGAAGCAGCGTGTCGCGCGAGAAGAAGAGCGCGTCCCGAAGAAGCACGTCGCGCGAGAAGAAGCAGTGCATCATGCGAGAAGAAGCGCGTCGCGCGAGAAGAAGCAGCGCGACGCAAAGAAGAGCAGCAAGAGCAGCGCGAAGAAGAGTCGGCAGAGAAGAAGTGCGTCGCGCGAGAAGATCCTCGAAGAAGAAGCCTGCCGAGAGAGCAACACCTGAGCTCGTGCATCGCAAGGGAAGAGCAGCGACGTCGGGAGAGGGCAGCACGATGTCGGGAAGAGCGACGCCTTTGTCTCCGATTTCGGTCAGAGAGATCTGACGCTGAGGTCGATAACCCAAACAGAACCTGAGGAAGACCAAAACGCGAATCCGCCGGAGAGATCTGACGCCGAGGTCGAGAACCTAAACAGAACCAAAGGAAGACCAAAAATCTTCTGTCGTAGCAGCAAAAGGAAAAGTCGAGGTCGGAGGCAGGGGAGCGCGATGGCAGAGAAGAGAGGGAGCGACGGCGCCGTATAGGAGGAGAAAAAATTAGGGTTTTGAAGAGACTTGCTCTAATACCATGTTGGAATAAAAAACTCTCCAAAACATAATTAAAACAAGGTCATATACACAACTTATATAGCTTGCATAACCCTAATGGCACAAGATAGAAAAGACCTAACTACCCCTGCAACTCACAACAGAAACTAATTGGTAAACCACCAAGTCCAGAATGGGGAAGCTGTGGGGGGTAACACAAACCTTAGGCACATCAAATCAAACAATCCCATATTAAAGACAACTCAATCCTTAGCGGATTCGATAGTGTAGAAATTGAGAAACTTCAAAAATTGTTGGATTCTCTTAATAAACCGTCTGGCGCATGCTCTTTGACTCTCTCAGGTATCCCCTCACTCCCTTCTTGTATGACTACCTCAAACAGTCTTTTTGATAACTCATGGTATAATAGAAACCAATACCACAAACCACATGATTCCCAATTCTACAATTTTCCACACTTATAACCCCATCCAAGTAACATAAAAATTATAATAGTCAATGGATCTTTAGCTAGTGTTGTTAGTTTTGGAAATGTTCACCTTATCCCTAGCCTTGTCCTTAAAAACATTCTTCACATACCAAAACTTTCTACCAACCTTGTTTCTGTTCAAAAATTACCGTTCAAAAATAAACTATTGAACTTCACTACTGTCATGTCATGTTTTCCACTTCTTATTATGTCTTCCAGGATCAAGACTCACTAGGAGGATTGGACTTGCTAAGGAACACAGTGGTCTTTACTACCTTGAATCCACTGCGAACAATAAGGAAGAACATTTGGTTGTATCACAAACATCTTGGTCATCCCTCTTTTAGAGTTTTAATGGTCATGTTTCCTCATCTTTTTCCAGGATTGGATGTTTCTCAATTTCAGTATAATGTTTGTGAATTGGCAAAACATTCTAGTGTACCCTTTCCTATTAACAATAAAAGAAGTTCTACTCTCTTTCATTTAATTCAAAGTGACATATGGGGTCCTAATATTCCCAATGTTTTTGGGGCTCGATGGTTTGTCTCCTTAATTAATGATTGCACTCGAGTTACATGGGTGTTTCTCTCCAAACAAAAATCTAATGTTCGCATTGTTATTCCTAATTTCCACTCAACGATTCAAAATCAATTTAAAGTAAAAATCAAAAGTGTTAGAATCGATAAAGCTAGAGATTACTTCAACCAAACCTTGTCCTCTTATTTTCAATCCCAAGGGATTATTCATGATTCGTCTTACGTTTATACACCCCAATAGAATGGAATAGCATAAAGGAAAAATGAGCGTTTACTCAACACTACTCGTGTCATTCTTTTCAACAACAATGTCCCTAAATCCTATTGGGGAGAGGCTATATTTAATGTCACATGCATGATAAACAAACTCCCTCACATATCCTAGATAATAAGAGTCTCATGCAACTGCTCAACAATTTTTATCCTTTTTCCGAACCACAAATGGAGTTACTCCTAGGATTTTTGGGTGCATAAGTGCATTGCTTTTGTCCATATTCACGGTCCACTTCGAAGTAAACTAGACTCTAGTGTCATAAAATGTGTCTTCCTTAGATACTCGTCCACTTAAAAAGGGTACAAGTGTTACCCCCTGTCATCTCAAAAGTTTTACATTTTGGCTGATGTTACCTTCTTTGAGCATACCCCGTTGTTCACCAAGTCCTATCCGTAGGGGGAGATTTCAGTGACAAAAGATAGCACTTGAGAGTCATTAGAACTCATTAACGCTCTTGATATTCCTCCTACTCAAGTCCATACTGAATCACCTTCTATTACTATTCCATCTACTGAGTCTCCTCCAAGTGTTTCTTATGATACTGCAAGTATCCCTCAAGTGTATTCAAGGAGAAAGGCCGCTCCAGAAGCAATACAAGTTCAAGAACCTCAACCACAAACCTCCAACCACCCTGATGCTGGGATCGTGGTAAGATCTGACCCACCTTTACAACCTACTGAATCATCTACTGACCTAACAGATAGCCTTGACCTTCACATTGTCGTTAGAAAAGAAATTAGAGAATGCACCAAATACCCTCTCTACCCTCTATCACACTATGTTTTTCTTAAACATCTGTCACTAGCCCATAAATGATTCATTGTGAGTCTAAATACTATGACTAATACTGATACTTTTTCTGAGACATTGTCAAAAAGGAAATGGAGGGATGCCATGAGGGAGGAAATGGATACATTGAAAAGAATAAGACATGGGAGGTTGTTGAGAAGCCAAAGGGGAATAACATTGTTGATTGCAAGTGGAATTTCACACTAAAATACAAAGCAGATAGCTCTCTTGAGAGATATAAAGCTAGGCTGGTGGCAAAAGGTTATACTCAGACTTATAGGGTAGATTATCAGGAGACCTTTGCTCTAGTTGCAAAAATGAATACAGTGAGAGTTCTACTATCTTTAGCTACACACTTCGACTGGCATCTCCTAATGATGTGAAGAATGCATTTCTCAATGGAGATTTAGATGAAATTTATATGAACCTCCCACTAGGATTTGCGAGTATGTAAACTGAGGAAGACTCTTTATAGTCTAAAACAATCTCATAGGGCATGGTTTGGAAGATTTACAAAACTCACGAAGAACTCTGGGTATAATCAAAGCCAAGGGGACCATACTCTCTTTGTTAAGCTCTCAACATTAGGGAAGGTGAAGACTCTTCTAATCTATGTAGATGATATCATTATAATTGGAAATGAAGAAAAGGAAAAATATGATCTAAAGCATCAACTGATAGCGGAGTTTGAAATAAAGGAACCAGGCAAACTGAAGTACTTCCTTGGTATTGAGGTAGCATACTGTACCAAAGGAATTTATGTGACTAATCTGTTAGCTAAAACAAGGAAGATTGGGTGTAAAGTGATTTCTAGTCCAATAGATTCAAATCACATGATAGGAGAAGCTAAGGAAGAATCAACTGTTGATAAAAGAATGTATCAGAGGTTAGTTGGTGGACTCATACTTTGCTCACACTTGTCCAGACATAGCATATGTCGTGAGTGTAGTCATTTCATGTATGATCCAAGAGAATCTCATCTTCAAGCTGCTTAAAGTGTATTACATTACTTGAAAGACACTTCGGAAAAAGAAATTTTGTTCAAGAGAAATGAGACACCAACTTTAGAAGGTTCTCTAGTGGATAGAAGATCAACTACAAAATATTGTACTTTCCTTGATGGTAATGCAAAAAACAAAATGTGGTGGCAAGATCATCTGCAGAATCAAAATTTAGAGTCATTGCTCAAGGATTATACGAACAGCAGCGTGCAGCTTGTACAGAAATAAATAGCTGTATCAAATAGCTGTGAACAGTTTTCCCAACTTATACACAAGTAGGAAATCAAGAGATTTAGTTAGAATGATATCTTTAGGAATAAATAGTTTCCTATTCTCTCTTTTATTGTAATTTGTATATAATAATGGGTATTCCCATTTTGAACGAGATAGAATTTTCCACATCAATTCTTTCCACAGATAGATTGATAGCCACAATGAGAGTACAATTTAAGTTCATTTGGGTTTCCATCATCAACAATGTGCAATAAGCTAATGGGAAATACTGAGGCACCAAAGTTTCATTTGCACTTAAGTGCAAAGCTTTAACCAACTTAAATGGGAGAAATATCTCCTTCTACACCTCCTCTTCCTCTTCCTCTTCCTCTTCTTCTTCTTCCTCTTACTACTCGTGTTGACATGAGCAAAATAGCACAATATTGTTTCATTCCAACAAGGGATCGAGACGCTTAGAATGGGACTTTATTGAGTGAAGATAGTAGCCAAAGATTGAGTAAACAAGATAAGCATGATCGATTGGAGAATTCACTATAATAAGCTAGACATTAGAAACTTCCTCATCTAGGTATTGTTTGACTCCAATAACAAAAATGAAAAATGATTTGATAGCTAAGGAGACATCAACTCCACTATAGTATGAGCAATTCAATTCATGGTGAGAAAGACACTTTAGCACATGACACATAAATGGAAGACTATGTTGTGCAGGAAAAAATTTTCTCATCGGACCACAAAAGATGACTTGGATATTGGTGACAAACATTCAGTGCAGATTATGAATCCAACAAGCAATGCTTGATGCTCTTAGTGATTAGTTGTTATTCAAGCTCAGATGAAAACCTAATTAAGCATTGGGTGTTTCCTTCTCACAAACCTAAATAGATTAATTCCTGATATGACATTGTGGCTCGTAAGCATTAGACCATTATAAGTTTACCAAATTTTGTCACTTCAAATTGAGCTTCTGAAAAAAGGAAAGAACTAATATCTCAAGGATAACCTTGAAGAGCTATCTATGTATGTCTTTTGATGGAACACCCTATGTGAGTTAGCAATCAACATTAGAAACATTGGGAACTAAGAATATATTACACAAAAAGCATAAATCACTTGCCTTCCTAAATAACTTAGAATCAAAAAAGCCTTCCTGAATTCAAGCTGGCCCAGTGCTATGAGATGAGGACTTATTGACTGCCCAGATGATGACGGCCCCACATATCTAGAATCGCTCTGAAGTGATTCTTCTGTTTTGCAGTATAAGATAAAACCAAAATTTTCTGAGTAATTTGTGTGCATCCGTGCACTCTCTATGAAAAGAAACTTTATTATCAACATCTATCTTGCAGACAGCAACAAATTCCTACTCTAAATAAATGTTTATTAAACAGAAACTTATGTAATTTATGGTAAAACTGTTTTGTTCGGAGAAGAAATCCATTACCTGAACACACGTCACAGCTGCGCAAAGGAGAGGAGGAGCCCAAGCACGAAGCGACGCTCTCCTGGGTGGGTATAGGGCGGAAGTTATTCGCCATGTGCAAGATGAAACCAGAAAATTTTCTTATTCTTCTTCCTGACATCTGCATCAGAACGTCTAAGGCGGCGGCCTCCCCCAGGTCGGCTAGGGCCCTCCTGGCCCCAGGGTCCGGCGGAGGCAGCGTCTGCTCAACAGAAATCCGGTGGATCAACTCTTCAACGGGCCTAGGAAGCCAGACTGCGTGATCTACGGCATTGTCATGCGCCATGGATCGACCGATGATGGTAGGCGATGGCTGGGGTTTCATTGTAGTTGGACAAGAGCATACATTTGCTGGGCGAAGGGAGTCCAACGGGCAATTGGTTAATGTCGGAAATAAGCGAGGTATTCGGAATATAATGTATGGGCTGCACAAGAATGAACCGTTCGATGGAAACAGCGCACTCGATAGCCGTTGGATTACGATATTGGTTTGGCAATCAAGATGCGAGTTGTTGCACCGGTGGGCGTGACTGTTGAACGAAGTTGACCAATCTGAGACATCGTTGACAGCCACGTCAACATCAGTGGAGATGACTGGAAATGGATCCTATGTCCAAGATTCTCTCTGTCTCCGTGTTCCAACTCGCCGGCGATAACCGATCGTCGATCGGACACCATCATTAGAATTCGATCGTCGTCCCGAATCAAACGATATCCTAGGAGAACAGTGAATCGGTCGAGATCGTCACAATTGCGATCTCACCGGATTCGACGGTGAATCCGGCGAGATCGCAATTGCGACGATCCCTGACGGGTTCACCGTACCCCCTAGGGTATAGTTTTGTTCGGGGCGGTGACCGGAGGTCGCCGATGGTGTCCGATCAACGATCGGAGAATTCGCCGGTTATCGCTGAGTTGGGACACGGGGACAAAGAAAATCTCGGTAGAGAGAATTTGTTGCCAGATGATTGTGGAACGATGCTGACATCATCGAGGAAAAGACAACGGGGTAGATTTTTCAAAAAAAAAATATATTATCATTATTATTTGATGTTTATTTAAATCGGATTCCGATAGGATTGTTCAAATAAAAATATTTTAAAATACATATATTAGCATATAAGAGAGCTTCGAGAAACGATGAGAAAATATTTATTTTTTCACGGTATGGTTCTTAACTCATAGGATGTCCTCGGCTTTTTTAAACGCATTAGTTGACATATGTTTTTTTATATATTATATATTATTGTAAAATAACCGTGGATGCTCATGAATTCTCAATACATCATAAATTCTCTCTTGCTAATAATTTATCAATTTTTATAACCTCTTAAGTTATGTAAATATATGAGAATAAGAATTTCAAGAGAGATTCCTATATATATATATATATATATATATATATTCTGTTCATATATGAGAAAAAGAAAAGGTGAATAATATTTCCTTTTCATTTGTAATTATTTATATAATTTTATAATAAGTTATCTACATGAGAGTTCTACTTTTTTAATTCAGCTATAGGTATATCGAACAAATTATATACGAAGAAGTTAAATTTATAATTTCTTCGTGTTTTGTTAAGCTATTGTTTGATTAATTATTAGTTAGTTACTTACCTATGTGCATGACTTGCAACGTTTCAAATAATATTTTACAGTTATATTTTACAAAAGCATATTTTGATTATATCATATTTTATCATTTAGTAATAAATATATATGATACATGATAATTATTATTAATGATTTAATTTTCTTTGTATTAGATTTCACTATGTCTAATTTTTCAAAGTTAGAGTTTGACTCTTGACATTTCAGGGAAAAACTATCTATCATGGATTTTAGATGCGAAAATTCATTTGAATGCTATGGGTCTTGAAGACACCATAAAAGATAGAAATAAGGAATCTTTACAAAATCGTGCAAAAACAATGATATTCATTCATCACCATCTTCATGAATGATTAAAAATTGAATATTTGACAATCAAAGATCCACTTGAGTTGTGGAATAATTTGAAGGAAAGGTATCGCCACTATAAAATCGTGATTTTTCCAAATGCTCGTTATGAATGGATTCATTTACATTTACAAAATTTTAAATCTGTAAGTGAATATAACCTAGCTATGTTTAGAATCAGCTCAAAATTAAAATTATATGGTGAAAAATTAATCCATGAAGATATATTGGAAAAAATATATTCTACTTTCATACATCTAACATGCTTATGTAACAGCAATATAGAGAGAAAGGTTTCAAGAAATATTCTGAGTTGATTATATATCTTCTTATGGCTGAGCAAAATAATGAGCTTTTGATGAAAAATCATGAGACCCAACCCAACTGGTGCTAGTCCATTCCCTGAAATGAATGAGATAACTTGTAAAAATGATAAATGACAACACAGATAAAAATTTCATCGTGGTCATGGTCATAGACATGAAAGTGATCGATTTCAAGAAAATCATGGTTGTTATAATAAAACAAGCAAAACAATTCATTATAAGTGAGTTAACAATAATGCCCACCAGAAGTGGACAAATAATAATGGTAAAAGGGTTCAAAGTGGACAAGAGAATGATGAAAAGAAATCAAAAAATTCATGATATAGATGTGGCATGAAAGGACATTAGTCATGTCCATGTCGTACGCCAAAATACCTTTCTGATCTCTGACAAGCCTCTTTAAAAGGCAAAGCAAAAAATATAGAAACAAATGTTATCTTTCAAGACAATAACACAATTTTTTTGTCGTTCTATAACAACACATTTGAATGTTTCTGATTTCTTTACAGATCCTGATGGAAGAATAGATAATTCAATTGAAAATGAAGATATTTATGAAAATATCTAACAAGATCATATATTTTAAAATAAATTAGTTCGTTTGCTATTATATATATTCCTTTATTAAGTTTTCAGTTGTTTCTGATTATGTATTTCTTTTATTTTAATAAAGAATTTGGATTCAATAATGAAGATTTATGCTTTGTTGATAGTGTAACGACACATTCTATATTCAGAAAAAAAAAATATTTTTCTTATTTAGAAATGGGTGAAAGTAATGTTAATACAATATTTGGTAGTACAAATATCATCGAAGACTTCGTAAGAGCTAATATATCATTATTTGGAGGAACGAAATGTGTTATTGATAATGTATTGTTCTCTTCTAAGTCTAAAGAAATTTGCTAAGTTTTAAAGATGTTCGCTGAAATGGATATTATATTAAGACACATGATAAGAATATTGAATATCTTTATATTACAAATTTAATATTGGGTAAAAAACATGTATATGAAACATTACCCACTTTCTCATGTAATTTGTACTACATAATAATATATGCGGTAGAAATAAATACAATAGTAAACTCGAAGTTTACTAACTCAAATGATTTTATACTTTGGCATGATCGGTTGGGACATCCTGATTCTATAATATTTCAAAAAATTATCAAGAATTCACATGGGAGCCCATTAAAGAATCAAAAGATTCTTCAATTTAATGAATTCTCATGTGCTACTTATTTTCAAGGAAAACTTATTATGCAGCCTTCACCATCGAAAGTTGGAATTGAACCCCCTGCATTTCTGGAACGTATACAAGGCAATATATGTGGGTCTATTCACCCGCCATGTAGACCATTTAAATATTTTATGGTTCTAATTAATGTCTCAACAAGATGATCACATGTATGTTTATTATCAACTCGCAACCTGGCATTCTGGCACAAATAATTTTATTGAGAGCACAATTTCTAGAATATTTTATCAAGAAAATACATCTTGACAATGTTGGTGAATTTACATCCTAAGTATTTAATGACTATTGTATGTCTATTGGGATAACTGTTGAACATCCTATTACTTATGATCATACAAAAAATGGTTTAGCTGAATCATTTATTAAACACCTCCATTTAATAGCTAGACCATTAATTATGAGAACTAAGCTCCCTATATCCCTTTGGGGGCATGCTATTTTGCATGCAGCAACACTTGTACCTATCAGGCCAACCAATTATCATATATTCTCCCCTTTACAATTAAGTTTTGTTCATGAGCCTAATATATCCCATTTGAGAATATTTGGGTGTGCGGGATATGTGCCAATTAGTCCACTACAACGTACTAAAATGGAACCCCAAAGGAAATTGGGAATATATGTTGAATATGATTCTCCTTCAATTATAAGATATTTGGAACCAATGATAAGAGATGTTTTATGGCACGATTTGCTGAATGTCAGTTTAATGAAATAATTTTTTCAAAGTTAGGGAGAAAAAATAAAGAGTTTCCCAAAGAAGTCACTTGGCGTGCATCATTATCGCAATTTGATTCTCGTACAAATCAATGTGAACTTGAAGTTCAAAGAATAATACATTTGCAAAAACATTGTAAATCAATTGCCTAATAAATTCACTGACTTGAAAAGAGTGACTACGTCACATATACCATCTAATAATGTTCTGACTCATTGATGTACCAATTGGATAATCAATTAATGAGACTACTACTCGCTGGAAGCGTGGTAGACTTATCGATTCTAAAGGTAAAAAAATGCTCGAAAAAGAAAAGGAGCAACTAATCAAGATGTTCATTCTGAATTAGCTCAGTCTCCTATAGAGACAACTGAAATAACTATTGATAAAAACTCCAGAAGAGGTTCATACACTTGAAAAAAATGAAGAGATCTCAATAAATTATGTCAGGATAGGGAAGAAATTGAAACGATCAAAATTAGTTATCAATAATAAATTTGCATACAGTATAATACTTGATATTGCTTATGAAAATGAGGATCAAGAACCAAAATCTATTGAACAATGTCGTAATATGTATGATTGCCCAAATGGAAAGACGCAATTCAAGAGGAATTAAACTCACTTGCAAAACGTGAGATTTTGCAACCTATAGTTTAAACACCAAAAGGTGTAACCCCTATAGGGTACAAATGGATTTGTGTACATGAGCGAAATGAGAAAAATGAAATCATAAGATATAAAGCTCATTTAGTGGCACAAGATTTTTCTCAAAAACTTGGTATTGATTATGAAGAAACATATTCCCCTGTAGTGGATACAATCACATTTCGATATCTTCTTTGTCTGGCAGCACAATAAAAGCTTGAAATGTGTTTGATGGATATAGTAATAGCTTATTTGTATGAAGAACTTGATAATGATATTTATATAAAAATCCTTGAAGGATTCACGATACCAGAAGCATCAAGTTCAAATTTTAGACATATATATTCCATTAAATTACAAAGATCTTTTTATGGATTAAAGCAATCTGGACATATGCGGTATAAACGTCTAAGTGATTATTTGGTGTAACCCAAACATTAAAATGATCCAATATGTTCATGTGTTTTTATAAAAAGGGATGGACCAAAGTTTACCATTATTGTTATATATGTTGATGATTTGAATATCATTAGAAGTTCTAAAGAACTTCTACATACAGTTAATATCTTGAAAAGGAAATTCGAGATGAAAGATTTAGGAAAAATGAAGTTTAGTCTTGTATTACAAATCGAATATTTTACAGATGGAATTTTTATCCATCAATCAGCTTATACACTAAATGCCTTAAAATAATTTTATATAGATAAAGCTCATCCATTAAGTTCTCCAATAGTTGTTCACTCGTTTGATGTGAACAAAGACACGTTTCAACCTAGTGAAAATGGTGAAGAACTACTTGGTCCTGAAGTACTCTATTTAAGTGCAATTGGTGCATTAATGTATCTTGTAATAATACAAGATCAAATATAGCATTTACAATAAATTTATTAGCAAGATATAATTCATCTCCAACACGTAGGCATTGGAATAAAATTAAACATATATTTAGGTATCTTCAAGGTACCATCGATTTGGGTTTGTTTTTTCTAATATATCTACTTCAAAATTAATTAGTTATGCAGATGTAGGATATTTATATGATCCACATAAAGGTCGATCCCAAACTGCTTATTTATTTATATATGGTGGAACAACCATATTTTGGCAATCTACCAAACAAATCATAGTCACTACATCATCAAATCATTCAGAAATACTTACAATACATGAAGCAAGTCGGGAATGTGTTTGGTTGAGATCAATGATTCAATATATCAAGGAAAAATATGGTTTAGCTTCTAATAAGAAAATTCCAACAATACTATATGAAGACAATGCAGCATGTATAGCTCAATTAAAGGAATGGTACATTCAAGGGAATAGAATTAAACATATTTCTCCAAAGTTCTTTTTCACTCATGATCTACAAAAGAATGGAGATATTAAAGTTCAACGAATTCATTCTAGCAATAACTTGGCAAATTTATTCACCAAAACATTACTTACAATAATATTTAAGAACTTAATACATGGTATTGGAATGTGGCGATATAGAGATCTCAAATGATATTTTAAATAGAGGGAATAAATTCTATTTTGTTATTCGATAAATTTATACTGATACGATTATGGAATGACATACTCTTTTTTCTCACTAGGGTTTTTTTTCATCGGATTTTCCTAGTAAGGTTTTAATGAGGCAAATTCCTTAATTATGGACATCTAAGGAGGAGTGTTGTAATAACATGTGGATGCCCATAAATTGCCAATACATCATAAACTCCCTCTTACTAATAACCTATCATTTTTCATAACCTTCTAGTTATATAAATATATGAAAATAGGAGTTTCAAGAGAGATCCCTATAAATATCATATATATGTATTCTTTTCATATATGAGAAAAAGAAAAGATGAATAATATTTCTTTTACGTTTGCAATTGTTTATATAATTTCACAACATATATTTAAAAATTATCCTCCAATTAATTCTAAAATAGATGATTCGATTCCATATTTTATTTATGAAGTAAATTTAAAAAGTTCTTATATAATGCCTCAACATCACTCAATTATTGTAGTTGTAACTTGCAAGGGTAGTCATGTAGAGGAACCCCCCCCCCCCTTCTCATTTTTTTTAAAATTGATATTATATATTTGAAAATTTCTATCGCCATTTTGATGGGCCAATTTACCACAGTTAATTGTTGAAAACTAAAATCAATTATATATTTGAAAAGTCTAGTACCTAAGTTATCCATTGCTACACTTTTATTAGGAAGTATTGTGACTTTAAATATTAAAAATACTAAATTTTAAATTTTAAAAATAAAATATATAATAATAAACTGATGAACTAAACGATAGGATACGAATTAATGGTGTTAAATTAAAATTAAATGTAGCCCTCATGATTTACCTCCTCCATATTAGCATTGGGACGGGTTGGCAGGAGCACTAGGACGAGCGAATTGCCTTTTGCCGCCATAAATTAAAATTAAATCAGATTAGAACTAAATCAACGAGTAGGTATGGAGATAAGGATTGTGTTGGTTCAAATCTGCATTGATTTGATTAAGTTATGGTCGAACCAAGTTTAAGATTTAAATAAATTTGATCGATTTAAAATGAATTAAAATATTTTTTAGTAAATCTTCTATTTTATTTTTTTTTCTCTTCCTTTTCTCCATACGCATGTTGCAACTCCGTCGTATCGTGTGTCACCTCTTCGTTCATCCCTCAGTTTTATTTTTCCTTTCATTTTCTTTCTCATTTGCTTTTTCTCATTCTTTTCTCCAACGATAATATACCTAAAAAATTTTTCTCTCCTTTTATCAACCAACTAAAACCAAGGCTTTTGGACGGTGAAATCGATCTACACTAATCATTAGAATTTTTTTGAATCGTCCCACCAAATGAAAATCCTGACTACGCCATTGATCCTGTGTGAGAATTGAATCCTAATTACTTATAAAATGCATCTTGTCTTTTATCGCCCCCACCATAGCGTTCTTTGTCTTGATAGCCTCTTTCAAAGAGGTTTAGCACCTACTTTTCATGACGTAATTTTTTTAAATAAGATGTGGAGGCTATGTGATTGTCAACTTTAGATATGGAGGATATGTGAACCAACACTACTTCCACTGTATAATTGGGTGTGTCGCACATCAGCTCAAACGGAAAACTCTAGTCTAGCGGTCTCATGATCGGAGTCGATGTAAGAGCCTCTTTTAATCAGTTACATGCATTCTTACATTTCTGATCAAAATGGAACTCCACATCCTGATGTAGAAAATTTGAAAGTTGAAGAGCTATCTTGCTGAAATCTCGAATGAACCACCTGTAGAATCTTGTATGGCCAATAAAGGAGTGAGCATTCCACACATGTTGGTTAAGGTAGAGAAGCAATAATATCAACCTTGCTAGGATCCACTTCAATGTCATTCCTAGAAACTATATAACCTAACATTGTGTTATACTCAATCATGAAATGACTTTTTTCAAAATTCAATACTAGATCAATCTCTATACAACGATGCATGACTAGAGGTAGAATATTTAAGCACGTATCAAACGAAGAGCCATAAATTAATCAAATCATTCATGAATACTTCCATGAAATGCTCTAATAAATCTGTAAAAATGCTTATCATGTATCGCTGAAAAGTACCTGGAACGTTACACAGTCAGAATGGCTTTCATCGATAACCAAAGGTTCTGAATATGCACTTTAAGGTTGTCTTCTCTTGATCCTCTAGATTGATGTGAATCTAAAAGTAGCCCGTATAACCATCCAGGAAGCAGTAATGTGATTTGCTCGCAAGCCTCTCCAACATCTGGTTATTGAATGACAACAGATAGTGATCCTTCCTTGCAGCTTGATTCTGTTAAATGTGTATACTAAAAGACTTGCTCTTTTTATATATGAGATCATCTAATTTTTGAAAAGAGAATCACAACAACACTAGATGCGTGTTTATATTAGTATATGCATAAAAGTCCAATACTGTGCACTGTAGATAACATGGTGTGTGGCGACACACGGAAGATCGTGTTATCAGCCTCTTGCATAGTATGAGTAAGAGACTCACAACCGAGATGGATTTTGACAAACCATCGGGATAGTTGTAGCGTAATTAAGTATGGTTTATTTTGACCATAGAGTTACACTAGTGTGCTTTGTGTGGAATGAGCAGGACCAAAACCAGAGGTCATCCAATTTGTACTGACTTGATAATTGGATTGGACCTCGGATTTATTATGGAGTACAATCCCTAAATCCCGATATAATAACGGGCACATATAGTTAATAATTATTTCTTTGATTTACCAATGAGCGAGATTTATTCTGTTAAATCGATAGGCCCGGTAAGTTGGAAAATAATATTAATTATATGGTGTGTCATTGATTATTGACGGAATCCGTATCCTGGTGAGTCGGGATGATGATGCCCCCTTGATGAGCTCAAAAGGTTCATCATGTTAAACCCTGCAGGTGGATTTGATCCGACATGATGATAAGGTTAAGTGATACTAGTCAAGGAGCCAGAAGTCGATTAATTAAAATTATCAGTAAGTTTAATTAATCGACGGGCATTCGATATCTTAAATACGGGGGGATGGATGCCTCATAATAGGTGGAGCCCATATGAAAATATGGGGGTTGGTGAGGAAGTTCAATTAAGATCCTTTAGTGGAATGGATCTTAATTATTGGATTGATTTTAGATCCATTAGTGGACCAAGATCCAACTCCTCCTCTTGGTCCCTACCTTAGCCCTATATAAACCCCATGGGATCATGAAACCAAGGCTTAATCATCCAATTGATCAACCCAAGGCCTCTCTCCTCTCCTCTCTCTCTCCTTCTCTCTCCTAGGTTTTCGGCCGGCGCAAGACAAGAGGAGGCTTCTCCCCTTTTTTCTTCCATCTTCCTCCACCAACTCTCGGCTGAGGCTAGCATAGACAAGGGAGAGACCTTCTCTTCCTTTTTTGGTGCTCGGAGGTGAGAGGGAGGTGGCCGGCGGCCGATAGGAGGCAGCGGAAGGTGAGTTTGCGGCGGAGCAGCAAGGTTTGATGAGAAGTGAGTTTCAGCCAGCTTTGGGTGCAAAAGGAAGCTCTTTCTTCCTTTCTTCTTCTTCATCATCACCCTCTCGAGGACTGCTAAGGGTCGGCGAGGCTGTGGTGGCTTGTGTTGGCTGGCGGCGCAAGGGAGAGGGAGCAAGGGCCGGTGGTTTCCTAACCCTAGGGTTAGGGTTTCGGCTAGGGCAAGAAGAAGAGGTATTTTGGAGTGCCTTGGTGATCTCGGTTCTCGGTAGCTCGTAGCCCACACGACGTCCGAGAGGGGAGGGACATAAGGTAGAAGGCTACGAGGTAAAGGAAGGTATAACTCTCTTCCTTAGCTCCTTATTTTGTCTCGTCATTTCATGCAATTAATTGATTATTGCTTTTGTGATTATTAGTTAATCATGTTAATAATTAATTAATTGGACCCGCATTATAAACATAAAAACCGGCGATCCACTCATCGTCTCTTCCGTGGTCGTTCGGTTAGGAGAATTACAAGGCACGATCTTTGTGATTGGCCAAGTTGTAATTCGTACCGAACGATATGATAACGAGATGGTCGTTGGGAGATGGGTCTCCATTCGGATTAAATTTTTAATCCGTAGACATGGAGAGGTCTCTCAAGGACGACCAAGTATAAGCTAGGGAAACCCTCCAAGCCTTACCCTTCAATTGGTATTAGAGCTGAGGTTTTCGATTTTGTGTATTTAGGATTGGTTAATTTTTTGTATTTTTCATACATTTTATTTTGCTGGATGATATGTGGATGTGAGTAGGCTAACTTTGTGTTGCAGGCAGTAGATTCCAACTTATCATGGCCAAATAATTGATATGTGTGATTGGTTGTGCAATGTTTTGTAATTAATTAAATCCTCGGGGTTGACGAGGCTAGGTAGTATTTAATTTTTGTAATTAAATACGACACATGTTTAGCCGAGCTTTTTGTTTACTTTTCGCCCTACATTTTATGTACACTCCTTCATGGAGTATAAGATCGATGATGTAAATAATTAGCTAGTCATCTCAGCTCGGAGATCCCTCAAGGTGGCTTGCGCATGGTGAAGGGAGGAGCGGACGAGGTGACGACACGACTGGAGGCGCATTGGAGACCAAGGCCATGAAAAGTTGGAAAATCTAGGATTTTCTTTTTTCATTATGAAAGGTATTACATTGTTTTTATTTATTTGTATTCGACTACTCTACCGAGAGTTAACCGGTAGAAAGATTAGTGGATTACCCATCGAAAAGGTCCAACGGACTTGGGTCTTGGAGTAGAAGTCGTCGAAGACTCCAAACAAAGTAAAATCGAACCGTGTTTGTTTTTAATTTTTGTACTTAGATTTCCGTTGTGCTATATTCTTAAATTCATAAAAGATCATCAACTCTACAACTCTAAAGTATGATAGCACTGGCATTTCCCTTGGGGGTTCGAAATAGTTTACAAAGGTAACTGTCACGCCCCCAGAGACACATGCTTACTTGAAAATCGAGCAGCATCTCCCCTGTACGATGGACAAGTTGGGACATATAATACATCATCTATCATCACATAAGATGGCTTAGTCATCAAAACTGAAAATTAAACACATAACCACGCAGTTTATATGAATATGAAAGATAAAGATAAACTAAACTTAAACACTAGAAAAACGTTGTTGTCTTTTAGCAAAAATAGAGCTAATGGAAATCCGAAATACCGACAAACTCCAACATGAGTCCAAAAATAAATATATCTCTACTATGACAATATTGGACTAATAAAATATATCCAGTCCAGGAAATAAAAATGTGGAAACAATGAAAATGCAGAAATATAGTACTGTGATAATAACCCAAATATGGAAACAAACTCGACAACGTGGGATTGACGACTGAATCCTCTCCTGGCTCCAAGCAATGCAACTACCTGCTCACTGAAACAAAAATAGGAAGCAGGGGTGGTAAGTCCGAGCGGACTGAGCGGATATATGAATAGACAATAGCATGACATCAAAGTGTGAGAAAACAGGAAAAAAAACTTTAGGGTTAAAATGCAAAACTTGCAAAATATGAGACTTAACAGGGAAATTACCTAGAATGTGGTGCTTTGCGAGATTAGTCGAAAGATAGGGGGTAAACTGTAAAATGGGCTGCCATAGCCCTTAAGTTGTCACCTGCGCAGCCGAAACCGAGCACAAGCCCTAATCGCTATTCCCTTTTCTTTCCATTTCCTCTTCTTCTCCGCCCGGCTCCACGCGGAGGGCAATCGACGGAAATCGCGCGATGACCCGCTCTTCCTCACGCTATCGGCATCGGCGATCCCACGTGTCTCGTTTCTTGACCGGAGTTAGCGATCTGGTGAGCCATCTTCTTCGGATCGTTCCAGAGATTGGAGGCTCTCGGGCTGAGGGGATTGAAGGGATCATGGGAGTTGTTGGGTTGCGGCTGAGCTCGATTTCGATAAGATTGATTGATTGCGGTTGTTGTTTTGTGCATGTGCTTGGTTTGAATCTGAAGTTTTCTTCCATGGGTTTCGTGATTTGATCTGAGGCGCGATCTGGTGGTGGGTTGTGGATTGGGTTCGGGAGAATGTGAGTGCTCTGTGATCATGTATTAAACCTAAAATTCAAATGGGATCTGGTTTGTTGCTAAAGATGTTATTCCTGGAATTCGTATCCTGTGTTTGGGGATTTCAACTTTGATGTCTTCTGATCAAGTTGCTCATACGTGTATGTTGTGTTGTTCAAGTTTCTAATTCTTGTATGAGCTGTAGGATCGATTGTGTCCGCTAGAGGGGGTGAATAGCGATTTTCGAACCCCTTTCTTCCTACACGGTTAGTTTCACAGCGAAATATACAATAAAAATAATAAAATAAATCCTAATCAATGCTTACATGGAAGATTTACTTGGTATCCACCCCGGACGGGTGACTAATCCAAGAATCCGTCGGTGGATCACTCCCCGGATAATCTCCGGCTAGTCCTTGTTGTTGGAACCGGATGACTAGAGAGGGGGGTGAATATAGTAAAACACTTGGACTTTAAGCTTTTCAAAGTTCTGCACTTAGATTTGTTAGTAGCACAGCGGAAGTAGCAAACACAGAGTATGCAGAAAAATAGAAAACAAAAGCAAACTAACACAACTAGCAAGATCGCTAACAAAGAGGGTTTACAAGGTTCGGGGATAACTTGCCCTACTCCTTGGCGTGCCCGTAAGGTGAGTGATCCCTTGATCGTCGGCAGATCAAGCCCCGGTGAACACCGGATAGAAAGCAACCTCCTTCTCAGTGGAGAAACCTCTCCACGACATTTCAATCACAGATATAGGTTTAAGCACAATGAAACACAAGAAAGATCTTACTCATCACTAGCGAAGACAAGAACATAGCAAGCTTCCTCCTGAGCTCCACCCAGCAACGATCTCACTCAAGAACCATTTCCCCATGTCTTCTCGTTGTTGGACTCGAAGCTTCTTGTTCCTTCATCTAAGTGCTCAAGCAAGGGATGGTTGCTTCAAGATTGCAGTAGCTTGCTCATAGTGATGGAACTTCAGAATATGCAAGCAAGTTGTGGAGTACACAAAGGCGCAGCAAGAACTCAAGCAGTAGAACTCTACTCAGCCAACTCTTCTCCGCTCCTTTTGTTCCTCCACTGAGTATCAGGTGACACCATCTCCCTGCAGCCTCCAGCTGCTCACCTGCAACCACCAGCTACCTCTGAGCTCCTCTGGACTCCCTGAGCCTCCCTCAGACCAGCCCCAGACAGCAGCTCCAGCCAGCGCCAGTGCCCGTTGCAACCTGAGATGGAAAAACAGACAAACCTGCTCCAAGGAAAGGTCTCCATTGACTCTCCTTGAGTGTTTGAATCCTTCCCTGTCACCTGCAGCTTAATCAGAGTATTAGGACAGTATATCAAGCAGCAAATCAAGCATCAGAGATGAAACGCAGAGAATCGGATACGTTCAGACGCGATCAGAGCGTCTGACAGTGCATTTTGAATTAAAGTGATCGGTCACCGGACCGATCAGAGAGCCTCCTGATCGGTCACCAGACCGATCAGGCTGGGTCCAGACCGATCAGGCTCCGTCCTGATCGGTCCCCAACGCTCAATTAGAAATCGCGATTTCTTTGGGACTCTCCTGGATCGATCACCAGACCGATCCCAGGTTGTGGATCGATCACCAGACCGATCCACCCCTTTATCGGGCGATTTCTGAGCTTCGCAGTCCAAACCTCCTGATCGGTCACCGGACCGATCAGGGAGCCTCCTGATCGGTCACCAGACCGATCAGGTCATGACCAGACAGATCAGGCTCCGTCCTGATCGATCATAGAGAGGAACCTGCGACGCTGGATCGTTCTCCAGAACGATCTGCACAGTGATCCTGATCGGTCACCAGACCGATCAGGAGCAGATCAGCAAGGGAACTCAACCTCACTGTTTGCTCCCTGATCGGTCACCAGACCGATCAGGAGCCAAGCAATGGGTGAAACGCATACTCCCTGATCGGTCACCAGACCGATCAGTCATCGCTGGATCGGTCACCAGACCGATCCACGAAGGAGCACCGTGCCAACTCCCTGATCGGTCACCAGACCGATCCAGGGGCTCCAACCTAGCCCTCCAAGCTAGGGTTTCATCCAACCTAGCCCTCCAAGCTAGGACCTGACCCTCCAAGCCAGGGTTTTTCCACTAACTCTCCAGTTGGGACTTTTCACCTAACCCTCCAAGTTAGGACTTTTCACCTAGCCCTCCAAGCTAGGACTTTTCACCCAACCTTCCGAGTTAGAACTTTCCATACCTAGCCCTCCAAGCTAGGACCTGACCCTCCAAGCCAGGACTTTTTCACCTAACTCTCCAAGTTGGGACTTTTCACCTAACCCTCCAAGTTAGGACTTTTCACCTAGCCCTCCAAGCTAGGACTTTTCACCCAACCCTTCCGAATTAGGACTTTTCAACACCTAGCCCTCCAAGCTAGGATTTTCCACACCTAACCCTCCAGGTTAGGATTTTCCAACACCTAGCCCTCCAAGCTAGGATTTTCCATACCATGCCTGATCCCCGATCAGGACTTAATCATAATCATCATAATCATCAACCTAAACTAAAATCGATGTCAACACCAAAACAACAATCAGGGTCAGACTGCATCAACAATCTCCCCCTTTTTGTTGTTTGACAATCCGATTTTAAGTTTAGGGATTCTCAGTCAATTTCTCAACTTTCAGAATCATAGGGGAATCAAGATCCTCCCCCTACAATATAATCATCCTAAACTTAACCAACCAACACTCTCCCCCTTTGTCGAACACCGAAAAGGGTCTAGAGGGGCTGTTAAGTTTAACCATACTCCCCCTCAACCCTAGGGGTATCCCAAAACAATAAAGATACGATTTGAATTTTGAAAAACATATGAACACATATGACAAGAGTAGGGCATGGTAACACAAACATATGTATCATATGGGCAAGGCATCATAAGCAACATCATAAGCATGCATAATAATATAGAATGAGGCATATAGACAAATAGTAATCATGCGAACTCATATAAGCCAACATCCTAAACATGATAAGGCAAGCAAAATATCAGTGCATCAAACCAAACAACCAAACAGATGCATATCAATGCATCGAAGTCAAACAAGAATGGCACAAGGCCAGAGAAGTCAAGTCACTAGGCATACAGCCTGAGAGTCATACAATCCAAGAGATCAGAAAGACAAATCACACACAACCACAGAATATATCAGTCATCAGCGGGGGGGTCAGCCTGCATAGGATCGTCCATCGTGTCATCATCAGCAGCAAAAGACCCTGGTGCGGCACTACCTGAAGGCGCATCTCCCGGAAATGTGTGGCGGCGCCACTCATCGTACCAGGTCTGCTGCAGTGTACGGATCCCAGAGACATCAGACTCCACTGCTGTCAGTCGGCGGTCGAAAGATCTGAATCCCGAACGGACCTCCTCTCGATGAAGCTCTCGCAGATGAAGATCATACTGGATCGTCTGATCCAGCTCGGAAATCTGCCATCGGAGATCCGGGTCCCGCTCATAGTCGTAATCATCATCAGCAGCAGCCGCAGCGGGAGCCTCCTGAGGTGCAGCAGCACCGGCTGGTGCCTGAAAATGTGGTCCTCCCCCAGGTAGCTCGCCGAGTCCTCTCCCATCCTTCCAAACCAAGGCCCCATCGCGGTCCCGTAAGATGATGCCGGACTTGGCAAATGCCCGCCGGCCAAGTCTGCAATCCTGTCGGACCATGGGCACTGTCCTGCCCTTGGTGACATCAACACCTACTGACATAAGCCAGTCGGTGATGAGATGACCAAATGGCATATAGACTGTGCGGCGACTCGGCTCTCTATAAGATAGAATGGACTGAAAGATGCTCTCCATGATATCGAAGTCCATTCGGCGGTGCATGCCGTAGAGCATAAGGCAATGATAGGAACGAATCTCAGTTAAAGGCTTGGAGGTGATGGGCAAGATACAATTTGTGATTATCTTGAAAAGGATGTAGTCAACAGGAGCAAGTCGTAGAGCTGCAAAAGTTGGAAAATCAGGACCCAACTCATCGAGACCGGCCGGGCGGGGATGACCAAAGAAATGCTGATAGATGGAGTCGGGGGTAACATCTGCAAAAGGGGCCAGTAAAGGATCAGGAAGCTCAGGGTAGATCGAATACAGGTTTGGTGATCGTCGACCACCCAGATACTCTGCCAAGATCTCGTAAGAGAAATCAAGGTTCATCTTGGCAACTCGAGTAGTGAACTCGAAGCCCCCTGTGGTCCCTGCTGAAGATTGTTGTAAAATTCAGAGACGAGGTCATAATTGATAGTTCTCTCCAGAGAGAGGAGAAAGCCAAGGTTGTAAAACATGACTATCTCCATGACCGACGGACAATGTTCAGTCAGAAAAGGGACATCTATCGATCGGCAGGGTAACAATTTAAAAGTCCTTGATTGGAAAGCCTGCTCACAAGCGGCATTTGGAAAGCGAGAGCTCGAGGAAGGCTGAGGCCTTCTGGAGGGCGCAGATGAGGAAGGAGCCTTCCCCTTTGCGCTGCCATCTGCGGGTTCTTTACCCTTTGATGATTTTCTAAAGATTGGAATAGGTCATGACAGCGGATTTGATCAAGAGAAGTGAATCGAATCATGATATAAGTTAAGGTTTGATCAAAATATAAGATGTAATCAAAGACCCAATTAGAGAATATAAGATAAAACATTTGATCAAAAGAAGGACAATAATGAAATGAAAGAGAGATTTGGTCACAGAGAACATAATCATAAGGTGAAACATTTGGTCAAGAAGGTCACGGCCAAAACAAAGGTCACGGCACAACACACCAAAACATGGTTAGCTTCAAATATAAACACTATAGACTGATTTGTAAGGAAAACTGAGACAAAAGCTTACTTAGGTGCCATTGACGAACTTCTTGAAGATTGGAAGAAGAGGTTGCGCAGCAAAAAGGCTCTCGCCGAAAGAGATGAGCGCAAGAAAACCTTCAGCGAGAGAGAGACTTCACAGGAAGAAGGAAGAACTTGTAGTAGCCCTTCCCAGGATCACACGCACAGAAGCTCTCTCGTGGAAGAAGAGGACGCAGGGAGGTTTCTTGCTCACGATGAAGTGCAGTGATTCGGCGCTAGGGTTCGGCAATGAGGGGTTTTGAAAGAGTTAATCGGTTGGTGGATTGGTCCACCAACTATATTTTAATGCGATTGAACGGATCACCGTTCGATCTAGAAACGCCCAGACCGATCAGGCTCCAGCCTGAACGGACTGGCCTGGTCAGCGAACAGTAGGGTCAGATGATTTTCGAGAAGCCCTCCTGATCGGTCTCTGGACCGATCACTACAATGTGCCAGATCGGTCCTGGGACCGATCCAGGCTAGCACAGAATATTTAGCTGAGAGTCCGCAAAGTCTCGGCTGATCTCTCTGATTGGTCTGTGGACCGATCAACTCAGAAGGGAGCCAGATCGGTCCGAGGACCGATCAGCCCTACTCCTGATCGGTCGGGTGACCGATCAGGGTTCCTGATACGATCTGAAACTTTCAGTATCAGACTTTCACACGATTTTGAAGGAATCTGATGAACAATATCGATCTCGGGAGTGATTCCTCGACTAAGCTTGATCCCTGAACAAGGATCAAAGGTCCTTATAGGTTCAACAATCACTTTGCTCCACCCAAGTGGAGTCAAACTCAATCAACAATCATTCAATCAAAGTTTAACCAAGATTGTATCAAAATCAAGTTTCCAATCAAGTTTCCTTGATTGGAATGTCCAAGTATGATCATGGAGCCAAATACACATATGTTATGCATTGGTTTTCCCCATACTTGGTCACCGAAGTGATTTTTATCTCGTCAACTTAATTTCTCAAGGGATGCATTGACATTTTGAGAAATTGAGTTGATCCTAGCATCTCACCCCATTTCTAGCAAACAAAAACGTTTTGGTAAACCTTATAGTTTGTGTGAGATGACCCCAAAGTTACCCAATTGTTTCCCAACAATTTGAAATAATCATGAAGGGTTTGAATGCATTTTAAAGTTCATGAAGCGCGACACATTCCCAACTCCCTTCTCAAGAAGCTAAACTCATTTTCGGGGAGTGGTTTAGTGAAAATGTCAGCGAGGTTTGACTTGGACTCTACATGTGAGAGTACAATATCTCCCCTAGCAACATGATCCCTAATGAAGTGGTGACGTACTTCAATATGTTTGGTCCTAGAATGATGGACTGGATTCTTGGTTAGGTTAATTGTGCTAATGTTGTCACACAACACTTGCACACTTTTGTAACTTAATCCATAGTCCTCCAAAGTGTGAATCATCCACAACAATTGTGATACGCTCTCTCCCATGGCGATATATTCTGCCTCGGTCGTGGAGAGAGCAACACAATGTTGCTTCCGACTTGACCAACTAACTAAAGATGATCCTAGAAATTGGCAGCCCCCACTTGTGCTTTTCCGATCCAACTTACATCCAGCGTAGTCGGAATCGGTATAGCCAATTAAATCAAAAGATTCGGTACGGGGGTACCAAAGACCGACTCCTATTGTGCCTTTAAGGTATCTCAAAATTCTCTTGACAGCGATTAAGTGAGATTCCTTGGCACAAACTTGATACCTTGCGCACATACCCACAGCGAAAAGAATATCTGGTCGACTAGCTGTGAGGTATAGCAAACTCCCTATCATGCTCCGATATTGAGTCAAATCAACAGGTTTACCACTCTCATCATTGTCTAATCTTGTGTTTGTGGCCATGGGAGTGGTTACCTCTTTTGAATCATTCATGTTGAATTTACGAAGCATTTCTTGTGTATATTTTGATTGGTGCACATGGATACCATCGCGAGTTTGCTTGATTTCAAGTCCAAGGAAGAAAGTCAACTCTCCCACTAGACTCATTTCAAATTCACTCTCCATGTGTCCAATGAACTCATTTAAATAGCCCTTGTTATTTGAGCCACAAATTATGTCATCGACATATACTTGGGCTACAAAAATATTGTCACCATCTCTACGTAGAAATAGTGTAGGGTCTATTTGGCCTCTAACGAAGCCTTTCTCGATTAAGAATGTCGACAACCGCTCATACCAAGCTCGGGGTGCTTGTTTAAGGCCATAGAGTGCCTTTTTGAGCTTGAACACGTGGTTTGGGAATTCGGTACTCTCAAACCCCGGAGGTTGTTCAACATAGACCTCTTCTCTTATTAGACCATTTAGAAAGGCCGATTTGACATCCATTTGGTATAACTTGAAGCCACGATGTGCTGCAAACGCAAGCATCAATCGAATGGATTCTAATCGTGCCACGGGAGCATATGTCTCATCGTAATCAAGGCCTTCAACTTGACTATAGCCCTTGGCTACTAAGCGTGCCTTGTTTCGAATGATTTCTCCCTTATGGTTCAATTTGTTTTTGAAGACCCATTTGGTTCCAATGATGGTGGTCTTCTTAGGTCTAGGGACTAAGTCCCAAACTTGACTTCTTTCAAATTGACCTAGTTCATCTTGCATTGCAATGATCCAATCGGGATCATTTAATGCTTCATCAATTTTTCTAGGTTCAATTTCGGAAATTAAAGCAACCTCATTAGCCTCATTCCGGAAGAATGATCTAGTTCTAACCCCATGATGGATGTCTCCAACAATTTGGTCTTGGGGATGACTAGAGGCTAATCTAGTTTGCCTTGGTGTTGGTGGTGCTTCTTGAATGGGTTCACTAGACATAAGCTCAGCCTCAGGATCCGGCTGATCTATGGGATGTCTAGGCTCACCGTCATCGGATTCATCACCATCAACAACATTTGGACTCTCATTCAAACTTAGTCTCCTAAGTTCGAATTGGATTTCATCTTCTGGTTGACCATTGACTTTCGGAATTTCTTCAAAGACAACATCAGAAGACTCTTCAATTAATCTAGATTTCTTGTTGTAGACTCGATAGGCTTTGCTAACTAGGGAATACCCGACTAGTATCCCTTCATCAGCCTTTGCCGTGAACTTTCCAAGGTGGTCCTTGGTGTTTAGGATGAACACCTTACAACCAAACACCCTAAGATGTTTAACCGTAGGTGGTTTCCCAAACCAAAGTTCATGAGGAGTCTTTCCTAAAAACCTATGGATGAGGACTCGGTTTTGCACATAGCAAGCTGTATTTACAGCTTCAGCCCATAAGTAACTCGGGAGTGAGTACTCATTGAGCATGCTTCGTGCAGCCTCTTGTAAAACACGGTTCTTCCTCTCTACAACACCATTTTGTTGTGGTGTTCTAGGAGTGGAGAACTCATGTCTATACCCTCTATCTTGACAAAATTCTAAAAACCGTTGATTTTGAAATTCACCTCCATGATCACTTCTAATTGTCTTAATTGTTAATGATTTTTCATTTTCAACTCTTCTACAAAAAGAAATGAAAACATCTAAGGTTTGGTCCTTATATTTTAAAAAGTAAGTCCATGTATATCTAGTGAAATCATCAATGATCACAAAACAATATCTACTTCCATTCAATGATATGATAGTACTACAATCAAATAGATCCATGTGAAGTAAATCTAAAGCGGTAGAAGTACTTACAGCGCTTTTACCTTTATGTGCAGATTTCGTTTGCTTACCCATTTGACATGCATCACAAAGTTTGTCCTTTTCATACTTGATGCTTGGTAAGCCACGAACTAATCCCTTGTTGGCCAACTTCCGGATGTTCTTCATGTTCACATGTGCTAGCCTCCGGTGCCAAAGGGTGGACTCTTAGTCTTTTGACATGAAACACTTAGCAAAAGCATTAGTAGCACTTTTAAATGAAACTTGATAAATATTGTCTACTCTTGCTCCTACTAGTACCGTGTCCAAGGTGTCATGTTGTCTAACTAGACATTGACTTGGTTGAAAATCAATTATGTAACCCGTGTCACACAATTGACTGACACTTAGGAGATTAAATGTCATCCCCTTGACTAGAAGGACATTTGAAATTCTAAGAAATTCGGATATTTGAATGTCTCCTATTTCTATGTACTTAAGACTACCATTATTACCAAATGAAACATTACCTCTACTTTTCTTGTGAAGTGTGGTAAACAATGATCTATCCCCGGTCATGTGTTTAGAGCATCCACTATTAATGAACCAAGTTAATAGATGCTCCCCCTCAATCATAACCTACTCAATTCGAAAAATAGAAGTTTTAGGTACTCAAACCTTGGGACATAAAGCATCAACTAAACAAGACTTAGGCACTCATGCCTTGACAACTTTCTTTTGAACCTTGGGTGTCCTAGATTGTCTCATATCAGTCTTAGACATCAAGGACACGAATGAAGGTTCTTTGGGTCAGTAACCAATACCGGCCCTATTGTAGACTGCCCTTTGGGCATTCAAGATCATGTCTAGGGTCTTAGAGCTAGTTGAGAACTTCTCAAGAATATTCTTGAGTTTCTCAACTTCACTCTTTAATGATTGGTTTTCTTCTACTAGCAAATCATCATGCAAATCATCTACATCCTCAACCTTAGAGGATTTCAAATGTTCAACCTCAAGTTTTAATGACTTAATCTCATCTTCTAACAATTCAACATGTAAGTTATCAATGTTATCATCCCTAGACAACTTCAATTGTTCAATTTCTAATTGCAATGATTTAACCCTATTTTTTTTGACTTCTTCAACATATTGGTTAAACATGCAATTGCTTTATAATATTTTTCAAGTTCGGGAGAAGTTACCTCTTCATCATCCGAAGATGATGAAGCCGTATTTGAGGAGTTGGAAGATTCATTACTACTTATTTCCTCTCCAAGAGCCATGAGTGTCACATGCTTTGTGCTCTTCTCCTCCTTCTCTTCATCAGATGAGCTTGAGGAGGATTCATCCCAAGTGGCCTTCAAAGCCTTCTTCTTCTTCTTGGATTTTTCTTCTTTCCTTTTGGATTTCTCCTCCTTCTTCTTTAGCTTTGGGCATTCATTCTTGAAATGCCCTTTCCTACCACACTCAAAGCAAGAAGCATTAGTCTTATCAAGTTTAGCTTCACTAGAGTTACCTCTACTCTTGAAGCGTCAACTCTTTCTCATCATCCTTCTCACAAAGTTCGCCATCTCGGAGGATGAGGAGCCGCTGCCATCTTCCTCGGAATCAGACTCGGATTCGGAAGAGGATGAAGATGAAGAGACTTCCTTCTCCTTCTTCTTCTTATTGGATCGATCCCCAGCAACTAAGGCAATCCCCTTTTCCTTGGGGCCTTTGTTAGCCATTTCATGCAATTCCATTCACAAAAAAATCATCTAACTTAACAATTGATAAGTCCTTGGAGACTTTGTAGGCATTCACCATGGATGACCACAAAGCATTCCTTGGAAATGCTTTTAGTACATACCTCACAAGGTCGCGATTCTCGACCTTTTCATCAATCGAATGAAGCCCATTGAGGACTTCCTTGAACCGGCTATGAAGCTCACTTACCGATTCATTTTCCTTCATGGAGAGATTTTGAAGTTGATTGAGGAACAAGTCCCTCTTGGCAATTCTTGAATCTCGGGTGCCCTCGTGGAGTTCGATGAGCCTGTTCCACAAGTCCTTTGCACTTGTGAAAGGACCAACCTTGATGAGTTGGTCTTTGTTCATGCCGCATGGTAGAGTGACAACCGCCTTCGCGTCGGCTTCACTCTTCCGAGTTTGTTCGGCTGTCCATCGCCATGATTCAATTTTCTTGCCTTCATCATCCTTTGGAGGGGTGAATCCCTCCTTCACTGCGAACCAAGTGTTGATGTCCATCATCAAATAACACTCCATCTTTGATCTCCAATATTGGAAATCAGCCCCATCAAAGAAAGGAGGTCGGGTGGTGGAAAACCCTTCTCTCAACGCCATGGATGATAGCTCTCGGTTGTTAATCCGCAAAAATAGAGCTCCAAGCTCTGATACCACTTGTTGGAACCGGATGGCTAGAGTGGGGGGGGGGGGTGAATATAGCCAAACACTTAGACTTTAAGCTTTTCAAAGTTCTGCACTTAGATTTGTTAGTAGCACAGCGGAAGTAGCAAACACAGAGTATGTAGAAAAATAGAAAACAAAAGCAAACTAACACAACTAGCAAGATCGCTAACAAGGAGGGTTTACAAGGTTCGGGGATAACTTGCCCCTACTCCTTGGTGTGCCCGTAAGGTGGGCGATCCCTTGATCATCGGCAGATCAAGCCCCGGTGAACTCCGGATAGAAAGCAACCTCCTTCTCGGTGGAGAAACCTCTCCACAGCGTTTCAATCACAGATATATGTTTAAGTACAATGAAACACAAGAAAGATCTTACTCAGCACTAGCGAAGACAAGAACACAGCAAGCTTCCTCCTGAGCTCCATCCAGCGACGATCTCACTCAAGAACCCTTTCCCCGTGTCTTCTCGCTGTAGGACTCGAAGCTTCTTGTTCCTTCCTCCGAGTGCTCAAGTAAGGGATGGTTGCTTCAAGATTGCAGTAGCTTGCTCAAAGTGATGGAACTTCAGAATACGCAAGCAAGTTGTGGAGAACACAAAGGCGCAGCAAGAACTCAAGCAGTAGAACTCTACTCAGCCAACTCTTCTCCGCTCCTTTTGTTCCTCCACTGAGTATCAGGTGACACCATCTTCCTGCAGCCTCCAGCTGCTCACCTGCAACCACCAGCTACCTCTGAGCTCCTCTGGACTCCCTGAGCCTCCCTCAGACCAGCCCCAGACAGCAGCTCCAGCAAGCGCCAGTGCCCGTTGCAACCTGAGATGGAAAAACAGACAAACCTGCTCCAAGGAAAGGTCTCCATTGACTCTCCTTGAGTGTTTGAATCCTTTCCTGTCACCTGCAGCTTATTCAGAATATTAGGACAGTATATCAAGCAGCAAATCAAGCATCAGAGATGAAACGCAGAGAATCGGATACGTTCAGACGCGATCAGAGCGTCTGACAGTGCATTTTGAATTAAAGTGATCGGTCACTGGACCGATCAGAGAGCCTCCTGATCGGTCACCAGACCGATCAGGCTGGGTCCAGACCGATCAGGCTCCGTCCTGATCGGTTCCCAACGCTCAATTAGAAATCGCGATTTCTTTGGGACTCTCCTGGATCAATCACCAGACCGATCCCAGGTTGTGGATCGATCACCAGACCGATCCACCCCTTTATCGGGCGATTTCTGAGCTTCGCAGTCCAAACCTCCTAATCGGTCACCGGACCGATCAGGGAGCCTCTTGATCGGTCACCAGACCGATCAGGTCATGACCAGACAGATCAGGTCATGACCAAACAGATCAGGCTCCGTCCTGATCGATCATAGAGAGGAACCTGCGACGTTGGATCGTTCTCCAGAACGATCTGCACAGTGATCCTGATCGGTCACCAGACCGATCAGGAGCAGATTAGCAAGGGAACTCAACCTCACTGTTTGCTCCCTGATCGGTCACCAGACCGATCAGGAGCCAAGCAATGGGTGAAACGCATACTCCCTGATCGGTCGCCAGACCGACCAGTCATCGCTGGATCGGTTACTAGACCGATCCACGAAGGAGCACCGTGCCAACTCCTTGATCGGTCACCAGACCGATCCAGGGGCTCCAACCTAGCCCTCCAAGCTAGGGTTTCATCCAACATAGCCCTCCAAGCTAGGACCTGACCCTCCAAGCCAGGGTTTTTCCACTAACTCTCTAGTTGGGACTTTTCACCTAACCCTCCAAGTTAGGACTTTTCACCTAGCCCTCCAAGCTAGGACTTTTCACCCAACCTTCCGAGTTAGAACTTTCCATACCTAGCCCTCCAAGCTAGGACCTGACCCTCCAAGCCAGGACTTTTTCACCTAACTCTCCAAGTTGGGACTTTTCACCTAACCCTCCAAGTTAGGATTTTTCACCTAGCCCTCCAAGCTAGGACTTTTCACCCAACTCTTCCGAATTAGAACTTTTCAACACCTAGCCCTCCAAGCTATGATTTTCCACACCTAACTCTCCATGTTAGGATTTTCCAACACCTAGCTCTCCAAGCTAGGATTTTTTATACCATGCCTGATCCCCAATCAGGACTTAATCATAATCATCATAATCATTAACCTAAACTAAAATCGATGTCAACACCAAAACAACAATCAGGGTCAGACTGCATCAACACTTGTCGCTCCTTGTGGGTGGAGAAACCTTGCCACAGCACCCTGACACGATCTGGACTTAAGAGACTACTAACAAGTCTTAACCAAGCTTGTTTCATTAAGAATCTCAGCCACCACGAAGTCCACTTTAAATAGGACTCGGGTTGAAACCCTCGCCACCAGTCGACTGCTCCCAGGGCAGTCGACTGGTGGCACTGAAATTCGACCGTTGCACCCCAACGTTCAAATTCTCAGCCAACTCATCAGCCACCTACCAGTCGACTGCTCCCAGAGCAGTCGACTGGTCCCAAGCTGAAACTCTTCCTGAGTACATTCACTTCGCACTCAAACCCTCACGACTCGACTAACTCCTCCTCCGCAGCCTCGACTATTGCCTTCGCGCCCTCTTCATCTTCGGCTCCCGTCCCTCGGATGCACACAAGCCTCCAGCTTGCTTCCATGCCATCCTTCACGCATGACTCGAAGTCCGCGCCCATCAGCTCATCGTCCCTGCTCTCCAAGGTCCCTCGGGTGCACACAAGCGTCCAGCTTGTCACCATGCCACCCTTCACCATACTGAGACCGTCCAGTCAAGTCCATATGTGTAACCTGTACAACCTGCACACTCAACGTACACATATGAGATAACAAGGGTAAACTTAACTTAAACCCTTTGCCTAAACATCAAAACACTTGGTCACTCTGGACCACAGATTGTCTTAACAATCTCCCTCTTTTTGATGTTTGGCAATACGTTTAAGTTAGGGAAATAAGATAGTAGTCAATAGCAAAAACCATGCTAAACAAATGCATATGCAATGCAAAAATGGATCCTATCCCAAGGCATCCCACCCCTAACCCTCCAAGTTAGGAATTTTCACACCTAACCCTCCAAGTTAGGAATTTTCACATCTAACCCTCCAAGTTAGGACTTTCTCACACCTAGCCCTCCAAGCTAGAACTTTTACACACCTAACTCTCCAAGTTAGGGCTTTCTCACACCTAGCCCTCCAAGCTAGGACTTTTATACACCTAACTCTCCAAGTTAGGACTTTCTCACACCTAGCCCTCCAAGCTAGAACTTTTACACACCTAACTCTTCAAGTTAGGACTTTCTCACACCTAGCCCTCCAAGCTAGGACTTTTACACACCTAACTCTCCAAGTTAGGACTTTTCACCAAAACGGGCTTTTTAAAGCTTTTCAAAAGCTCCCCCTACATTGGACTTACAAAGGCTTTTTAAGAACCTCTCCAAGGTTCCCCTTACGCCAAGAATAGAGCAATCATGCTCCCCTTAATCTCAACTCCCCCTAAACCTAGGGTTTCTTGCAACGGTAAGTTTGGTTTCCCAACTTAAACCCAAACTTCTCCCCCTTTGCCATATATCAAAAGGCCCCAATAATATCTCAATTATCGGTTCTTTTAATTCCCAAACACCATAAACAGTGTGTACTAGCCCCCCATACACTTGTTTTTCATCGTTTGGACACCAAGTCAGCTGTTGGATACCCACACCAGCACTGACCAATCGACTGCCCCTGTTGGCAGTCGACTGATACTCTGAAATTCAGTTTTTCAGGCCACATTCAGAAATGCGCCAGAAATTCCACAATTCTTCAAAAATTCACAAATTTCGTGGAGAACTTTGGTGGCCCATACCTACTTGAGAAAAATACATTCCATAATGTATCTATCACCATTCCCAAGTTTGACACAAAATCCAAAAATTTTTCTTATGAAAATTAAGGCAATTAGGAGGCAACCTCCCCCTTAACCTATGTCTTCTCCCAATTTCCATTTTTCCAAGGTGAAGTTCTACCCAACATAACACCCTAGACTCAAGTTAGGTTCTACCCAACCTAACAACCAAGTTCTTCTCCCTTGGCCACCATTAAAGAATTGCTCCCAAGCAACCTTTTCCCTAGAGCCAATAAGAACTTACCAACATTTTAAAAAATCTAAAATGTTTGCAAGCACACTTGCTAGAATATACCCTATCCTAGAAAAATATGGTTTTGTGAAATGTATCAAATGTGCTTGACTTTGGTACAATCTCCAATTTCCTTAGACATGGCCATGTAATATCAACTTTGAAACTTAACCAAAATGTCATGTGTTTACCAATTCCATTCATTGTTATTTCACACACAAAATTATCCTCAATACTTTTCTTTTCCATAGGTATTCTTAATATGATGAAATTTTCCTTCTTATTATCTCTTAACATCACTTATCAAAGTTCCTTGATTTTCAAAATACCTTATTAAGTCATGGGGTGACACTCTAGTCAAGGGATATGAAATTATAATCAAGACTTTTAACCCAAAGTCATATCCCATAATCCACATTTGAATTCTCAACATCCAAAATGACTTTTATCCTTAAACCTACTGACTAGTCGACTGCCCATGGAGCAGTCGACTAGCAAACCTTACAGAATGGTCCCGGGGCTGAAATTCACTCGGATCAGTCGACTGCCCCCAGGGCAGACGACTGATACCTGATTTTCAGGTTTTCAGCCCAATTTCAGTAATGCCTAAATAATTCTACAAATCTCCAAAAATTATGAAATTTCGTGAGGAGATTTGTGGGGCCAATGTCTACTTGGAAAAAATACGTTTCCAAACAAATGTACTCCGAATCTCACGATTGGCATGAAACTCAACTTTCTCTAAAATGTGTCATGTAAACTCATCCCAAAAGTTCTAATTTCGACTTCTCCTTAATGTATCCTCTTATCCTTGATCATAAGTCATTTCTACCATTGAACTATATGGTATTTACACATTAAACCTTAATTTTCTTGAATATAATTGTATTTTCATTCTTTTCTCCCTAATTTCCCTTTTAATGTGCCAAAACCTAGGATTAAGACATACCCAAGTCCTCCAACCATTTTTGGCATAATTCACCTAATTTCCTAGGAGAGAAACTCTTGAGATCCATTTACCATGGACCCCAAAGGCTCCTAGAGCTCCCCCTTGAGCTCTAAGCCCTAGCCACCTCCCTAGGTGACTCAATCCACACTAAGCCACACCGGTGTGCCCCCGGTGACTCTTGGCCTACACAATGAACCTTCTTAACCCTAGACACCTTGTCTTTGGTTAAGTCACTCTTTTTCCCTTTGGATGACACCCCCTTGCCATCCTTAGACTTTTCCTTCTTGTCATGGTTATATGCCTTCCCAGCATATTTCTTTTTGTTAACCTTGGAGACTCTAGACCGGTAACCTAAACCCGATCTGTCATAGTTGGGTTTCAAGCTACCCAACACCATGTCTAAGCCCTTAGATCAAACCGTGAATCTTCCTAGGGCCTTTTCTAACGTATCAAGTCTTGCCCTCAAGGCTTGATTTTCCCTTGCCAAGTCCCTAACCTTAGTTTCCATATGTCCACCTTGGACATTCCTAGACTTACCCTCCTTTCTAGGCACATTCCTTCCCTTCTTGGGATTAGTGCCTTGATCCTTGGGTCCTAAGGTTCTAAATTGATCATGATGCTCTTTTCTTAGGGTTATGATCTACCTTGTTAGCCCTAGTCCTATCATTGTATCTAAATTCAAAATTATACACCATTAGGTATTTTTCATGAGTTCTAGCATGCATGGATGTGTAACTAACATGATTTTTAAAATGCAAGGAAGAACTTGAAATTGAATTACTTTTTAACCTAGGGTTAGGAATTACCTCCCTTACCCTTGTAGTTCCCCCTTGATGTGATCTTTGCTTCCTTCTTTCTTCATTCTCCCATCTTCTTAGATGCTCCATTTTCTTTATTTCTCCTTTTCTAGGGCACTTGATGTGGTAGTGCCCTAGCTCTCCACACGTGAAGCATCGGATTTTCTTCTTTTCTTGAGCTCCTTCATTCCTACAACTCATGTTAGATTTAAAAGAACTTGAAATGAGTGTAGATTTTGTTGGATCGAGAGAATACGATAGAGGGGGGGTGAATATCGTTAAACCTTTTCGGATATAAATTTAAGAGAATGAGCAGCGGAAATTAAAACACAAGCACGAACACAAGGATTTACTTGGTTCGGAGTCGCGGTCGGCTCCTACTCCAAGGCCCACGGTCCTTGACCATTTACTGCGGGCAATACTATAATCGCGTAAATAATTACAAGAAGATGTACAATAGTAGTGCAGTAAAAACAGAAATCTAACTCTTCGTTACCGACGTCCGGTGTGGATCGTTCTTCGATGCGTAGGGTTGTCGTCGGCGTTAAAACCTCGAGATCATAAGTTTCCGGAGCAGAGCGCTTGAGCGAAGAGTATTGAGGCATTGAAAAACTGTGTCTGGAAGCCTTGGGGGTCGAGCCCCTTATATAGTGAACCTGGGGGTGCCCGGGACGTTGGGGGCGCCCTCCGCGTGTCATACGATCCGCAAACATCTCGGTCAGCCCTTATCCCTCCAGGATTGGGCTCGAGGTTTGACGGGGGCGCCCGGGAAGCAGAGGGCGCCCGGGAAGAAGAGGGAGCCCGGGTTGACTCAATCTGCTGGCTTCTCGGCTGGATAGAACTCTATCTGCTTCGTTGGCTTGGACCCAGGGCGCCCGAGGCATCCGGGGCGCCCGGGACACTGGGGGCGCCCGGGAGCTTAGGGGCGCCTGCCCCAGTGATCTTCCGAAGCGTTACTTGCTCAACTTGCTTGCCTTCACCTTGGGGGCGCCCGGGACCTCCGGGGCGCCCTGCCCAGCTGCTGCCCCTCTCCTTTGGGGCGTTCTGAGCTGCAGAAACTCGTTCCTTCGGTCCTGCATCCAGGGTTAGTGCCACACAAAACAAAGCAAGAATGTTAGTGAATTTTACAGCCGTAGCTGTCTTGGTTCTGACTTTGGGTCTCCAAAATGGAACCCTAAGTCGAACCGACGCCTACTGTTCCCTCGACGGGGAACGCGTCCTCACCTACTCCTCTCAGGAGATTTTACCCATTGCCAACCGGCTCCTCCGGTTGGACTTTTGCCCAGCAATCCTTCGCCAGGTGCCTAGCAGTCCTTCGCTAGGTCTTAAGTACCAAGCAGTCCTTCGCATGGTGCCTAGCAATTCTTCGCCAGGTCTTCGGTTCCAAGCTGTCCTTCGCCTGGTGCCTAGCAATCCTACGCCAGGTCTTCAGTACCATGCAGTCCTTCGCCTGGTGCCTAGCAGTCCTTCGCTAGGTCTTCAACTCCTAGCAGCCCTTCGCTAGGTGTCCAGTGTTGGGACCGGGTGCATGTTGACATAGATACGGGTTCGTAATTTTAAAATTTAATTACGTGCAGCGGAAGGTTTAGCATAAATAATTTCTCAAATTATTTTAACCACGTATCTAGCATGCAACCTTATGTTGTGGAGACATGATCATACATTTAAAATTTTGCAGAAAGTAAACTAATTTACTTAATACCTCGCGTAACTCGTAGAAAGGGACGAGATCCAACTGTAGCGTCCCTTGGAAGCTCCGCCACTATTCGCGTCCACGCCGAGTTTTCTTCGGGATGACTTCGCAAAGCCACGAGTTTCGTGCCGACAAGAACTACCAGATTCTCCAAAGGCACGACAAGAATACCATGAGAGAGATGAAGAGACTAACCACCAAACGAAGAACAGAATCAAGATTCCGGGAGGAAGCAAGGAGTCGCGCCCGCTTCTTCTTCTTCTTCGGTAGCTTCTCAGTGGAGGAGGCTCACGGCAACCAAAGGGAAGGCCTCTAGGGCCGGCGCCACTAGAGGAGGGAGAGGGAGAGAAGGAGAGGGAGAGAGGCTAGGCAAGAATCCTTGATCTCTTGGATTAATCTCCAAGCCTTGCCTTGGTACCTTTATATAGTAGCCTCTTAATAGCCAAGTCTCCTCTTAACGGAATAAATTTTTCATAAGAAATTTATCTTATAAATTTTTCTATGAATTATTCCGTTATGCCAAGTTTTTATTATAACTTAATTTATAATAAAAATAACCATGTCTCCCCTTTTATTATGGAAAGAAATTTTTTTATATAAATTTCATTATATATAAATTTCTTTATCATGGTAAATCAATCCATTATTGATTTCATAAAATAAAATAAACCAATCCAAGGTTTATTTTAATTTCCATGAAAATAAATCTCTTTATATAAATTCCTTTATATAAATTTCTTTATCCATAATTTTATAAAACAAATCATGCGCGGTTTATTTTATAAATTTGAACCAAACAATTTGGTTCTTCCCTCTTATTGTGGCCGGCCAAACAAAGAGGGTGGGGACCCTCTTTGGCCGGCCAAACCCAAGCCGAAACCATCCGAATTAAACTTATTTAATTCGTCCAATAAGTCTTCAAAAGACTTAGCCATTTTATGCTTCCGATGCGTCTCTGAAAATTCAAATTCGACTTATCTCTCTTGATCAGAAAATCTAATTTTCAACTCATTTTAAATCCCTCAGATTACTCGTAGTGCGTGTGACTAAATAGACTTTTGATTTATGTTGGCCGTCTATAATTAACCAATTATAGAACGATCATGAGTGGCACCTAGTAGTACATCATGATCCTCAATTAATCGAAAGATCAACGGTTGACCTCAGAAATAATTCTGAAACCCTTCAGCAGCTTTAATGAATCGTGTCTCATTCCCTTCACCATCTTATACACACTTGGTTCAGGACACGGTCTATGTGTTTCAGTCCCCACTAGGCTGACTACGTCACACCTAGCCCAAGTAGTGTCTTTCTCATCCAACGGATTCTAATTACTCTCATGTTTCTGAGAGATTCATACTCTGAACATGTCATGCTCTGGCCAGAGGCTTCGAGTAACAATCCGACGATAGGCCTTGGGTATACATCCCCTCGCAAGGAGTGGTGAATCCTTTGTAGGATGTTCAAACATCTTCGGGCACTTCGGCTTATACCCAATCATCCTGGGTCCACACCTCCTTGGAGATGCTTGCTTAAGATGTCAAAGTATAAGTATTCATGACCAAGATGACTTGAACACCGCAAGTCAAAGGAACATCGTACTTAAGCTGCAGTAAGAACTTCATTGACATATCTATATGTAGATCACCATATGAAGTTTTACAGCTAGTCACTCCAATGAACTAGTTCCCTTAACTAGCATTCATGTTTATCTCCGGACATCCCAATATCACCAGCCAGTGAGAATCAGCTGATTAGAGAATAACCCATGCTAGTCTCCACAGAATTGATAGTGTCCGTTTTTATCAATTCATCGACTAGGGACAATTTCAATACTTCACAATTGCACATGTAGAGATAATCACTAGTTGTGAATTCATCACAAATTCTCTCATGCTGTGAATTGTATTGCGGACATTCAGTAAATGAGTTTAAGATCTCAATCAAATACACGAACATGTATACTCAAATAGTGAATATTCATTTATCAAAGTAAATGATTACAATCATAAGGCGATTGCCTTAGGACACTTCTCTCATATTACTAACAAACTCCCACTTGGCCTAATACCAATCGCTACGGTATCCAATACCACAGGCTCTAACATGACCCTCAAACTTGGTTTGAGGCAAGGCCTTAGTTAAAGGATCCACTAAATTCCTTTCAGTGGGAATTTTCTCAATTTGTATATCATTCCTACTTATAATCTCTCTGATCAGATGATAGCGGCGAAGCACGTGTTTGGATCGTTGATGAGACCTTGGTTCCTTTGCTTGTGCAATAGCTCCATTATTGTCGTAGTAAACCGGTATTGCTTCATCAATGGTTGGAACCACACCAAGTTCTGAGTCAAACTTCTTGATCCAGACTGCTTCTTTTGCTGCTTCCGAAGCCGCAATGTATTCCGCTTCCGTGGTAGAATCCGCTACAGTGTCTTGCTTGGAACTCTTCCAACTTATTGCGCCTCCATTCAAAGTAAATACGTATCTAGACTGAGATTTGGAGTCATCCTTATCTGTCTGGAAACTGGCATCTGTATACCCACGTATTACCATATCTCCTTCTCCATATATTAGGAACACATCCTTTGTTCTTCTTAAGTACTTAAGGATTGTCTTGACAGCCGCCCAATGATCCATTCCTGGATCAGACTGGTATCTGCTCGTGACGTTCAGAGCATACGATACATCGGGCCTAGTACATAACATAGCATACATGATAGATCCTATCGCGGATGCATAAGGAATCTTATTCATGCAAATCCTCTCGTCTTCTGTGCGCGGACACATAAACTTTGAAAGGATGATCCCATGCCTGATGGGAAGGTAACCTTTCTTGGATTCCAACATGCTAAACCTTTTTAGCACTCGGTCTATATATGTAGACTGCGAAAGACCAAGCAACCGTTTTGATCTATCTCTATAGATTCTAATCCCAAGGATATAGGTTGCTTCTCCCAGGTCTTTTATGGAGAAAGTTTTGGACAACCAAATTTTAACCGACTGCAAGACTGATATATCGTTTCCTGTAAGCAATATGTCATCGACATATAGTACTAGGAATACGACTACACTCCCACTAACCTTCTTGTACACACAAGGTTCGTGAGGATTTTATGAGAAATCAAACTCTTTGATTGTCTCATCAAAACGGATGTTCCAGCTCCTTGATGCTTGCTTTAGTCCATATATGGATCGTCGAAGCTTGCATACTTTGGTTTTGTCAACCGATGTGAATCCTTCAGGTTGTATCATGTATACATCCTCAAGTAGGTTTCCATTAAGGAAAGTTATTTTCACATCCATTTGCCATATCTCATAATCATAATGAGCTGCTATGGCCAGGAGCATCCGAATGGATTTAAGCATAGCTACTGGCGAATAGGTTTCGTCATAATCAATTTCTTGTTTCTGACGATATCCTTTTGCCACTAATCTAGCCTTAAAGGTAACAACATTACCTTCCATGTCGGTTTTCTTCTTGAAAACCCACTTGCACCCTATGGGCTTAATCCCTTCAGGTGGGTTAACCAAGTCCCATACTTGGTTTTCGTACATGGAATTCATTTCCGACTTCATGGCTTTAAGTCATTTATCCCTTTCTGAACTTTTCAGAACATCTTCATAACTGATAGGTTCGTCATCGCTTATGAGTAACACGTCGTTCGATTCACTTATGAGAAATCTGTATCTCTCTGGAATATTGCGTGTCCTATCAGACCTACGAAGAGGTAGTATTGTTTTAGGTTCAACTGATAGCTCATCATTATGTGTTATTGGTTGTGGGTCTAGACTAGGTGTCTCTCTAATGTCTATTGGAGTTTCTTGAACTTCATCAAGTTCAATGCCACTCCCACTGTTTTCTTGTAAAAGAAATTCTTTTTCCAGAAATACAGCATGCCTTGAAACAAACACCTTTTGTTCCAAGGGATGATAGAATTGGTAACCCTTTGTTTCCTTAGGGTATCCAATAAATAGACATTTATCAGACTTAGCATCCAATTTGTCTGATACAGTCCGCTTCACATAAGCAGGACAATCCCATATCTTAAGGTAAGTTAAGTGAGGTTTCTTACTATTCCACGTCTCATATGGAGTAGTAGAGACTACCTTGGTCGGGACTCTGTTTAGCATGTAAACGGCTGTCTTAAGTGCATAGCCCCAAAAGGATTTTGGAAGAGTTGCATGATTCATCATGGATCTAACCATGTCCATCAAGGTTCGGTTACGCCTCTCAGATACACCATTATGCTGTGGTGTATATGGCGGAGTCCATTGAGACAATAAAAATATACAATAAAAATAATAAAATAAATACTAACCAATGCTAACATGGAAGATTTACTTGGTATCCACCCCGGACGGGTGACTAATCCAAGAATCCGTCGGTGAATCACTCCCCGGATAATCTCCGGCTAGTCCTTGTCGCTCCTTGTGGGTGGAGAAATCTCACCACAGCACCCTGACACGATCTGGACTTAAGAGACTACTAACAAGTCTTAACCAAGCTTGTTTCGTCAAGAATCTCAGTCACCACGAAGTCCGCTTTAAATAGGACTCGGGTTGAAACCCTCGCCACCAGTCGACTGCTCCCAGGGCAGTCGACTGGTGGCACTGAAATTCGACCGTTGCACTTCAACGTTCAAATTCTCAGCCAACTCATCAGCCACCTACTAGTCGACTGCTCCCAGAGCAGTCGACTGGTCCCAAGCTGAAACCCTTCCCGAGTACATTCACTCCACACTCGAACCCTCACGACTCGACTAACTCCTCCTCCGCAGCCTCGACTATTGCCTTCACGCCCTCTTCATCTTTGGCTCCCGTCCCTCGGATGCACGCAAGCCTCCAGCTTGCCTCCATGCCATCCTTCACGCATGCCTCGAAGTCCGCGCCCATCAGCTCTTCGTCCCTGCTCTCCAAGGTCCCTCGGGTGCACACAAGCGTCCAGCTTGTCACCATGCCACCCTTCACTATACTGAGGCCGTCCAGTCAAGTCCATATGTGTAACCTGTACAACCTGCACACTCAACGTACACATATGAGATAACAAGGGTAAACTTAACTTAAACCCTTTGCTCAAACATCAAAACACTTGGTCACTCCGGACCACAGATTGCCTCAACATGAGATTGCAGAATCGGTGTTTAGGATGGATGGAGATTGATGGTGGATTCCTATTGGTCGGTTAGGGTTCTGTGGCTGGTTTTGGAAATTTCGCCTCTATGTTTTGTTCTGTACCTATGTTTTGAGATGCTGCATATTTGTGGGTTGGTAGTGCTCCCTCTGTTTTGATCCCGGCTATATACTTGGATGGATGATTGAAGTAATTAGGCTTGGATCTGTTGATGGTGGAAGTAGCCGTGAGGGATGTTCATTGGTATTATTTTCAATATTGATGTGGATGGTTAGGTTTGGGTTTGATCTAAGCTGAACCCAATTTTGGGTGGGTTGGGTTAGGTCATGTGATAAATTACACAAGTAGCTAAGTGATATTTGTTTGTAATGCAGGGCATTGAGTTGATTTATATATCGGGGATTTTACATTGGACACAGGGTTCTCCTCGCTTACGAGCTACTACATCGGAGACGGATATCTCTGACTCTTCTTTTAGATTAGTCACAGATATATATGCTTGATATGCTTTGTTTAATAATAGAGTAGTGGATTGTGGTATAACACTTATATTTGTTTTGCTGATGTTGTTTGTGCTACAACTGACACGTGATACCTATACCTTTAGGACTTAGGTTATGGTGCATTATTTACGATCCTTGCATATCATGTTGATATAGGTGGATTAGATAGTAGATGCTGTTTGACCAGTGTCATGCATCATCGTGCACTGTGCATCACTGTCGATCAGGGCCCCCTTTGTGGGTGAGTCAAGTCGACAGTCATAGTGACCTACCCCTATGACCACTCATGGGTTAGTGGTTGACGGAGTATGGGTAGTGTGCTATGTGCTGCTTCGCTCGTGCACTCATGGGTTAGTGAATCGGAGTGTGATAGCAGACAGAGGTCCCTCCTTGAGTAGTCTATATACCAGGAGATGAGAGGGCGAGGTATCTCCCCCATTTATATACATGGGGTAGGGGTAACACTCAGACAGAGATGTCCTCCAGATGACCTGAGGTAGACAGAGATGCCCCCTGGATAGAGCATGGAGTAGGTGTGTTACACCGGCAGCATTCCATCTACTCGATCGCTCAGGAGTAGTGATGGCAGAGTATGGACGGCAGCCACAACCCTTCGTCGGAGGGTGGCCTCTGCTCAGCTTCCTCCCGAACATAGGTGACGATGTCTGACCGACGGCAGGGGTGACCATGTCATTGCACCTTGTGTATATGTATACTTTGCACTTACTTGTGCTTGTTTTACTTGATGCTGCATATGATTGACATGCACTTACAGGAGACCCTTATGTCTAGTTTTGGCGACTCAGCTACATTGGTATGGTAGTTCTTATTTTTCTATCACAGTTGTTCTTATTATTGCCTGTGCACGTGTTATTTCGATAGTTTGTTACTCTGTTGCAAACTTAGACTATCTTGTATATATGTTGAGATATTCGCTGAGTTCTATGACTCATCCCGTTAGCTCCTTGATTTTTTTATTTCAGGATGATTGACTGGAGTGTGCCCGACAGCCTGTCCCAGTTCGCGTACTCGTCGAGATGTTTTTGAGATTTTCTTCTATTTTGTTGGTAGTACTTGTTGGTATCATTTTCTATATTTGTTATACTTTATATTTTCGCTGTTGATTTTGTGTTGGGTTTTATCATACTATACGGCGGTATAGTTGTACTTTTGTGAGCCATGGTGGCCTTTATGCATTGTGTTTTGCCGTAAGTTGGACCGGTCCGCAGTCAGGTATGGTTTACCCGGTTTTATTTTATGTTCTGTCTTGATTTGAGACCTGAGGCCCATTTAAACTGCGTGGTTGTGTTATATGTGATGTATGTATGAGTAAATTGTCCGCCGGACAGGGGAGGTGCTGTCCGATTTTCTATTGGATTAGCGGCTCCTGGGGTCTCGGGGCGTGACACAAAGGGTATATGAAACAATAGAATACAACAATGTACAATCTCTATGAAAATAGAGAAACTCAAAACATATATAAAACAACGTAAAATACCTACGACATAACATAGTATCAAACAAACATGCATGTCAACCAAATGCAGCAACCATAGCTCATAAAAATGCAACAACTACAAGAAAATGCATAAATGCAATAGATACATATGATGCAATGATATGTGTCACCCCTGACGTCAGTCAAGCCGCCAACACATCACATTTGTGTGCCCAAGTGGGTAGGGTTGTGACAACTGTACGCACTCCAATGAATACCACTGATATATGTGGTTGAGTGGACAGGATGTTAGGGAGCCAACTACTCCAAAACCCCAATATATAGGGGGAGCTATCAACAACTCTGATATCCCTCGGAAACAACGGTGAGGGTGTCAACTGTTTGCCTACAACTCCAACATCCACTGTACATGAGTGGTCGAGTGTGGCGTAACAGGACGGTTGCTCCTACTCTAGCAACTACCACAACAAGTGGTTGAGTGGCAAAACAACTAGATGACTGACGACAGCTTAACCATATAGAAGCCCAACAGTCGTCAGTATGCAACGGTGCTGGTATGGTGTATGATACTAACACGCACAATCAACCGAATAACAACGATGCAACAACAAAACAACAAATACCAGAAAACAAGGAATATGCAACTAACCTACTAGGTAGGGTGTCTCTAATGTCAACCATCCTAGTGGTGTTTAATTAACATTTAAGTACTCGCGTACGAGCGGTACTTTACAGAAAAAAAATCAACGAGAGACTGTACGGATACGAATTTTTGATTTAAACTCGAATGTCAAATGAAGAAAAGTATCAACAGACGATGTAAAATAATCAACAACAAAGAACAAAGTCAAGCAGACCTATTCAGACATACAAGTCATGCATAAAAGATAAACGAACTACAAGATCACAAAGGAGAAGTACCCACCTTTTATGTAAAAGTTCGTAAACGAGGACCTTCAACAATCAACCGAACAAGTCCAAAGTCAAGGCCCTGTGTCAAGGACTAAATTTAGCTATTTATAAAATTAAACAAATATTTTAACAAGCTACTAAACATAATTAAATTAAATCTTAATTATAATGGCCGTTTAATTAAATCTAAAACAACCAGATGTTTCTTCCTAACCAATTAGGTTTAGTTTCCTAAGCACCAACATTTATAAGCCACATCTCACAAAACTCACAAGCTGTGATCAAACTCAGCAATAATATAAGAAAGGTCCAACTTAGTTAGGTTTATCCAATTATCATTAAAAATATAAACTTCCATTTTATTTACTCTTAAACCTCAAAAATTTCCTCTTAACCTAATTTACCCAATTTAGGTTATACGATTAAACATCCAATTTTAACCCAAAGAGCAATATGCGAATCCAACCCAATATCGATATCAATTCCTCATAAACAAAATAATTAACCTAATTATTTCTCCATTAGTTAATTAATCTACTCATTAATTAATTAATTATTCAAGTAATCAAATGCCCATTGTTTTAATTTACCATCATAAATACAATTATAAGAACCCTACAAAACTCATTTCTCAGCCATTCCAACTCTATTCCTACTGATCAAAAGGGAATATCACACGACAACTTCATCCATTACAAAAAGAAAGTATCAATCTTCAACGCTTGCTCATGGCACAACTGAAACCATCCAACCGAAAACAAAACAGGAATACACCACATTACTGATTTGCACTCATAAATTAGAGATCACTTGATATGATAAAACAAGAACTGATCTAGCTACCACAAATTCATTTTCCTACAGAAAAACCAAATTCGTAGCGATCCTAAACCTTACCTTGGTTGCACACGGCCGAAACCTTTCCAAAGGATCCTACCCAAGCTCTTCACAAACACTAACCGAACCTTGATGTCTCTCCGAATCTGATAACTTGACACAAGAGGTGAAAGAAGAAAAAGCTAGGGCACAAAGGCTTCCTTCGCGCCCAAGAGAGGGAAGAGGTGTGGCGCCGGGTCTCGTCCGTGCGCGCTGAAGAGGACGAAGAATACGAAGTAGGAGTCTCCGGTGACACTCGGCGCGGGGGAGGAAACGCCGTCGCAGACTGCCACGTGAGTGGGGTGTCGGTGTCGGGGGGAAGAAACGAAGGAGAAGAGGATTTCAGGAGAAAATTAGGGTAATTTAATAGTTTAGGCTTTTTGCAAAAAGGCCCTCAAATTTGGTTAATTCCAACAATGCCCTTATGTTTCTCCGTTTAACCCTCTAACTTTTCGGTATTCAACAGTAACTAACTTGACCTTTGAAACTGTAGCTGGTTAAGTATAAATGACATCTAACTCATATACTGCTCAGAGCTCTGAATAGTTACATCATTTCTATGTCGATATTGATGCAGACTAACTTCTTGTTGTATATCTGTTGATTGTTGTTGCATTTGTGTTACAAATTATTGTTGCTGAGTTGTAAGTTGTTGTGCAAGTTGTTTTGATATTTGTTGTTGCATTTGCTACATAAGCTCCTCAAATTTTTGTGTAGATGACTCTGGTTTGGGTGGTTGCATTTGCTCTGGTTTGTTTGAAACTGATTGTTGTAGAATCTAGTCGACCTCTGAACTACTAGTGCAATGCATGGAGGTGGTTGTTGTAATGAATTCCGGTACCTAAGATTTGGATGATCGTTCCAACTCGGGTTGTAAGTAGGCGACGTGGAGTTATAATGATACTTATACCCATACTATTGTGGTTGGTAAAACTGAGATTTGGGTTGGAATATGTTTGTTGCTGCCACTTGATTTGCAAAGGTAGACCCTTCATCGATTGCACTGTCAGACATAGGTCTATAGTATGAGTTGCACTATAACAGAGTCCACAAGTCCTTGTTGCTTGAACAGACTGAGCCAAACACTATTGGGACTGACTGAGGGTCAACTGCCTAAGCAAAGAAGTCAAGTCCTGCAAATTAAGCCTAACTTCTTAACGGTCAATGCTAGGTGTGTGGAGTTCACTAACTCCTCTAGCAATCATCGGTCAGCTCCCAAACTGCTCTAAGTTCGCTGCCATGTTAGAGATATGTCCCTCCTCATAGAAATACTAGATAAGCAGATGCTCACAGATCTAGTAGTGGTGGCAGCTGAAACAGAGTTTCTTGAATCACTCCTAGTATTCATACAATGTCTCCCGAAGAGATATTTTTTTTTAAAGGAAACTTTTTATTCCTTTGAAAAGAAAACTATATTAGAAGGGGGGCCAAACCTGACCTTCTAATATAGATATACAAGATTCACTTGAGTTACATGTAATCCACGAAATTACAAGAGGAGAAAAATAACTGGCTAAGTAAAAGAACAGTTCCCATCACACACCAAGATTGATCAGCAATTCAAACCAAATGGTTTAACTCTTCTGAGTTGCAAAAAACATTTGACATTAAGAATCAATAGCTACATAGTATATCAGGAAGTTATTGAGCCATTCTTATATCACAGCAGAGATATAAAATTGGCACCCTGAAAATCAGAAGACTTTTATCTCTATCAAGCTGACTCGACCATCATATCCCAGAAAAAACCACAGCCACTTTTCAGTAAAACCATATCATCTTTTAGAGACAGCAGGTTAAAGAATCCTTTAAGACATTAAAACTTGTATAAGCTCTCAGGAGAAAACAGCACCCTATGAAGGCACAGCTAAAGATCATCCGAACATAAGCAACATACTGATACGCAGCTGTGAGACCAAAATAGAAATGCCACGGCAGTTTATAATGTCACAGCAACTAATAAAGAATGTGAAATAGTTTTTCTGAAAACTTTAATGAAGAACAGCATTTTCTCAGCCAAATTGATACACAGCAAGATAAGATACGCAGACAGACTAACAGCAATCAGTCTGTGACATTTCAGAATCTATCAGAAATTCCACAACAGATTCTCAAGAGCCATAATAGGCTAAGCAATTTCTAAGTCTATCAAAGAAATCCAGTCTCTATTCTTCCAACAAAATTTGATCAACTTTTCAATTACTTGTATGACTACCAGAAAACCAAAACAAATCAGCCGCATCATATAATACAGGAAAACCCAATCTGAAATACTTTTGTCAGTGTAAAGCAGTGAAAATCAAAGCAGCATCTTCATAAGCATTCAGAGTCTCGAAAATTAGAATTTTCATAGCATTAAGATTTTTGTAAATCTAATCCTCGAAAGAGAGCAATAAACTAAAGAACAAAACTTTGAGAGCAATTCATCACAGCCTTAACTTCTATATTAATTTCTTTGCAATCCTGATATAAGGCAAAATCCTGTCAATTCTACAAATACCCAAGAGAGATTTATCTATCTCTGTGGCATTCCGTGTGTTGTCCCCATAATCAGTAAAGGCTTGATTTGCAAGGTAATCAGCCGCTGCGTTTGCCTCTCTATATATGTGCGTAAGAAGAACTTGATAAATTACACAATTCCCAGGGAAGACAAGAAGAACTTAAAATCTTCAAAGCTACCATTGAATCAGACTCAAGCCATAGGGGGAAATCAAAAATTCTCCACACATAGCTCTAGCCCTATAAGTATAGCTTTCAATTCAGCTCTAATGTTTGTTCCAAAGCCTATTATACCACATTTTGTTAAAAGGATCTGACCTAGATGGTTCCTAATGATAACCCCATAAGAAGAAGGCCCCGGATTACCTTTAGAGCAACCATCTGTATTCAATTTAAACGATCCAGGTCTCGGCTTCCTCCAATATACCACCGAAACAGTTATTTTTTCTCTATTGGCTACTTGAACCCCCAAAGCTTGAGCTGTGTTTTTTCATTTTCTCCAGTGTTGATGCTTAATCAAACCTGATATCATTCCTATCTGCATATAGCTTTTGATTTTCCATATAATTTTCCTTGCCTTAGGCTTTATCCCTTGATGCTTGGCTTCATTCCTAGCATTCCATAGAGACCATACAATCAAAAAAGGAATGACTTCTCTTATATGGCCATTTCTAGCCCAAGTTGTACCTAGCCTCCAGCTTTCAAAAAATAAAAATCTGTCAACTCCAAATAGTTGCCCGAAATACACCCAAACCTCTTCAGCAATAGCACTCTTGAAAAATAAGTGATCCCAAGTCTCCAAAGAATCGCAGCAGAGGCATTTTGAGGCTAAATGGATTCCTCTCTCTTGTAAAATCTCATCCACTGGGAGGCGTTTTCTCAAAAACCGCCATATGAAGATTGAAGTACTCAGCCATAGCAGATTACTCCAGCAAGCAACCCAAATCGAGGCTGATGGCTGAGCATTTCTAATAGAAATCCAAGCAGATTTTAGAGTGAATTTTCCATTCCATGCAGGCTTCCAAACAATGCAATCTGTGACGCTATCGTGCCCCTCTGTGTAAGTTTTTGATTCTTCTATAGCAGGAATCTCAACTTCTAAGACCTTTATCACCAAGCTGGCCGGCAAAATCTCTTGAAGTCTGTTCACTTTCCAGCCATGATCATCAAAGAAATCTGAAATCTTACATTTTAAATTTCCAGCAACCTGCAACATTTGATGCAGAGGCCCACAATCCAACCAAGTATCATACCAAAAGCTTATCTCTCCACGCCCAATGATCCATCCAATTTTTTCCTCTGCTAAGTTCCGGATTTTTATTAATCTGCGCCAAAGGGGAGAGCATTTGCAATTTATTAGGACAGCACTTGGGTGTTTCAGTTTACAATACATTTTACTTAAGAAAACTGCCCACGGTGTTTTTTGCTCTCTAAATCTGAACCAAAGCTTCATGGCAATTGCTGTGGCAATATCAGATAACTTCCTTAAACCCAAACCTCCTTCAGACTTCGGCTTACAAGCTTCTGACCAAGCCACCCAATGTATTTTTTTACTTTCATTAGTTGATCCCCAGAAAAAGTTTGCAAAAATCATTTCCATTTGATGAAGAACTGAATAAGGTGGTAGAAGAACTTGCAATATATATAAAGGAACTGAGGATAGCACGCTATGAATGAGTGTCAAATGCCCACCATATGTTAGTCTTCCAATATTCCAGCCAAGAAGTTTTTTGCGCACTTTCTCTATTAATGGTTGGAAATAGCTTGTTTTTATGATTCCAGCCACAATAGGAACTCATAAATATATAATAGGATGAAAACCTTCCCTATACCCAGTGATTGCTGCGATTTGATTTATCTGAGTGCTATTAATGCTCTTTGCCGGGAAAAATAGACTTTTGCCAGCATTAACTGATTGCCCAGAGCAAATTTCATATTCATCTAGAAATTGTTTTACTCTTTTGACATTGTTGACAGATCCGTTCATTACAATCATGATATCATCCCCATATGCTAAGTGGGATATCTTAGCATCACAACCTGTTGCAAAGTATAACTGCGGGGACTTGGAAAAAAGTTTATCTAATCCTCTAGATAAAAATTCTGCAGCAATTATGAATAAAAGAGGGGATAAAGAATCACCTTGTCTTAGTCCACGCTTTGAGTGAAAGAAACCGGCCAACTGTCCATTAATTTTAATAGAAAACCAGCATTCAGAGATGCAGCGCCGGATCAAACCTATAAAAGAGCCAGAGAAACCGAAAGCCTCCATAACTTTGAATAGAAAAGTCCACTGAACTCTATCAAAAGCTTTGGTCATATCTAGTTTTAAAATCAAATTACCACCTCTAACATGATGATTCAATTTGTGGTTCAGTTCTTGAGCTAATAATATATTGTCTGAAATTAATCTTCCAGTTATAAAACCACTTTGGGAAGGAGAAATCAATTTGTCCATAATCTGCCCCAATCTTGAAGAAATCAGTTTTGAGATGATTTTATTAGAAACGCTGTACAAACTAATAGGTCTAAAGTCTTACCACTGTTGTGCATTTTTTACCTTTGGAATTAATACTATCGTGGTAGCCACCATCCCTTTTGGCATAGAATTGCCATGAAAAAAAATCTAAAACTGCCTCATACACATCTTCCTTGATTATTTCCCAGCAAGCCACATAAAATTCAACGGAGAAACCATCCGGGCCAGCCGCATATCTCTTCCCATCCCCCATACAGTTTGCTTGATCTCTTCCAAAGTCGGTAGAGCTGTGAGGATTGAGTTCTCATTAGTAGATACAAGGGAAGGAATGCAATCAAAGTTGACCGAATCACAATTAAATTCATCACCAGTTAATAACTTTTCAAAAAAACTCACAGCTGAAGCGCTAACTTTTTCTGGAATTTCTAAACATTCACCATTATCCCAAATTCTAAAAATTCTGCTTGACATTTTCCTTTTCTGTGCCAAATTATGGAAAAATTTAGTGTTTCTTTCCCCTTCAACAGCCCATTTAGCTGCAGCTCTTTGCTTCCAAAATAACTCCTCCATGTTAAGAGTCTGGAAGAGCAAAGCTTGATATTTTGCCCTTTTTACCTTATTTATTTCCGAGGGATCTGAGTCGAAATTCTTTTTTGCAGCTGCAAATAAATCCTCTGCTTTCCTTACATTATCATGTATATTGCCAAATACTTCCCAATTCCACCATTTCAAATGAGATTTGAGTCGTTTCAATTTAAACTGCAGTTTATACAGCCCAGACATTGGAACCGGCAGCATCCAATTCAACTTGACCGATTGTAGGAAATTGTGGTGTTTAATCCACATATTTTGAAACCGAAAGGAAGAAGCCAACTTGATGAAGCTTGGAAAAGAAATCAATAAGGGGCAATGATCTGAAGCTGCTCTACTCAAGTGTTCTACCCTTACTGAGAACTCGTGAATGTGCCAAGAAGGAGAAAAAAGCATTCTGTCTAGTCTCTTCCATATTTTGCCATTTGTCCATGTAAACTTATCACCCACATAACCACAATCCAGCAAACCAGAAAGCATAAGAAATTCATTGAAATCATTTATTGGACCCAATCTAGAGATGGAGCCTTTAGAACATTCACTAGCATTAGAAATCACATTAAAATCTCCTCCTACTAGCCAAAAAGCATCATTACTTGGTTTAATATTCAGAAGTCTTTCCCAAAGAGAAGATCTTCCTAGCTGACTGCATTTTGCATATATGACCATAATTATCATGTTAATGGGAAAGATCTGCGAGCTTATTTCCAAGTGTAGAAATTGCTCATGATCACATAAGGTCTTACACATAATGTTATGATCAAATAAAAATCATATTTTTCCAGAACAATTGGATATAGCTGTTTCAAAACCCAACCTTCTAGTAATGGAAATTTCATCTAATTGAACGAAAGGTTCAAGGATTCCCAAAAAATTTAGATGGTAAAAATTTGTTAAGAAATGTACTCTACGAAAAGATGTTTTATTACCTATCCCTCTTATATTCCAAATAATACCAGACATTAAAAAATAGAGGAGGAGGCAAGTCTTTGTCCCTGAGCTTTACTTCTAGTTTCTCTGCGGCCACCAGTTGGTATATTATTAGGGATGAGCGGCCTCTTTCCTCTCCTTTTATTAACTGGATCTAATAGAGTGTCTTGAAATTGCAAAGGACCCCTATTTTCTGCAAGTTCTGTACCAGAGGAGACTTTTACAGTTTCATTCTCCTGAAGTAGTATACTATCTTGTGCAATTGCCTCACTGCTGATATTCTTTCTATGTATTCCTTTTTTATTAGCAACTCCAAGCTTTTTCTTTACCTCAGAGCTGAGAACAATAGTTGGAGAAAAACTTCTATGTGGCAATTCTGTCTCTGAATTATCAGATTCATCCTCCACTTCGAAGGATTTAGATACAACATCCACATTTGGAATCTCCTGATCTTCACAAAAAATACCATCTTCCTCTTGATCTGAATTTTCTGATAAATGGTTTAGTCTATCTTCTGAATCAGCTGTTGCATTGTGATCACAAAATTCTTCACCCAATATCTGGAATTGCTGAATATTTCCTTCATCTTTGTTTTGCTCTGAGCCTACAAAATTACTCTTGACAGCTTTTTGTGTGAGTTGCAAATCTGAAACCTTCCCTGGAGAGCCATTAAGATTTCCAGGTTGAGATGAGGAAGAACCTCTATTGCCTTGTTCCTTATTCTCCAAATCAGCTAATATATAGAAACGATTATCTGAAAATCTAGTTCTTTTACTAACAGCATCATAACCTTGAGTTTTTTTTTTCCTTTTGTACCCACTTTTGCTTCTCCAGATGACCTGAAGGCTGCTTCCAAACTTGAGGCTCCGGCAAAGTAGAATCCACTTCCTTTTCTTTTTTGCTATTCAAATCCTTTTTAGCTGCCTCAGACCTCTCAGAGACATTTTTAGAAGCATTCCACATTGGATTTGGTTTTTTACCATTCACATAGCATTCCTCTTCATTGTGACCCAGATGTTTACAATCCATACAATATTTTGGCTGCCGTTCATAGATAACCTTCTGTAGCCGTGTTTCTACCCCAATGCCAATCCAGAAATCTTCTACCTTAGGTTTTAGTAAATCAATCTCAACACAAATGCTAGCAACCGATAATCTAGTTCCTTCAGCCGTGCCCTCATCAATTTTTATTGGTTTTCGGATAATTCTTGCTACGGAAAAAAGACTACCTTTGTTGAACATATGGATTGGTAGATCAGGAAGCTGAATCCAGATCGGCACCACTGAAGATTCTGCTTCATAAGAAAAGTGGGGTGACCATTTGAAGATTCTCAAGGCTACGCCATCTATAAACCATAGTCCACGACCCCATATGCGGGCCATATCTTCGTTTGAGGTTAAGTGAATAAAAATGTGGCTAGCACGTAGGAATCTAATGTTGTAGTTACTAGATAACCCCAAATTTTCGAAAGCTTGAAGAATTACTGCTTTACTAGGCCGCCACCCCGAAAACTTCCCAATCAAAGCAAATTGAAAAGGCTCAGCCATACCTAGTAATTCCTCTTCAGAGTAGAAGATTCCAGGCTTGTTATTATAGATTGTGATTGGCTTGTAGGATTTCCCCATTTCATCGAAGCTTTTTTTGAGTGTACGAGGCGAAGCCGGTTTCACAATCGCCAAATAAGAAGCAAGGGCAGGAGTCATCTTCTCAATCCCAGGAGGATTAGTAGGGATGATCTTTTGGTTGATTGCCATTTTCTGATAGGGATTTTTCTCCAAGTGAGTCTGGAAAGCGATCGGCGTATCCTTTTCAGTCTCTGATGATGGAAATCTGGTGTCGGAAATTGTTTGATCTACATCTCTCTAGGAGACCAAAGGTGGGAAGGCGGAGGGGGCGGAGAAGGGAGGAGGGTGTTGTGGATCCATAGCCGACGCTCTAAGGACACCGGCGGCAGCGCCACCAAAATTGCAGGCACGCACGCCCAGAGGGAAGAAACTCCGCCTTTGAATCGCCCGGAGAGAGAGGTCTATCAAGGTGGTCACTCCACTCCCGAAGAGATATTGAATGCTATAGATGTTCTTCCTAATAGTTGTTGTCCCTGAAGCTGGAAAGAACTTCTCCAGAAAAGCTTTACTCATCTTGAGCCAACAAGTGATCGAACTAGGAGGCAAGGCAGTGGCGTAGCCAGGATTATTGATCAGGAGGGGCGATTTTCAACCAAGAGAAACGATTTTCGAAAATTTCAAACTTTAGTATAAATTGATCAACATCAAAACATAGACACGAGACATCAAATATATACAGGACATAACTTAACTCAATTGATCGAAATCAAAACTATCAGAGGTACTTACATAAATTTGATTCGACCATAATTTGATCAAAGCAACCCCAAATCAATCCCGGTTTGAACGAATATAATCCTTAGATATAAGGTATCAAATATACATAGGGTCTAACTTAATTCGGTTGATCAACAACAATATTATCTGGGATACTTACATAAATTTGGTTTGATCAAATCAAGATATTTCCTTATAAAAGTTATATCAATTGATAGTTTAGGTCTAAATATATAATCAATTTTAATTTTCGAATGATAATAAATTAATCAATTAAAGTGTGTGTGTGTGTATATATATATATATAAAGTATCAGGGGGTGCGATCGCACCCCCTGTTTGTAACGTGGTTACGCCACTGAGGCAAGGTATATAACCAATCCTTTGCTACGTCTACTAATGAAAATGGAAAAACCATCAGGTTGATGTCTTCTTTAGTGGTGCCATGTGGCTTCATGGTGGAGCAAACTATATGGAACTCCTGCAGGTGCCGATTAAGATCCTCCCCCCCCCCCCCCCCCCCCGCGCTAAACCATGGAATTTTGAAAGAAGGTGAATGATCCCAGATTGTAACTCGAAATCCACATCCAACTCTGGATACTGCATACACAATGTCTGAAATGCAACATTTAGCGTTGCAAACTCTTTCCATATTCGATTGTTCGCCATATTATTCTCTGAATCAGGAAGACTGCCAATAGAAACACTGGAAGATCCTCGCTGAACTCTCCTTAATGCGTGGAAGGTCCTGTCTACCTCTGGATCGAAGTCAAATAGGTTGTCCTCTAATGATATGGTCATGCACCAAACAAAAGCAAATCAAATCAGAAACCCAATTAAGGAAGAGTAAGCAAAAATTATTACTACCTAAAGATTAACAAACACCATTAGTGATCCCCAATAATGACATCAAAAATTTGATACTACTACGACTGTACTATCATAATACAATATCAATTCATTACCAAACCCCTTCTACACTAACATAGTATAAGATCGTCTCGAGAATGCTAAGATGGATAATATCTCTAGGTCAGATTTTTTCTACGATGGATTGGGGGTTGTAAGGCAATCAAAGACACTTAAACAAGTAGTGATATTGAAATGAAAGGTTTTTTTTCTCTTCCATTCCCTCTGCTTTCCTTTCTTTTTTTCTTCCTTTGTTGGAAAGGTTTTTTTTCTCTAAAGAATTTTTTCCTTGTCAATCCACGCCTCCGAGTAAACGGTGCATTAGACTTTCACTAAATTTTCAAACAATCCTTGAGATGAAAAGTGTTGGAAATGTGAATGGAAAAAAGAGAGATGAATAGAAAGGTATCCCATGAGCATGCGAGTTTATTCTCACATTGGGTGTTAGAATTTGGATACCCGAATTCAGTTTAATCCGTTAATTTATTATTAGATATTTTCTTATTAATATGTTAATTAATAAATTCTTTATAAATCTATTAATTAACAGTTTCGTTATTAATTTTTTTTACTAAGTATTTTAAGGTCTCTATAAATTGTGTATCTCATGGACAAGTTTTATCAATCAATGAAGAAAGTTATTTGGTTACCTCTTCTTTCTTTCTCTCTACCTCTCTTTTCTCTCTACTTCTCTTTACTTTATCAGAGCCGCCGACTTTGTATTCCACCGTTCATAGTGATTTTTCCTCCTCTGCCCGTGGTTTTTCCCCGTCAAGGGTTTCCACGTAAATCTGGTGTGTTCTCTATTATTCTTGTTGTTGTATTTCGTATTAATCTCGTTTTAAGTGGTATCAGAGCCAGGTTGGTTTTGATTTTGTGGATGTCAACCGGAATTAATGACAACGACAAGCATGAAGGAAAAATCCGCTGCTGCACTATGGCTAAAATTAGAGTAGTTGTGCATGATAGAGAAGTATGGTGAGGTTGATGTTGCCGAAAATCACAGTAATGGTGAACTTCTCGTTGCCTCTGATGCTGATTTGAAGCAGAGTGAGGAATGAATTCTTGATTCTGGCTGTACGTTTCATATGTGTCCCAATCGGGACTGATTTTCAACATATGAAATGGTTTCGAGTGGTGTCATTTTGATAGGCAATAATGCATCCTGCAGAATCGCTGGTATTGGTACAGTCAAAATTAAGATGTTTGATGGTGTCATTCAGACACTTGGTGATGTGAGGCACATTCCTGATTTGAAGAGAAATCTGATCTCTTTGAGTATTCTTGATTCTAAAGGGTACAAGTACACTGGTGAAGGTGGAGCGATGAAGATCAATAAAGGGTCTCTTGTTGTGATGAGGGGACTAAGGAGAACCGCCGGTTTATATGTTCTGCAGGGATCCACAGTAATAGGTGATGTTGCCGTCGCAAGGTCGTCATATGAGTGAGAATGGCATGGTTGAATTGAGCAAGAGAGGACTCCTTGATGGTCAAAGTATTACAAACCTAAAGTTCTGCGAGCACTGTATTTTTGGCAAGCAGAAAAGAGTCAAGTTCTCAGTTGGTATTCATAACACAAAGGGTATGCTAGACTACATTCACTCTGATTTGTGGGGGTCTTCTAGAGTACCATCTAAAGGTGGTGCGCTCTATATGTTGACTATTATTGATGATTTCTCAAGAAAAATTTGGGCATTCTTTCTAAGACATAAAAGTAATGTTTTTACTATCTTTAAGGAGTGGAAGGTCATGATTGAGAAGCAGACAGGGAGGCAATTAAAGCATCTTCGAACTGATAATGAATTGGAGTTTTGTTCTGATGAGTTTAATGTCTTATGCAGAGTTGAAGGTATTGTGAGACATCATACAGTTCGGCATACTCCTCAATAGAATGGTGTAGCAAAGAGGATGAATAGGACCTTGATGCAGAAGATGCGTTGTATGCTTCTTAACGCTGGGCTACCGAAGTTTTTCTGGGCAGAAGCCGCTGCGTATGTCTGTTATCTTGTAAATCGCTCTCCATCAATTGCTATTGAAAGGAAAACTCTACAAGAGGTATGGTCTGATACTCATGCTAGTTATTCTGATTTGAGAATTTTTGTATGTCCTATGTATGCTCATGTTGATAATGGAAAGTTGGAGCCTCGTTCGGTGAAGTGCATATTTATAGGCTTTAGACAAGGAGTGAAGGGATACAAACTTTGGTGTCCAGAGACCGGGAAAGTCATCATCAGTAGAGATGTTATCTTTGATGAGACTAGCATGCTTCAGGGGTCTCCATCTAAAACTCTTTCTGAGAAAGATAAGCAGAAGACAAGCACACATGTGGAGATTAAGATTGGGCCGATATCTACAGAGACTACTCCAGAGCCCATTTTTGATGTTGTGTATGGAACGAGCTCATCACAAGCACCTTCACAATATTCCATTGCAAAAGATCGGCCTCGGAGAGAAATTAAACGCCCTCAAAGATATGCAGAGGCTGATTTGGTCGCTTATGCTTTAAACGTGGCTGAGGAGATTGATTCCGGTGAAGAACCTAAGACGTATTCAGAAGCAATTAGCTGCAATAATTTTGGTAAGTGGATAATTGCTATGCAGGAGGATGGAGTCACTTGGTAAGAATGACACATGGGACTTGGTGAAATTACCTAAGGGTAAGAAAGTTGTTCGCTGCAAGTGGATATTTAAAAGAAAGGAGGGAATACCAGAAGTTGAAGAAGCCAGGTACAAAGTCAGACTAGTTGCTAAAAGCTTCAGTCAGATTCCAGGAGTAGACTTCACTGATGTATTTTTCCCAGTTGTAAAGCATAGTACGATTCGAGCTTTCCTTGGTATTGTGGCCATGCATGACTTAGAGTTGCAGCAGCTGGATGTGAAGACAACATTCTTACATGGGGTACTTGAGGAAGAAATCTATATGCAACAACCAGAAGGTTTTGAAATCTCAGGAAAAGAGGATTATGTATGCTTGCTGAAAAATCCCCTTTATGGTTTGAAGCAGTCACCTAGGCAATGGTATAAAAGGTTTGATTCGTTTATGATCACTCATCATTTCAGAAGAAGCAGCTATGACAGTTGTATCTACTTTAAGAAAACTGATGATGGATCATTTGTTTATCTGCTCTTGTATGTTGATGATATGTTGATTGCGGCCAATAATAAGGAAGAGATAAAAAAGATCAAAGACCGACTAAGTAAAGAATTCGAGATGAAAGATTTGGGAGCTGCAAAGAAAATACATGGGATGGAGATTCTGAGAGACAAAGGCAGGTAAATTATACCTAAGTCAAAAAGGGTATATTGAGAAAGTACTTCATCGGTTTAACATGCATTTTGCCAAGTCTGTTAGTACTCCGTTAGCTACACACTTTAGACTTTCAGCTGATTTATGTCCACAGTTAGATGATGAGGTTGATTATATGTCACGGGTTCCATATTCTAGTGCAGTGGGATCTCTCATGTATGCTATGGTTTGTACACGCCCAAATTTATCACATGCAGTGAGTACAGTTAGTAGATACATGATAAATCCTGGTAAAGAGCATTGGAAGATAGTTCAGTGGATTTTCAGATATTTACGAGTGGCTTCTGATATTTGTTTACAATTTGGGAGTAATAGAGATGCATTTATTGGATATGTTGATTCTAACTTTGCAGGTGACCTTGATAAAAGAAGATCACTTACGGGGTACGTGTTCACTGTTGGTGGTTGTGCTATCAGTTGGAAAGCTACTTTGCATAATACAATTGCATTGTCCACTACAGAGGCTGAGTATATGACTATTACGAAAACTTGTAAGGAAGTTATTCGGTTGAAAGGACTCTTCAGTGAGCTTAGCGCAGACTTGCAGATTACTACAGTCTTTTGTGATAATCAGAGTGTCATTTTCCTCACGAAGGATCAAATGTTTTATGAGAGGACAAAACACATTGATGTGAGGAATCATTTTATACGTGATGTTATTGCTCGTGGTGATATTATTGTCAAGAAGGTCAGTACTCATGATAATCCTGCTGATATGATGACTAAGTCACTCCCTATAGCCAAGTTTAAGCATTGTTTGGACTTGATTGGTGCTAGATGTTGAGATTTGCCTGTGAGGTTTTTGTGGAAGAGGTGAAGAATGTTTTTTTTTGAAGATTTATGGAATTCACGTCAAGGTGGAGATTGTTAGAATTTGGTGACCCGAATTCAGTTTAATCTGTTAATTTATTATTAGATATTTTCTTATTAATATGTTAATTAATAGATTCTTTATAAATATGTTAATTAACAGTTTCGTTATTAATTTTTCTTTTGACTGAGTATTTTAAGGTCTTTATAAATTGTGTATCTCATGGACAAGTTTGATCAATCAATGAAGAAAGTTATTTGGTTACCTCTTCTTTCTTTCTCTCTACCTCTCTTTTCTCTCTACTTCTCTTTACTTTATCAGAGCCGCCGACTTTGTATTCCACCGTTCATAGTGATTTTTCCTTTTCTGCCCGTGGTTTTTCCCCGTCAAGGGTTTTCCATGTAAATCTGGTGTGTTCTCTATTGTTCTTGTTGTCGTTTTTCATATTAATCTCGTTTCAAGGGGATAAGTGGTTATGAGGTTAGTTTATATTGAATCACAACATTTAAAGTTGTAAACATGTATGGGGAGAGATTCTCTATTACTTGTGATCCTGTGAGAAAGGGTGCAAATCCAGAGCTCGAATTATATTGAACTAAGATGACTCATATGTGAGCATGACTCATGCACATCGAATGTCGGACTGGTCGGGATAAAATTTACCCCGACTCCATTTTGCTATCTTCTTTATATGTGTAACACATGCATTAGTGGATCTAAAATGGTTGTCGATTAATGGAGAATGTGTAACCGCCCAATGTGAAACGGCCGACCATCACTGATAGGCGATTGACCTTTATATGAAATAAATGATCTTTATTCAACCATTTAATGTTGTCAAGGATCTGAGCTCCCATATAAGGAGGTTGCGATCACAAGCAGATAACACACAAAAAAGCAGACGCATCCTTCCACCTTCGTTCCCTTTATTTTCTTTCTCTTTGTTATGGCCCTACTCGATGACCCATCCTGTGATAGCACTCAGGTATTAAATTGATTCACCACAAATAACTAGTGTTTAGTTATGTATATGATTGTATCGTTGTATCATGGAAACAAACATCCAGCGAGACCTCGAAGCACTGTCGAAAAAGACAAATCTATTTTAAGATAACTACATCAAACACATGCCTCGATGTCTCGACTTCCCACTCAGACTTAGGAAACTCTTAAGACTTAGGGAGTGTTTGGATTATAAAGTTTCTATTTTTATTTTCTGAGCAAATCGAGTTTTTCCTTTTCTTAGAAAATGATTTTTAGTTATTTTCTATTTTCCCATAAAATGATATATCCTTTTCTAGAAAAGAAATATGGAAATTACCATCTAAACAATTTTTTTTATTTTCTTGAAAAATGCTAATAGAAAATTTACAAACCAAATGCTCCCTTAATCTCTCAGATTTTTGGTTACTTCTCGAGTACTTGACCTCACTTCCCAGCCAGCCAGACTCCAAACCTCGAGCACTCAGCGATTAGTAGTGGCAACTCACTCGTAGTCGCCCGTTGATAGTCGGGCGATGCAACCAACTCAGGCGACACTCAGCTTCTCACTCAAGCTCTAGAAGGACTCAGGTCGCTCAAGCCTCGTGCACTTGGAGCACTCAGCATCTAGGGTCATGCCCATCATCTAGGGTCATGCCCATTAGAAGGCAAAAGAGTTGGAAATGTGAATGGAAAAAAGAGAGATGAATAGAAAGGTATACCATGAGCATGCGAGTTTATTCTCACATTGGGGGATAAGTGGTTATGAGGTTAGTATATATTGAATCACAACATTTAAAGTTGTAAACATGTATGGGGAGAGATTCTCTATTACTTGTGATCCTGTGAGAAAGGGTGCAAATCCAGAGCTCGAATTATATTGAACTAAGATGACTCATATGTGAGCATGACTCATGCACATCGAATGTTGGACTGGTCGGGATAAAATTTGCCCCGACTCCATTTTGCTATCTTCTTTATATGTGTAACACATGCATTAGTGGATCTAAAATGGTTGTCGATTAATGGAGAATGTGTAACCGCCTAATGTGAAACGGCCGACCATCAATGATAGGCGATTGACCTTTATATCAAATAAATGATCTTTATTCAAACATTTAATGTTGTCAAGGATCTGAGCTCCCATATAAGGAGGTTGCGATCACAAGCAGATAACACACAAAAAAGCAGACGTATCCTTCCGCCTTCGTTCCCTTTATTTTCTTTCTCTTTGTTATGGTCGTACTCGATGACCCATCCTGTGATAGCACTCAGGTATTAAATTGATTCACCACAAATAACTAGTGTTTAGTTATGTATATGATTGTACCGTTGTATCATGGAAACAAACATCCAGCGAGACCTCGAAGCACTGTCGAAAAAGACAAATCTATTTTAAGATAACTACATCAAACACATGCCTCGACGTCTCGACTTCCCACTCAGACTTAGGAAACTCTTAAGGCTTAGGGAGTGTTTGGATTGTAAAGTTTCTATTTTTATTTTCTGAGCAAATCGAGTTTTTCCTTTTCTTAGAAAATGATTTTTAGTTATTTTCTATTTTCCCATAAAATGATATATCCTTTTCTAGAAAAGAAATATGGAAATTACCATCTAAACAATTTTTTTTTATTTTCTCAAAAAATGAAAATAGAAAATTTACAAACCAAATGCTCCCTTAATCTCTCAAATTTTGGGTTACTTTTCGAGTACTTGGCCTCACTTCCCAGCCAGCCAGACTCCAAACCTCGAGCACTCAGCAATTAGTAGTGGTGACTCACTCGTACTCGCCTGTTGATAGTCGGGCGATGCAACCCACTCAGGCGACACTCAGCTTCTCACTCAAGCTCTAGAAGAACTTAGGTCACTCAAACCTCGTGCACTTGGATCACTCAGCATCTAGGGTCATGCCCATCATCTAGGGTCATGCCCATTAGGAGGCAAAAGAGTCATTGACTCAGGTCTATTTTTTGGGGGGCCATAATTTTGAAAAAAAAACCTATTATATATAGTAGTGTAAATTGGCCTAATATAATCTCTCGCACTCTAATCCTTCTCGTAAACTGATCGAAGAACATTTTTTTTTATCTTTTTCCCCCTTTTCAATTCTTAACAAGCGACGAAAGATTTGTTGATTGATAGTAATTGGAAGGTTTGATTTCTTCTTCCTCTTTTTTTTTAATAGTTTAGTGCATTTTTCTTTCAAAAGTAGGAGTAGATACCTTAACTTAATAGATGAAAAGATATTTGTATTTGTTCTTTGAGATCTTGAATTGAAGGGGGGAAAAATATTTGTAAGTCCATTAATTTTGTACATCATAACCAAACCAAGACGATAGAGTAAGTTTTTAGTTTAGGTCTTTGCTATTTTTACTACTTTATGATAATACTAGGAATTACATTAATCTAATGTAAGGAATCTTAAGTAAGATGAGGTATGGATTCATATGTTTACTAAATGTTTGAATAAATGTCTCACAAAATTATGACATAAGCAATAGTATATGTGATATTCCTTTAAATTATTTTTTGAATTATTAGGTTAATCATGCCTCTAAAGTACATGTCCGGATCTCAAAAAGGATGAAAATGAGATTGACACTAAAGAAATTCTTGAATATGTCAATATGGATGAATTAAATGATAATTGGAAAAATGATGAGTATATTCGTTGTGTATGAGAACTTGAATCAAGAGACTTGCTCTGATGATCCAAGGAAGTGGGACAATATTAATGAAAAAGTAACCGATGTTTTAGTAGAAAGGGGTATGAAGAAGGGTCACTACAAATCGGAGTGTCCCAACTTGAAGGAGAACAAGAAGAATCGGAGGAAGAAGTCTCTCAAAGCGACGTGGGACGAGTCATCTTCGGAAGACGAAGAAGAAGTTCCACACGCCAACCTCCTCACGCTGACAACATCGGACAATCTCGACACCAAATCGGAATCGAAATCGAAACCAGAAGAAAGCGACGGAACCGGAAAGCTCTCAATTTCGGAAGACAAGCGAATAACGGTAAGAGACTATCCCGAATCTCAGCTTTACGACTTAATCGCATATCTGTCTCGTAAGTTGGCCAAAGCCAATGTTCGGGTCGAGTCCCTCCGACAGGAAGTTAAAATCCTGAAGGAGGAAGTCAACTCTAGCTCCTTAACTAAACCAGTTCAGGAAGAAACCTCCACTCAAGTCCAAAAACTTGAGGAAGAAACCTCCACTCAAGTCCAAAAACTTGAGGAAGAAAATTCCTCCTCGAAATCTCAGGTAAAGGAACTTAGAGTTGTGTTAGAATAATTTACTTGGGTTCCAAGAGTCTTGACATGATTATTGGAAAACTAAAATCAGTTATAAACCGATCCGAACTTGGTTATCGAACCAACTCACGTTACAGATCGTACTACTCTATTTTGAACCCAAGTAGAACCAGAGTCCAAGCATGTGTCCCAACGTTAAGCTGGACAAATCAAGCTGGACCAAATCAATATTGGATTCCCAAGGATAAGATCCACATGTTACATAGCCCATACCGAAGCTTTAGTCCAGGGGGAGCCAATATGAAAACCATTTTTATACTTAGATAAATTATTCCTTGTTTTTTTCTGTTTGATGCATGTTTATTTTCTTTTTGCAAGAATATTATGCTTAGATTTAGAAACGGTTAGATAAGGATCTGACTTGATTGAAACTTACACAACCTAGTATCAGGGTGGGGCGAGATGATAGTACATTAGGGAAGCTTGTCTAAAAAGTCAGGTAGAGTAAGGAGTACCCTATTTGGTCATATTAGTCAGGTGAATCTAACTGAAGCTACCTCGCAAAATCCTCAACTAGTTAGACCAAGGTTTCTCAAAAAGTAATTTGAGAATAAAATTTCTTTAAAAGGCTTTGTCTAGGAAAGAGTTGATGATCCAATAAGGCTACGACCAAAGGACTCTATGCCTCGCTAAGACCTGGAAGCCAATTATCGAAATTTATTTTCAATTTATTAATTGATAAACCTGAATCTAACACAAGTTTCAGTGTTAACATAAAATAAAGATAAAATTAATACATCTCACAAAACAGATAAGGATACATGTTTTGTCACTTAGAAATGAGTGAGATATTTAGGACCTAATGTTTTAGTGCAACTCAATTAATTTTACCTTTAATATACCTTCAATTCAATTTAATAACTTTCAAATTAAACTTAATATTTTTTAAAAATTCAATTTAATAATTTTCAAATTAAACTTAATATTTTTTTAAAAATTCAATTATAAATTTTCAAATTAAACTTAATATTTTTTCAAAATCCAATTCAATAATTTTCAAAATTAAACTTAATATTTTTTCAAAATCCAATTTAATGATTTTCAAAATTAAACTTAATATTTTTTCGAAATGCAATTTAATAATTTTCAAAATTAAACTTAATATTTTTTCAAAATCCAATTTAATAATTTTTAAAATTAAACTTAATATTTTTTTAAAATCCAATTTAATAATTTTCAAAATTAAACTTAATATTTTTCAAAATTCAATTTAATAATTTTCAAAATTTAATTTAATATTTTCAAAAATTCAACTTAATGTTTTCAAAAATTCAACTTAATGTTTTTAAAATTTAACTTAATATTTTCAAATTTTATATTCATTAGGCTTTGATTGAATTGTTTGTACCCGGTCAAAAAAAGGTCAACCGGGCGCCCGAGACCCTCACAGGCACCCGACGCTTTAACCCCACCCAAGGCAGTCAAAGGTTGTCATGCCTGAGCCATGCTTGAATTGGGTCGCCCGAGTAAGCTCTCGGGCGCCTCAACACCTGCCACGGGCGCCTCATCACCCTCACGGGCGCCCCGGGAAGGGCTTTATAAGCCCTCGCCCATGGCACCCCCTCCACACCAAATCACACTTATTCTCACTTCTTCCTCACCTCTAAGACCTCCCCAAGCATCCCCAAGCCTTCCTCTTCCTCTCCTATGATGCCTCTTCGGTATGTTTTTTTTAAGAGCTTGTCTTTTTTAATTTATTATTATTAATCAATTTATTTGATCGTTATAATTAGCAAACGTTGTGTTATCGAGACCAACCCCACCCCAGTACCGTGCCTAGCTCAGATCTTAGGATTCCTACATTAGCCCCTTTTTAATAAATTTGCTACCACTACATACAAACCCTTAAAAACTAGCTATCTGAATAAGGGTTTCTTTACCCAATCTTGTCCCACAGTCATAGATGTTATTACTTACTACCAACTAGAGCGATTAGTATACTGTAATGGTTCCATAAACACGACTTTGTGTGTCGAGTTTTATAACAACTTAATCAAAGTCGATGACTTCTGCTATACTACTACTGTTCGGACCCTTCCACTTACCATTTCTCCTTCTTTACTTAATAGATTTCTTAGACTATGACCCTCTCAGTCCACCTTCTTTTGCTATCCTCCTATGGATCTTCCCTTTTCTGCTCCATACTCACACATTACCCTCGACATTCTCTACTCTTATTTTTTCGGGGGTGTGAGAGATCCCATGGTGCAGAATTTTCGATCCATCGATCTGCGTATCCAGGACTATGCCCTCTATCGAGTCCTGGTCCACTGCATTCTTCCCCTGACATCACGGGATGTAGTGGTTATGTGACCCTTTCATTTCTTATTACTCTTTGCGATGATCCACCGCTTGCACATAGACATCGGTTTACATATGTTCCAGACGATCATCTGCACATCTAGCATCTCCACTCACTCTAGAGTGCGGGCACCCTACTGTCACATCCTGACCGCACTCTTCCGTCATTACAGTCGTGATGTTTCTATTGGAGAGATCATCACAATGACTGAGTTCGACTAAATAGGAATTAGGAACTTTTCCTTAGCCGCTGTAGATATCTCGGCCACCGGGGTCATATCATGGAGACGACGAGGTGCTCCACCATAGGTTGACTTGGACGACGAGGTTGACTTCGATGTCACAGATGTCGCCGCTAAGATCGAGGAGCAACTGAGGGAGTCTCCACCATCACCTCCTCCGATTACTACGGACCAGCGCCTTACACGGATAAAGCTGGAGGTTCATAGTTTTCGAGAGGAGATGGAGGCTCGTCACGTCGAGTAGATGGATGCCCTACAGGCCCGACATGATGAGAGGCTCGCAGCAGACCAAGCCCGACATGAGGAGATGATGTCTATGTTTCATTCATGGCATCCAGGCCCTTCTTGGCCTCCGGGCTCGTCTTCTTAGCTTCTTAGCTTGACATTGTACTAGGGATCTATTTTCTAACTTTTCCTATTCATAAGGGTTAACTTGATCTTCTACTTTAGATTTTATACATTCTTCTTTACTGAGTTCTTATCTTTTGGAATGTGTTTTAGTAGAATAGGACTGTTTTTTTATATAATCATTTTTTTATTATCTTGCAAATGTGTTTTCAATGTCATTTTGTTTTAAAAGTGCTTTTCCGACTTAATTTTTTTTAAATTACCCTCTTCAAAAACTAGGGTTTTTTTACGAAATGGACTAAGATTAGGACTTAACCCTAGCATTGCATGCTCCTATAGATCTAGAAGCTAGCATCTCACAAGCACATTAGGGTACTTTGATTGATAACCTAGATTGGGTTGAGATGATTAGGTCTATGCCTTGACTCAAGATGCTTTAAGTCAATGCATCAAGAGCAGTTGGGGCAATAAATACAATTGAACAGCAATCAAGTTAAGTATTCAAGCTTAGAAAATCTAACTTGATCAGACTACTTAACTTGACTAACCCAAGTGAAAGCTGCTGCTATATAACAGTTAGTGAGTAGCAAACTGGGTTAGACAAGGACCGAAAGAAATTGATTTGATCCATTTTTTTATGATATTTTTTCATGCTTGGACTCACTAGAATAATAACTGGGTTCAAAACTCATTACTTGGGTCAAACCTAGTTCATGTCTATTACTTGCTGCTTGTCAATTTTTTTTTACAATTTCATTGTTTTACAAAGCAAGTAGGCTCTGATACACAATTTTTTTCTCATGCCAAACATATTTTTCAATTTTATTTGATATATGGCAAAGGGTGAGAGTAGAAAAAGTAAAGTTAAATTTTTTCCCCCTCAAAATCTAGTTTTTTTTTGAAAAAGTGAAGTTAAAAGTATATTTTCCCCCCTCTTTTTCTAGAAAGTAAAAGTGAAATTTTGTTTCTGAAAAACTTTTGAGAAAATATTTTTTTAATTAAACTCTTTTCAGAAAATTTTGTTTGAGAAAAACTTTATGTTAGAAGCTTTAAAAAAAATATTTTTACCTAAAGTTTTTTTTCTCAAGATCGAGTTTTTTTTGACTCAGAAGTTTTCTTCAAAACTAAACTTAGAATCATATTTTTTTAATACTTAGAAAAACCTCAAAATAGAAAATTGCATGTTTTCAAAATCTTCAGGGGGAAATTTTCAATTAAAAGGAGCTTTATGAAATATTTCAAATTTTTGCTAAGCTTTTCAAAAATATTGAAAATATTCTAAGCGAAAGGGGGAGAGTACTAATCAAGGGGGAGAGTAGAAAAGTGTTTTTCTTTCCTTCCTGTTGAATACCAAAATGTTAGGGAGTTGAACGGAAAAATTTGAAACATAAGGGCTTGGTTGGGATTAGAGAAACTAGGAGGATTATTTTGCAAAAAAGTCATAAAAACATTATATACCCTAACTTTTCTCCCGAAAACCTACTCCCTTTTCCTCTTCGCCTCGATGCCGAGCAGTTTCGCCCCGACGCCGCAACCCCTTCCTATTTCTTCTCCTCTACTTCATCTTCTTCTTCATCTCCGGCGCCAACTTGTTTCCACGCATCGTCGCACGCAAGGAACCACAGCGCTGCATCCCTAAGGCGCGATCTCCTTCTTCCTCGCATGGAACCCTAGCCGACGCCGAGTCCTTCCTCTCGCGAACAAGACACGAGGCCTTCAAGTCAGTAAGAACTGGTGGATTCCTCTAAACTTGCGGGAGATTGCTGACTTCTTCAGATCTGAGCAGAGGTGGGAAGAGGAAGAAGAGTGCGTGTGTGGCTTATCTCCGATAAGAGTTGGTTGCGTTTAGTGCTTGGTTTGGATGAATTCATGTTGGGTTGAGTTTGATTTCTCTATTGATATCATTCTTGATTATACTGTGAATTGAGATTGGTGAGGCTCGAACCGAAGCGTTGTCACAGCATTCCTCTGATCTTCGACAAAGAAGTTCTTCTTTGAGTTTCAAGGGCTGATCATGGTGGATTAGGGTTTCCATTACACTGAGATTAAGGTTGTATTAGCTCAAACCTATTCTTGTGATTGTCGATCACATAAGCATGCTAATAGTTCACTGTTGATTGAATAAATTTGGGCAAAGGTTGTTATTAAGTTGGCATTTAGATGTGTAAACCACTTAATGTTTGGTGTTGCCATGAATGAGGTCCCAAATTATGAGGATTTATTTGAATGCATGTTGTAATTAGGATATATCCTAATCAGGTTTCGTAGTTTATTTAGTTAATTTATTTAATTTTATTAGTAGCTAATTTTAGTCCTTGATACAGGACCTTGACTTTGGACTCGCACGGTTGATCGTGAAGAGGTTATTTCAGGTACATTCTACATAAAAGGCGGACACTTCTTCTTTGTATTCTAGTAGTTCTTTTATCTTTAATGCATGACTTATTATGTCTGAATAGGTCTACTTGACCTTGTTCTTTGCTGATGATTATTTAACATCGTTCGTTGATACTTTTCTTCGTTTGACCTTCGAGTTTAAATCGAAAATTTATATCCGTACAGTCTCTCGTTGATTTTCTATTCTGTAAATTACCATTCGTATGCGAGTACTTAGTTGTTCATTAAACACCACAAGGATGGTTGACATTAGAGACACCCTACCTAGTAGTTTAGTTGCATATTCGTTGATTTCTGGTTTGTTGTTTTTGTTGTTGCATCGTTATTATTCGGTTGATTGTGCGTATTGGTATCATGCACCATACCTGCACCGTTGTATACTGACGACTGTTGGGCTTCCATATGGTTAAGCGGTCGTCAGTCATCTAGTTGTTTTGCACTCAACCACTTGTTGTGGTAGTTGTTAGACTGGGAGCAACCGTCCTGTTATGCCACACTCGACCACTCATGTACAGTGGATGTTGGAGTTGTAGGTAAACAGTTGATACCCTCACCGTTGTTTCCGAAGGATATCAGAGTTGTTGATAGCTCCTCCTATATATCGGGGTTTGGAGTAGTTGGCTCCCCAACATCCTATCCACTCAACCACATATATCTATGGTATTCGTTGGAGTGCGTACAGTTGTCACAACTCTTACCACTCGGCCACACAGATGTGATGTGTTGGCGGCTTGTCAGGGGTGACACATGTCATTGCAGCATATGCATCTATTGCATTTATGTATTTTCTTGTGGTTGTTACATTTTTATGAGCTATGGTTGCTACGTTTGGTTGACATGCATGTTTGTTTGATACTATGTTAAGTCGTAGATATTTTACATTATTTTATACATGTTTTGAGTTTCTCTATTTTCCCAGGAAAGGCCGCAAGACCTGCTACATGAATCTCATGAACGTGTTGAGGGCATTGGACAGTCCAAAAGGTATGACCATCCACTCGTCCAACCCATGTTATGTCTTGAAGGTTGTCTTCCATTCATCTCCTAGCTTGATTCGAATCTGGTGGTATCCACTCCTAAGATCGACTTGGAGAAGATCTTAGAACCAGAAAGTTGATCCAACATATCATCTAAATGAGGAATCGGAAATCTATACTTCACTTTGATTTTGTTGATAGCTCGACTATCAACACACATGCGTCATGAACCGTCTTTCTTTGGTACAAGTAGGGCAGGGACAGCACAGGGGTTCATGCTCTCGTGAATATAGTCTTGTCTCAATAGCTCCATAACTTGTCGTTGTAGCTCTTCGACATCCTTAGGGTTAAGACGGTATGTCGGTCGGTTAGGCAAGCTTGACCCCGGGACGAGATCAATCTGGTGCTGAATATCTCTCATAGGGGGAAGTCCTGGAGGAAGGTCTTCGACCATCAACTCAGCGAAGTCTGATAAGAGTTGTTGCACTTCAGCTGGTAGATCCGAGTCTGGGTCTATTACATTGCTTTTGAAAGGAAGCAAAGCATAGACTACATCTCTGTGCTTTATCTCATTAAAAAATCTGGACATAGAAAGTAGTGTAGAATTATTGGTTACCAAATTTGAAGGGGTTCCTTCTCGTCGGGGAGCCAATACGATGTTCCTCCCTTTGATGCTAAGGGTGTATGTGTTCTTCCGCCCATCATGAATGACGCTGCGATCATATTGCCACGGTCGTCCCAACAATACGTGACATGCGTCCATTGACACAACATCATACCATGTTCGATCATAATACTTGTTGCCAATAGAAAAAGATAAAAGGCACATCCTATCTACGGTTACCTCACTTCCTTTACTTAGCCATGATAGCTTGTAGGGTTTTGGATGGCGATCTGTCTTCAACTGTAGCTTTTGAACAACTTCTTCGGATACAATATTTTCACAGCTTCCACTATCAATGATCATCTTGCAAACTTTGTCTGCAACCGTGCACGTCGTGTGAAAGATGTTGGTTCTCAGCCAATCATCTTCAGATTCTTCCTTAGGGACCACTAGGCTCTTGCGTACGACGAGAGTCTCATGACCATCGCCATAAAGAACCTCGTCATCAATATCGTCATCATAAATTAGCTGATCAATCTGTTCGAGTTCATCCTCTACGTCTTCCTCAACTAGCAGAGTCTTATTTTTTTGATCTGGGGATCTTTTACACTCTGAAGCTCGATGCCCCTGTTCACCACATCGAAAACACTTGATAGTGGTCTTAGGGTTATCTTGTGGTGGCTGCTGAGAAGGGCGCGACTCTTGAGGGCGAACAACTCGATTGTTTTGATCGCTCCTAGTCGTCGGTATTCGGTTTAGTTGTTTTTCAACTGTCAAGGCTCGCTGATAGGCCTCTGAAATGATCGAGAGTGAGTGAAGGCTCAAGGTGTCTTGTAAGGGTTGACGTAATCCCGCTAAATATCGCGCTACCATCTGCTCATCGGTCTCGGACAAATCATTCCGATCAATAAGCTGATAGAATCTCTCTGTATAGTCGTCAACGGTTCTAGCTCCTTGCCTCAAGGTATGGAGTCGTTGATATAATGTTTGGGTGTAGCCGAAGCGAAGAAATTGCGTTCTCATTAGTTTCTTCATTTTTTTCCCAATCGGTGATTTTGGATTTACCTTGTCTCTCCCGTGATCGTCGAAGTTGCTCCCACCATGCTGAAGCTCGACCTTTTAACTTGATAACGACCAACTTTACTTTGATGTGATCATGTACTTCTTTATATTCCAAAATCCTCTCTACTTCGTTGATCCAATCAACGAAGCCTTCCGCTTATAATGTGCCAAAAAAATCAAGAAGATTCACTCGGAAACCAAAGTCCCCAAATCGTTCCTCTCGACCATGGTGTTCCCGATATGTAGCACGACGATAATACAGGTTCTCGAAAGAAGACTCAGAGTTACCATCAGAGATCTCACGATCTTCAAGATCCCGCGCTGCCAAACGCTGGGTTAATTCCGCAACTTGCTTTTGTAAATCCTCAATCATCATTATATCTTGGATACTACGTTCACGGTGTTGGGCTTCCTCAATCGGAACCTGCCTATTGTGACCACGAACACGTCCACGATGACCCTCCATTGGATCTTAATGAGCTCTGATACCAATTGACGCTGGGCAGAATATAGATTATTCTGGGGCGAGAAGTTTCAGAGAGATTTATGAGAAAAAAATAAGAAAGTAATAACAAGATAAGGAGTAGCCAAAACTGAAGGATCGTTTATGGTGTGCAAGAGGGGGGTGAATAACACTTTTTCTCGGATTTTGTCTCTACAGAATTGTTAGCGCAGCGGAAACAATAATATGCAAAGTAAATAAGAAATAACAATGCTAACAATACCAGATTTTACTTGGTATCCACCCCGGTCGGGTGACTAATCCAAGAATCCTTCGGTGGATCAACCCCCGGATAACCTCCGGTTAGATCTGTCGCTCCTTGTGAGTGGAGAAACCTCGCCACAACACGTTGGAAGCCCTCTGATCACAATAGACTACTAACTCGCTTTACCCAAGTAAGTTTCGTCAAGGAAGATAGTAGGAAACGAGCTCCTTTAAATAGGGCTTGAATCTGAAAATAGCCGCTACCAGTCGACTACCCCTGGGGCAGTCGACTGGTCCCACTCAGATTTGACCGTTACAGTACAACGCTCAAATCTGCCAGGCTGTTCCAGTCACCACTAGTCGACTGCCCCCGGGCCAGTCGACTGAGACACACATAAGCCTAGGGTTTCACTCCCGAGTACAAGTCTCTCTCGCACTCAAACCCTCCCGGCTTAGCCCCTGAGTACAAGCACTCACACTCAGCCACTCTCAACTTAGTTGACTCTTCACCAGCAGTCTTAACTGTTGCCTTCACGCCCTCTTCATCTTTGGCCCTCGTCCCTCGGATGCGCACGCAAGCCTCCAGCTTGCCTCCATGCCACCCTTCACGTACGCCTCGAAGTCCACGTCCCTCGGCTCATCATTTCTGCTATCAATGGTCCCTCGGATGCGCACGTAAGCCTCCAGCTTACCTCCATGCCATCCTTCACCTGAAAACGTCAACCACGTCCATGTGTACCTGTACACCTGCACACTCATGTACACATGTAAGAACAACACAAATCCTAACTTAATCATATAACCCACTCATCAAAATATCATGATCCTCCAGATCATCTCAGGGCTGATTGCCCCAACAATCTCCCCCTTTTTGATGTGTGACAATATGTTAAGTTAGGTAAACATACAACAATAACAATAGCAAAAGCAATTGAAATTCAAGCATAACACACACGAGGCTATCTCCCCTTTAACCTATGCTCTCTCCCAAACTTCAATTATTATGCAAATCCTAAGTTAAGTTTTCCCAACTTAACTCTAAAGTTTTATAACCAAACCTAAGTTAAGTTTCAACCCAAACCTAACTTAACATCCAAGTTCTCCCCCTTTGACATCATCAAAAGATTGCCCCAAGCAACCCTACTCTAGGTGCTAAATAGAACTTAATCCTATTTCTGAAAAAACCTTCAGAAATCACACAAACCCATTCTGTCCACATGACCAGTCGACTGCCCCCAGGGCAGTCGTCTGATACGACAGATTTTAGAATTTCAGCCGAAATTCAGAAACTAATAAAAATTCCAAAAAATCTGGAAAAATATGAAACTTTGCAAGCACAGTTGTTAAGGTATTCCCTACCTTAGAAAAATTTGGTTTATGAAAAACATCAACCGTGCTTGACTTTTGGTACAAACTCTAAAGTTCTCAAATTATGTAAACTTTGTATCAAGGTTGACCTCTACTCATGATATCCTATACTTTGCACTTTCTATCAACTCTCATTGACATTTAAAATGATTCCTAACTCCCCATCTTTCATATAAATGTATCCATTTTGACAAGAGCTCCCCCTCATATTTTAATGATTATCTCTTCTAAACATGGTATCCTCTTGATTTTCAACCAAACCATATTAGATAGCAATCATTATAAAATTTCAAACATATCATGAATACATATATAATGATCATAAAAGAACCACCCATTAACACTTAGAGATATTCAAGCAATATTTAAAGCATCATTGAGCATGATAAAAATACAAAAACTAAATAGAAACTAATGAAATAAGTCACATGCCATAAATTTACACAATGAAGTAATTCATAGATGGTTCATGCATCAAACATAGGCATAGCCATGACATATGGCCTAAAGTAATGTCTAGGGCCAAACCATAAAGCCCGGAAAACATCCAAACATAGACATCAGAATATAAAGTGTTTGAGAGGTATAAGAAAACATCAAGACAAAACACTCTCAACACTGGAATCACTCTCAACAGCTGCATCCACTGGTCAGAAGTACATGTGGTCGTCACCACCAGAGGGAGGAGGAGGAGGAGGAGGAGGAGGAGGAGCCTGATATGCGAGATGCCACTGCTGCATCATCTCGTACATCTCATCTTGACGGCTGGTCATCTTATCAACTTTTGCTTCAAGCCTCTTCTCCGTCTGCTGGCATCCGTGAATGTCATCGCAGATGACGTGAACATCCTCCCGGAGCCCATGAACATCTGCCTGGAGCTGGGTAATCTCTGCTCGGGTGACCAGCTCGGCGGGCTCCTCATCTGTATCAGCGGCCTCTGGGCTCTCCCTCCAAACAAAAGCTCCCTGTCTACACTCAATCCCTGCTAAGGACAATTGGCGTGTGCCAATTTGATCATAGTCCTTTGACAGGTGTCTCATCTGACCACTGGTGACACGAATGCCAAATCATAGCTGGAAGAACTCAGTCAACATGTCCAAAAAGACATATAGATTTTCCCATTCACACTCTGGGAAAAGTGACAAATGGAGGCAAAAACATGCAACGACACATCTATGTCCAGCCGTCTCTCAAGAGCATACATCATCACTAAGTGATGCAATCTAATCCTTGCTCTCCCCTTAGTGACAATGGGTACGATGCACTCTACAACAATTTTATACAGAACATCGCTGGATGAACTCATAGGCATTGCATCAAAGGTACGCTCAGATTCATGCCTATGCCATCTAAAATAGTGAAGATGAATCTGATCAACGGTGATGTTTTGAAACTCAAGTGGCTCAATGACATTGGGAAAATAGGTGTTGACATTGTTGGACGCCCAACACTCTAAGAAACTGGCTAAAATCATGGGTGTGAAGACTCATAAATATTATTGTCTGAATCAATACAAGTTAAATTTGCATAGAACTCCTTGCATAGATCAGTGTTAATGTCATGTTGGCAATAAACCAATTGTTCTATGCCAAAATGAGTCACTATCTCAATAATTTGTGGCGCTTTATCCTCAAAATAGGATTTGTTAAGATACCGACAAGGCAACACAACAAACTCATTCTCCTCGAACCTCTTCTTGCACTCCCGACTCCTAAATATTGACTCCTCTGGAGCTTGGGGACCTGGTCGGGATGAACCTTCACCCCTAGACTGCTTAGACACAACCTAATATACCAAACACATGCATGCATACCAAAGTGACCCCCCAAAAGAAAAAATATCAAAGAAAACATACACAAAACATCATATTAGTATCAATGCAAAGTCTAAATGGAGAAATGAACCTTAAATCATCATACCTCTTGACTGCTCTTTTCGTGTTTTTCGATTTTGAGAGAATGGCTTGAGAAAAGAGGTTTTCGACCAACCCTAGAAGTAGATCAGAGTTAGAGGAGGCCTTAGGGACTGATTTTAGGGCTTGAAACTGACTTAGGACGCAAGGGGAGTTGAGAGGAAGAGAAAATCGCCGGGAATAAGCAACCAAAACCCTAGGTTTAGCTTTCCCGGCGCGCCCTTTCCTTTTACAAAACCCGCGAACCAGTCGACTGCCCCTGGGCCAGTCGACTAGGCCAGAGTGTAATTACATTCTGTGGTTTTGTCAATCGACTGGCCTCCAGTCGACTGGTGTCTGATATTCTGAATTTCAGTTTTTCAGTCCGAATTTCAGAAATGCCTAACTAATTCCACAAATTTTCAAAAATTCTGAAATCTTGTGGGGATATTTGTGGATCCTATATTTACTTGGGAAAAATATAATTTCAGTCAAAGTCATCCCAAATCCCACGATTGGTACAAATTTTGAATTTCTCTAGAATGTATCATGAAACCCTTTCTCAAAAGTTCTAATTCGGACCTCACCTCGATGCTTTCTCCCATACTTATTCATAATCAATCCTTAGCATCGAGTTATATGGTATTTAGGCATTAAAATCGATTTTCTCAATCAAAATCCCAATTTCACCTTTTTCCCTATAATTTTCCTTTTAGTGTGTCAATTCTCTAGGATTAAGACTAACCTTAGCCTTTTAAACCTCTGGGCACACTCTATGGTTCTTTTCAATCCCCTAGAAGGAAACCACCTGAGATCCATTAACCATGGAACCCATTTTGACTTCCTGAACTCTCCTTGAGCTCCTAGCCCTAGTTACTTCCTTAGGTAACTCTCCTACAAAGGCAAGACCACACCGGTGCTCCTCCGGTGCTTCTTTACCTTCCATTATCACTCTCTTAACCCTGTAGACCTTTTTCTTGGTCAATTCTTTTCTTTTCCCTCAAATGACTTTTCTTTGCCATTTTTGACTTTTTCTCTACCATAGTTGTAAGACATCCTTGAATATGATACCTTATTGACATTAGCCCTCCTAGAATGATATCCTAAACCCGGCCTACCATTTCTAAGAGCTTGATCATTTTGTATCCCTCTTGGTTCCTTGGATCCCCTAATGAGTCTATCCAGGTTCTTCTCCGATTTATCAAGTTTGGCTTTTAGAACTTGATTCTCCTTTTCCAAACTCCTAACCTTAGGATCATTAGACCTAACTCGATCATTCCTAGGTCTACCTATTTTTCTAAGCATATTTCTTCCTTTCTTAGAGCTTATGCCTTGGTCCTTATTCCTAGAGTTCCTAGATTTATCATGAAACATAGAATTGTTGGTGTTTTCGCATACAAGATTGCTTCTACTCTTATCATGATATTTAAAACCAAAAACACGCATGAGCACACAATTATTACCAATTTTATCATTTGTACAAACATTTTGAGCATTCATGAAAGATCTTGAAGCATGAGTAGAGTTAGGGGTACCTTCCTTACCCTTGGAGCTCCCCCTTGATGAGTGCTCCTCATCCTTTCTTCTTTCTCCCATTTCCTAAGGTGCTCCATCTTCTTGAGCTCTTTACTTCTTGGACATTTTGTATGATAATGCCCGAGCTCCCCGCATGTGAAACAACGAATCCTCTTTCTTTTGTTTTGAACTTCCTCATTCCTACAACCCATATTAGATTTAAATTGAATGGATTTGGGCTTAGGAATTACCTCCTTTTTACCTAGTGGACACTTGTCCTTGTAGTGCCCCTTTTTATTATAATCAAAGCATATAATATGCTCTCTTGACTTGGCTTTGATGGAGGTGGAAGTTGTCTCTTGCCCTTGTGAGGATGAGGGTCTCTCCTCCCCCTCAACACTTGAAGTTGTCATTTCTTCTTTGAATGGAATCGGTGCTTCTCCACTTACTTCTTCCACTCTTCTTGACAATTCAACTTCTTCTTTATCTTCTTTAATACTTGAGTCGATTTCCTCAAACTCTTCCACTCTTAGAGTTGATATAGGGTTCTTATGAATTTCTTCCAACTTATTCCATAATTCGCATGCATTTGAATATTTCCCTACATCACTCAAAACATGGTTAGGCAACATATAAATCAAAATATTTATCACCTTCTCATTAGCCCTAGCTTGTTCTTGTTGTTCACTTGTCCAATATCTAGGGCGAAGCTTTTTACCGTGCTTGTCCTTGGGGATTTCGAATGGGTCTTCAATGGTCGTTCTACACTCCCAATCCATCCCGAGCCACATCTTCATTCTATCTCTCCAATAATCAAAATTTTCATGCTCGTATGATGGTGGTGAGTTGATATCGTCACCCAATTTGTCTTCCATGACCCCTTTTCCTCTAGCGAATGCTCCCTCGGCGGTTAGTCCGATCAAGAGCGGTCCTTCGCTCTGATACCAACTGAAGGATCGTTTATGGTGTGCTAGAGGGGGGTGAATAGCACTTTTTCGGATCTTGGATCTCTACAGAATTGTTAGCGCAGCGGAAACAATAATATGCAAAGTAAATAAGAAATAACAATGCTAACAATACCAGATTTTACTTGGTATCCACCCCGGTCGGGTGACTAATCCAAGAATCCTTCGGTGGATCAACCCCCGGATAACCTCCGGCTAGATCTGTCGCTCCTTGTGGGTGGAGAAACCTCGCCACAACACGTTGGAAGCCCTCTGATCACAATAGACTACTAACTCGCTTTACCCAAGTGAGTTTCGTCAAGGAAGATAGTAGGAAACGAGCTCCTTTAAATAGGGCTCGAATCTGAAAACAGCTGCTACCAGTCGACTGCCCCTGGGGTAGTCGACTGGTCCCACTCAGATTTGACTGTTACAGTACAACGTTCAAATCTGCCAAGCTGTTCCAGTCACCACCAGTCGATTGCCCCTGGGCCAGTCGACTGGGACACACATAAGCCTAGGGTTTCACTCCCGAGTACAAGTCTCTCTCGCACTCAAACCCTCTCGGCTTAGCCCCTGAGTACAAGCACTCACACTCAGCCTCTCTCAACCTAGTTGACTCTTCACCAGCAGTCTTTGTTGGTGCAGGAAGCACCCAAGTCAAACCTGTATTTTGATAATGGCAACATGGTTCAAAAGTTAAGGTATATTGTTTGTCTAACATGTTACTCAAGTGTGCAGGCAAAGCCCTAGCGACGGACTGCTAGGCACCTGGAGAAGGAATACCAGGATACAAAGCCCTAGCGAAGGACTGCTAGGCACCTGGTGAAGGAATGCTAGGATACAAAGCCCTAGCGAAGGACAGCTAGGCACCAGGCGAAGGGCAACTTGGTACTGAAGCCCTAGCGAAGGACAGCTAGGCACCAGGCGAAGGGCAGCTTGGTACTGAAGACCTGGCGAAGAACAGCTAGGCGCCTGGCGAAGGACTGCTGGGCAAAAGTCCAACTAGAGGAGCCGGTTGGCATCAGGTACATTCTCCCGAGAGGAGTAGGTGAGGACGCGTTCCCCGACGAGGGAACAGTAGGCGTCGGTTCGACCTAGGGCTCCATTTTGGAGGCCCAAAGTCAGAACCAAGATAGCAAAGGCTGTATATGTTGGTGCAATTTGCACTAATAGTTAAATTTGGGTTTTGATGAATGACAAATAGGTTAAAGTTAGGCTTGCTTTTGGTTTTGATCTCTTTACTAAGTGTGCAGGGTTGAAAGACTTAGGACCTGACACCAGGCTGAAGTCCAGGGTGGTTGAGTCCTGGCAGGAAGTCCAGTTGGGTTCGTGGGGCCTGACAATTGGCTGAAGCCCAAGTTGGTTGAATCTTGGCAAAAAGACCAGGGTGGTTGAACCCTGGCAGGAAGACCTGGTGGGTTAAGAAGTTGAGTAGAGCTGCACGAGGTAAGTAAGGTAAGTCACTGGAGGAGCGAACCAGTGAGGACAGGTCCTATTTTAGGACTGTAGGCGCGATCCAACTTAGGCCCATTTTGGTGACCTCGGTTGAGTCCTGGTTAGATCTGTTGATGCAGTCTGGCCCGATTGTTGTTTTGGTGTTGATAACGATTTAAGTTTAGTTGAATGGATTTGGATTAAGTCCAGGTGGATCGGGAGATCGCACGCTGGCATGTGAAAAAGTCCTAGCTTGGAGGGACTAGGTGTGTGAAAAGTCCTAATTCGGAAGAGGTGGGTGAAAAGTCCTAGCTTGGAGGGCTAGGTGAAAAGTCCTAACTTGGAGGGTTAGGTGCAAATTCCCATCTTGGAGAATTAGGTGAAAAAGTCCTGGCTTGGAGGGTCAGGTCCTAGCTTGGAGGGCTAGGTATGGAAAAGTCCTAATTCGGAAGGGTTGGGTGAAAAGTCCTAGCTTGGAGGGCTAGGTGAAAAGTCCTAACTTGGAGGTTAGGTGAAAAGTCCCAACTTGGAGAATTAGATGAAAAGTCCTGGCTTGGAGGGTCAGGTGCCTAGCTTGGAGGGCTAGGTTGGATGAAGGTCTAACTCGGAGAGGTTGGGTGAAAAGTCCTAGCTTGGAGGGATAGGTGAAAAGTCCTAGCTTGGAGGGCTAGGTGAAAAGTCCTAACTTGTAGGGTTAGGTGCAAATTCCCAACTTGGAGAGTTAGATTGAAAAATCCTTAGCTTGGAGGGCTAAGGTGAATGAAATCTTAGCTTGGAAGGCTAGGTCTGCGTCACTGGATCGGTCTGGTGACCGATCAGGGAGTTGGCACGCTGCTCCTTCGTGGATCGGTTTGGTGACCGATCCAGCGATGTCTGATCGGTCTGGTGACCAATCAGGGAGTGTGTGTTTCAGTCACTGCATAGCTCCTGATCGGTCTGGTGATCGATCAGGGAGCCCACAATGAGTTGAGTTCCCCTGCTGATCTGCTCCTGATCGACTGGTGACCTATCAGGGATACTGTTCAGATCGGTCTAGTGAACGATCATTTGTCGCAAGGTTCTCACTATCACAGATCAGGATGACTCCTGATCGGTCTGGAAGCAGCCTGATTGGTCTGGGGACCGATCTGGAGTATGCAGAAGACTGCTGGATCGGTCTAGTGACCGATCAGGCTCCTCCCTGATCGGTCTGGTGACCGATCAGGAGCAGAACTTTAATTCAAATACACTGTCAGAAGCTCTGATCGCGCTGTTTTCTCTGCCGATTCTCTGATGCACTGCTGATATATCTTGATATGAGTTGCTAAGCTTCTATTGGAGTGTGCAGGCTTTACAGGGATGATTCAAACATTGGAGGAGAGTCAATGGGAGGCTTTCCTTGGAGCAGGTTTGGTTGTTTCCTTGTTTCAGGTCTCAACGGCGTCTGGAGAGCAGCTGGCAACTGACGGAGGCTCAGCTGGAGAGGGTCTTCAGTGGACTGAGTGCTCAGGGAGTCAGGGGGTCAGGCTGTGGCTTCAGTGGATGCTGATGGAGAGCCTGGTGATGGGAGCAGATGCTTAAGACGAGGTTGGAAGCAGAGGAGCGACAACGGGAAAACAGACAGGAACTTGAGGAGTTTGGCTGGGCTGTGTGTTGTGCTCTCTATTGCCTAGTGCTTGAGCGTTCTTGTTTCATCTTTGTGAGCTATCCTTCTCTTAGTCTCGTGAGCTTATCTTGTATCCTATTGAGACGCTTGTGGAGAGGTTTCTCCACCGAGAAGGAGGCGTTGTTTTATCCGGGTCACAGGGGCTTGATCTGCCGACGATCAAGGGATCGCCCACCTTACGGGCACGCCAAGGAGTAGGGGCAAGTTATCCCCGAACCTTGTAAACGACCATTGTTAGCGTATTGGTTTGTATTCTTCCTTCCCTGCATTTCTGTTTCTGCTGTTATACTTGTATTGCTTTCACTGTGGCTAACCTAAGTGCAGAGAAATTTGAAAATGGCTAAGTCTTGAGGTCAGGCTATATTCACCCCCTCTCTATAGCCATCTCGTCACCAACAAGATCCTTATCCAGGTTTGGACGGGGTCTAATTAACTCTAAATTCATTAACTCTATTTTACAGGATTTATTTGATATGTGAACTAATTAGATTTTGTAGGTTAATTTTATAAATTTATTCCTCAGCTAAAGCCTCGGTGGAGGATAAATTTTCATTTAAATTATTCGTATTTCTTATTTTTTTAGAATAAAATTATTCCTACTAAGGATAAAATCTTATTGTTATTTTCTAATTATTCCTATTAATGCTTAAAATTCTCACGTGAAGCCTAGCTAGAAGGATAAAATCTCTTTTTAAATTGTATTTTGAATTATTTTTTCGAAAAACAAAAAGCCTTGGTGAGGTAAGAGGATAAAACCTCTTGGTTAACTTTTTCAGATTAAATTTTATTTAAATTATTTAAGTGAAGCAAAGATAGAAACATTATCTTGTTTGAATTATTCCTTCTTGCTGATGGATAAAATTTGAGCTGAGAAGATCATGCATCGAGGCACTATAAAAGGAAGCAAGCAAGCCCTCTAGGAGATAGAAAAAAAAATTTCTGGTTCAAGCTTTGGCACTCTCTTGCTTCCACGCTCCTCTGCTGCGGTTTGTGCTTTGACTCGACGCTGTCCGACCGCTGCCGGAAGATCGCTCCCAACACCCAAGCTGCTTCAGATAAATCTAAGTGTTGGGTAACATAATTTTTGTTCTGTCTGCACTTAAATTATTAAAAGGGGAAGTGTAGGGTTGTTACACTTCCACCTAATCTTGTATTCGAATCACTCTACCGGGAGTTTGCCGGTAGAGGTTTTTAGTGGATTGCCCACAGGAAAGGCTCAAGGATCCTGGGTCTTCGAGTAGGAGTCGCCGAAGGATCCGAACGAAGTAAAACTCCTCGTGTAATTTTTTTATTATTTTTCGCTTTCGCTTTTCGTTTTAATTTTTCCGTTGTGCACGTTTTTCAAAGCATCGTACAATTTTCTATCGACTCTGATTCTATAACGAAGATTTTAAAAGTCACGTGATTCACCCCCCCTCTCACGTGCATCGGTCCTACAAGTGGTATCAGAGCGTTGGTACGCTCTGAATCGGTGCAACCACCGTAAGAGTCGGGGGAGATCCAGTTTTTCGCATTTTGTGTTTTTCGTTGCACAATCTAAATTAAGTATTGTTGCTTAAATTTGGATCTTTTTCTTTTGTTCGTTCAGTTTTACTCGAATTTGGTGCAACACCATTTCGAGTCGCTCTTCACTTATTCTTTTTTTTTACCACACCACTAATCCAAGACTTAGTCTTGGAACGAGTTTTATTGTTTTTTTTAAGTCACAGATGGCCCAGAGTGAAGGTTACAGCACTGCTCGTCCTCCGCTCTTCAACGGGGAAGATTTCCCCTACTGGAAGCGGAGAATGGAAGTGTATCTCAAAACCGATATGGATCAATGGTTCGCGGTGCAAACTGGCTACGAACCACCAATGGACGAGGGAAACAAGGTGCCACTGAAGCCCGATAGATGGAACCTGGAAATAAAGAAAAAAGCTCAGATCGAGTTCAAAGCGCAGAACACCCTCCAGTGCAGACTAACCAAAGAAGAGCTGAACAGAATCGGACCAACCGAATCAGCAAAAGAACTTTGGGATAAACTAATTGAATTGCATGAAGGCACTATTGATGCAAAGGTAACAAAAAGGGATTTGTTTTTAAATAAATTGTTTAATATGAAAATGCAGGAAGGAGAATCTGCAAGTCAACTTCACGCTCGGATCAAGGACATACTAAATGGACTCCACCTGATTGGGCACAAACAAGAAAACAGAGACATTATAAGGTATGCACTAAATGTCTTTCCTAGAAATTCATTATAGGCATCCATTGTAGATGCTTATAAAATCTCTAGGAATCTTTCCAAAATAAATTTAGATGAACTGTTTTGTGAATTAGAGTTGCATGAACAAACTAACGCCAAGGCCGAGAAAGGGTTTGCTTTGTTTGCAGATTCTTCAAGAAAGGTCAAGTCGAAGAAGAATCCGAAGAAGAACCAGAGTCAGACTCAAACGACAAGGAGCATATGGTAAACTTGGTAAGAAAAGTCTTTGCCAAAAAGAAGAACAAGTTTTCAAAAAGGGACCTCCAAAAGATAATGAAGCCCATCAGCAATGAAGGTAAAAGCAAAATGACCTGCTTCAGTTGCAACAGAAAGGGGCACTTCAAACATGAATGTCCCTATAAAAAGGAGGACCAACCCAAGAAGAACAAGAAGAAGAAGGCTTTACAAGCCACCTGGGACGAGAGCTCGGACGACTCCGACAATGAACCACCAAAAAATTTAAGTTACCTGGCGCTAATGGCAACCGGACATGGATCGGACTCGGAAAGCGACGAAGATTCCGAATACGAGTCGAGCCAAGAGATCGGACTCTTTTCGGATGGCTCGACTAAGGTATACTTAGATTCAATTAATAAAAAGTTTTTTAAGATTATCTCTGGTTTAAATAAAAATTTGTTTGTATCTGAATCTACGAATGACCGGCTCCTTAAGGAAAATCAAGACCTTAAGGAGCAATTAATTAATACCAAAACCTTAACTGAATCAACTCAGAATGAAAGAACAATTGAACTGGAAAATGATAACTCCACCCTAAAGGGTGAAGTTCAAAACCTTAAGGACTTACTAACAACTTTTACAACCCGGTCCAAGAATCTTGACCTTATTCTTGGATCTCAAAAGGGCGTGTACAATAAATCTGGGATAGGATATAAATCAGGATCGACCCAAAAATCCTTTATCTCATTTGTCCACCCACGTGAAAACCGGCGAAAAGCGTGGGTCCCGAAAGCTTACCTAACAAAGTAAGTAGGGCAGAACCAATACTATGTCCCCAAGAAGGACATTCATTACATTGACCCTAAACACCCTACCTATAATTTAGGGGAGGCACCAAATTAGTTAGCACCTCAAAGTCACCCTCTACCCGTCTGGGTACCTAGGACTAGTTTCAAAAGTTAGTCTGACACTTGACCTACTCAGTACTAGGGTAGGGCGAGCTGATAGTACGTTAGGGAAGCTGATCTAAGGAGTCATGTAGGGGAAGACATCCTTTATTTGGTCTTCATAGCCCAGTGCAACTAGCCGGAGCTACCCCACCACATCCTAGACTAGTTAGACCAAGGAGTTTCAATAGGTAGATTAAAAGTACAACTTCCTTAAGCGGTTTTGCCTAGAAAGTAGTTGTTGATCCAATAAGGCTTCGGCCAAAGAAGACCTCTGTGCCTCGCCACGGCCTGGAAACCAATTATGGAAGTATACTTTTAAACTGCTTCTTGTCAAATCTGAATCTAACAAAAGGTCAGATTAACTTTTATAAATCAAACTCAAACTTATCTCACACAAATCATAGGATCCCTTTGATTGACAACTTAGATCAAGTGAGATGAATAAGGACAACTAAGCTCAAACCTCAAAATTCAAATTAACAAATTCAAAATTCAAAATTCAAATTAACAAATTCAAAATTCAAATTAACGAATTCAAAATTCAAAATTCAAATTAACAAAATCAAAATTCAAAATTCAAATTAACAAATTCAATTTAACAAATTCAAAATTCAAAATTCAAATTAACAAATTCAAAATTCAAATTAATAAATTCAAAATTCAAAATTAAAATTCAAAATTCAAAATTCAAATTAACAAATTCAAAATTCAAAATTCAAATTAACAAATTCAAAATTCAAAATTCAAATTAACAAATTCAATTTAACAAATTCAATATTCAAAATTCAAATTCAAAATTCAAATTAATGAATTCAAAATTCAAAAAAATGAATCAAAATTCAAAATTCAAATTAACAAGTTCAAAATTCAAAATTCAAATTAACAAATTCAAAATTTAAAATTCAAATTAACCAATTCAAATTTAAAATTCAGAATCTTAAATTTTTTAAATTTCTTAATGTTTCTCGAAATTCAAAACTCTTAAGTTTTTTTTCATATTTTTCAAAGTTGTTCAAAATTCAAATTTTCAAATTCCTTAAGTTTTTTTTAAGTTGTTCAAAATTCAAATTTTAAATTCCTTAAATCTTTTAAATTCCTTAACTTTTTCAAAACTTCAAGTCTTCAATTTCTTAAGGTTTTTCAAAATTCAAATTCTCCTAAGCTTTTTAAATTCAAATTTTTAAACTTCTTAAGTTTTTTTGGGGTTCAAATTTCTTAAGTTTCTTTAAATCATTCCTTTAACTCATTAAAAACTTAAACTAAATTTTAAAAATTTCCTACTTAACTGTAGAAAAACAAGTGGATTATCGACAGTGGGTGCTCCAGACATATGACTGGGGATCCCACGAAGTTTACAAAACTCAAGTACAAAAGTCTAGGGACAGTTGCGTTTGGAAACAATGGTAAACTTAAGGTAATTGGCCTAGGTAACATTGAACTTGAGTTTGATTTTATAATTAAAAATGTCTTACTTGTTGAAAACTTTCACTTCAATTTACTAAGTATCAGCCAATTGTGTGACACTGGGTATAAGGTTAGGTTCTTGTCCAATGAATGTATGATCAAACACACTGACAACCCAAACATCACACTTAGAGGACATAGACACAATAACATCTATGAAATTAGGTTAACCCGTCCCCTAGCAAATTGTCTTTTAACACATAAGGATGAGACTTGGCTATGGCATAGGAGACTTTCACACACTCACTTCAGAAAATTACCTAAACTAAATGGTTTAGTTAGAGGCCTACCAAAGTTACCTAACTTTGAGACAACCTTATGTAATGCTTGTCAACAAGGGAAACAAACTAGATCAACTCACAAACCAACTAATCAAACTCAAACTAAATCAATTCTTGAATTAATTCACCTAGACCTATTTGACTCACATGGGGTAAAATCAATTAGTGGGAATCTATACTGTTTAGTAATTATAGATGACTATTCAAGATTCACCTGGGTAAAATTCTTAAAAAATAAAGATGAAACTTTGATATATTTACTCAATTTTGCAAATTAATAGAAAATGAAAAAGGGGTTAAAATTATAAGACTTAGGAGCGATAACGGTGGGGAATTCAAAAATCCAAAATTTAATCAATTCTGTTTAGAAAATGGCTACCACCATGAATTCTCCTGCCCTAAAACACCTCAACAAAATGGAATTGTAGAAAGAAAAAATAGAACACTACAAGAAGCAACCAGAACAATGCTTAATGAATACAACTTACCTAAATACCTTTGGGCTGAGGCTGTCAGTACAGCCTGCTATGTACAAAACAGAATAACTATAAATAAAAATCTAGGAAAAACGTCTTTTGAAATCTATTATAACAAACAACCTAATATTAAGTATTTTAAAGTATTTGGATGTAAAGTGTATATATTAAATACTAGAGAACACTTAGGAAAGTTTACATCTAAGGTTGAGGAAGGTATCTTTGTAGGTTATTCCCTTACCAGTAGAGCCTATCGAGTTTATAACAAAACTACCCTAAGAATTGAAGAAACTACAAATGTAAAATTTGATGAAACATCTGACCCAAATAACTCTGATCAAACCACCTACCAACCAATTGATTTTGTTAGGTCCAGTACTGACCCAGATGAAAGCCCAATTAAGGACCAAGACCATGATCTGACTGAACCTTCACCTAACCAAACCAGAACTATTCGAGTCAGCTCAGCCCACCCTATTGATCAAATCATAGGTGATCCAGAACTAAGGGTTCAAACTAGGTCATCCTTTAGAAACCTTAGCCAAATTGCTTTAATTTCCAAAATTGAACCAAAATCAGTAGAAGAGTCTTTACTTGACCCTGATTGGATCATAGCTATGCAAGAGGAGTTAGCCCAATTTGAACGTATTCAAGTCTAGGATTTAGTACCCTTACCTAAAGACAAAAAGTTCATTGAAACCAAATGGGTCTTTAGGAATAAACTTAACGAACAAGGTGAAATAATCAGGAATAAGGCTAGGTTAGTAGCTAAAGGGTTTAGCCAAGTAGAAGGACTTGATTATGATGAAACCTATGCCCATGTAGCTCGACTTGAGTCTATTAGGATGCTTTTAAGTTATGCAGCCCATAAAGGATTCAAATTGTATCAAATGGATGTTAAGTCAGCCTTCCTAAATGGCCTAATTAAGGAAGAGGTTTATGTAGGACAACCCCCTGGTTTTGAAAGCTTAGAACACCCTGACTATGTCTTTAAACTAAAAAAAGCCCTATATGGACTTAAGCAAGCCCCTAGGGCCTGGTATGAAAGACTGTCTAACCATTTAGTATCTAAAGGTTTTAACCAAGGTAAAATTGACCCAACACTATTTGTTAAAACATTAAAAACTGATATTTTTATAGCCCAAGTATATGTAGATGATATAATATTTGGCTCAACTAACTCAAAATTTTTGCAAGATTTTATAACGGTAATGGAAAATGAATTTGAAATGAGTTTAGTAGGTCAATTAACTTTCTTTTTAGGGCTACAAATAAAACAGACCAGTGAGGGTACTTTTGTCTATCAATAAAAATACACTAAAGAACTACTTAAAAAATTTGGAATGGATAGTGCAAAAGAAATAAAAACACCTATGGCTACCAATCAAACTGTAGATAGTGACCCAAATGGCAAACCTGTTGACCTTAAATATTATAGAAGTGCTATAGGCAGCTTACTTTACCTGACTGCAAGTCGACCTGACATTCTCTTTGCAGTTAGTATGTGTGCTAGGTATCAAACATGTGCTAAAGAGTCACATCTAACCCTAGTTAAAAGAATATTTAGGTACCTTAAAGGGACAGAAAGTTTAGGAATTTGGTATCCTAGAACATCCCAATTTGAACTTATTGGATTTTCTGACTCAGATTATGCTGGCTGTAAATTAGATAGGAAAAGTACCAGTGGTGGATGCCAACTTCTAGGGCCCTCGCTAGTTAGTTGGTTCAGTAGAAAACAACACTGCGTTGCCCTATCCACCACTGAAGCTGAGTACATAGCCATGGGTGAGTGTGTAGCCCAATTACTTTGGATGATGCATACGTTAAAAGACTTTAACTTGGATTTTAAGAAAGTCAAAATCTTTATTGATAATCTAAGTTCAATTAATCTAACCAAAAACCCAGTCCACCACTCTAGGACCAAACATATAGAAATTAAACATCATTTTGTCAGAGATCATGTTAATAAAGGAGAAATTGAACTTAACCATGTTGAATCTAAGGCTAACCTAGCTGATATATTTACTAAACCACTCCCTGAATCTGAATTTAGTAACTTAAGAAGGTTAATAGGAATGTGTGTTATAGACTAGAACTGACCTGATCACACTTACTTCTTTTTGAACAATCAGCTCGCATATTCTGTTTGGCCATTAGCTTAATTACTTTGATTCTTGGTTTAATTGGCTTAATTTTAGTATTTCAAAGTAGCATTTAAAAAAAACAAAAAAAAAATTGGTGGACTTAGCCTAAGTTTGACCCCTAAAACTGCATGAACCTATAGATTTAGGTAGCCGCATCTCACAAAACACATTAAGGATAACTTGTTTGTGCTTGTAAAACATAGAACGGTTGTGAGATGCATAGGACTTTGCCTGGACTTCAGAATGCTTAAATCTATGCATCGCAGTAAGTCTGGGCGTAAAATACCCATATTACAGTGATCAAGTCAAGTAGTCGTGAGTTAAAATCTGAGCTAGACATTATTACTTGACTTGACTAACCCAGTGAACACTACTATCATCTAGATAGTTAGCTAGTAATTAAGGTTAGACACCTAAAAAGGGCTAAAATTCTTACTTGGTTCAAGGAGAGCATATGTTAAAATCTTTCTCTTTTTGTGCTCTTTCGAATATGATCTTGAAAGTTTTTCCTCAAATTAATCCTGAAAATATTCTAAATGATCTTTTGAAAAGAAAATTTTGGAGAAATCTTCTCCTTTTCATTAATTCGCTTTGAGATATTCTTTATTGGTTTGGAAAAGATTAATATTTTGAAGGAAGTTTTTTTGAAAATGGTGTTAGAAAAGTCATTTCTAAATTTACACCTAGTCATTTTCTTTATGCTCTCAGATTGTTTGTGTTAAATTAAGAACTTGACTTCCCCCTCTGAATCAGTTCAGAAACTTAGTATGCTTGTTAAGCATTTTTTCTTCCCCAAATACTTAAAGTTTTTTTTGGTTGGCATATTACTTGAATGCTTCGTTTATTTTGATGCTTGCGCACTTATTATTTCTTTGTTTTGATGAATGCCAAAGGGGGAGGGTTTAAGGGTTAAATTAGAAGTTAAAGTTTTTAGAAATTAAAATCTTAAAGAAATTAAAAACTCCAGATCTTAGAGCATGTCATTTGCATATTCTTTTTGGACTCATTACTATATTTGGTATGTTCTAACTTTAACCCAGGTTGTCATTGCATCAAAAAGGGGGAGATTGTTGGTGCAATTTGCACTAATAGTTAAACTTGGGTTTTGATGAATGACAAATAGGTTAAAGTTAGGCTTGCTTTTGGTTTTGATCTCTTTACTAAGTGTGCAGGGTTGAAAGACTTAGGACCTGACACCAGGCTGAAGTCCAGGGTGGTTGAGTCCTGGCAGGAAGTCCAGTTGGGTTCGTGGGGCCTGACAATTGGCTGAAGCCCAAGTTGGTTGAATCTTGGCAAAAAGACCAGGGTGGTTGAACCCTGGCAGGAAGACCTGGTGGGTTAAGAAGTTGAGTAGAGCTGCACGAGGTAAGTAAGGTAAGTCACTGGAGGAGCGAACCAGTGAGGACGGGTCCTATTTTAGGACTGTAGGCGCGGTCCAACTTAGGCCCATTTTGGTGACATCGGTTGAGTCCTGGTTAGATCCTTATCCAGGTTTGGACGGGGTCTAATTAACTCTAAATTCATTAACTCTATTTTACAGGATTTATTTGATATGTGAACTAATTAGATTTGTAGGTTAATTTTATAAATTTATTCCTCATCTAAAGCCTCGGTGGAGGATAAATTTTCATTTAAATTATTCATATTTCTTATTTTTTTTGGAGAATAAAATTATTCCTACTAAGGATAAAATCTTATTGTTATTTTCTAATTATTCCTATTAATGCTTAAAATTCTCACGTGAAGCCTAGCTAGAAGGATAAAATCTATTTTTAAATTGTATTTTGAATTATTTTTTCGAAAAACAAAAAGCCTTGGTGAGGTAAGAGGATAAAACCTCTTGATTAACGTTTTCAGATTAAATTTTATTTAAATTATTTAAGTGAAGCAAAGATAGAAATATTATCTTGTTTGAATTATTCCTTCTTGCTGATGGATAAAATTTGAGCTGAGAAGATCATGCATCGAGGCACTATAAAAGGAAGCAAGCAAGCCCTCTAGGAGAGAAAAAAAAATTTCTGGTTCAAGCTTTGGCACTCTCTTGCTTCCACGCTCCTCTGCTGCGGTTTGTGCTTTGACTCGACGCTGTCCGACCGCTGCCGGAAGATCGTTCCCAATACCCAAGCTGCTTCAGATAAATCTAAGTGTTGGGTATCATAATTTTTGTTCTGTCTGCACTTAAATTATTAAAAGGGGAAGTGTAGGGTTGTTACACTTCCACCTTGTCTTGTATTCGAATCACTCTACCGGGAGTTTGCCGGTAGAGGTTTTTAGTGGATTGCCCATAAGAAAGGCTCAAGGATCCTGGGTCTTCGAGTAGGAGTCGCCGAAGGCTCCGAACGAAGTAAAACTCCTCATGTAATTTTTTTATTATTTTTCGCTTTCGCTTTTCGTTTTAATTTTTCCGCTGTGCACGTTTTTCAAAGCATCGTACAATTTTCTATCGACTCTGATTCTATAACGAAGATTTTAAAAGTCACGTGATTCACCCCCCCTCTCACGTGCATCGGTCCTACAATATAAACTAACATATTAATTGCTTTATGTTGTTTTGGACTAACCCTGGATGCAGGACTGAAGGAACGAGTGTTTGCAGCTCAGAGAGCCTCAAAGGAGTGAGGCAGAGTCTGAGTAGGGCGCCCGGAGTGTCCCGGGCGCCCCCAAGGTGAACACAAAACAAAGTAAACCAAGGTGAGCTTCGACAGCTTATGGGCGGGGCGCCCCCGTGCTCCCGGGCGCCCCCCCATGCTCCCGGGCGCCCCCGTGCTCCCGGGCGCCCCAGGTGAAGCCAACGAAGCAAGCCAGCGAGAAGCCAAACGGATGAGAGTTGACCCGGTCAATCCGGGCGCCCCCAGCATCCTGGGCGCCCCCAGTCAAGATCTGATCCCGAGTTTGAAGGGATCAGAGCTGACCGAGAAGAACTCGGATCGGCTGACACGTGGGGGGCGCCCCCGACGTTCGGGCGCCCCCAGGTGCTATAAAAAGGGCCCTCGACCCCAAGGCTTCAACACTCAATTCATTCAACGCAACCACGCTCTTCTGCTCCCGCGCTCTGCTCCAGAAACCTCCCGACTCAAGACACAAGCGTCGACGACGTCCCTCTGCTCCGAGAAACATTCCACACCGGACGTCGGTAACGAAGAGCAATTTCCTTTTTGTGTTTACTATACTACAATTGTAAATCTATTTGTAAACCGTTATGCGCACATATAAAATTGCCCGCAGTAAACGGTCAATGACCGTGGGCCTTGGAGTGGGAGCCGAATGCGACTCCGAACCAAGTAAAAAACTTGGTGTTTGCGTTTGTTTGTTCTAATTTCCGCTGCGTAATTTCTCTATTTCTTAAATCCGAACGTTTTCCGATATTCATCCCCCCTCTATCGGTTCTCTCGATCCAACAAGTGGTATCAGAGCGGGGAAGCTCATATTTGGTGCAACTACCAATATGAGAATTTTTCGGATTTTTACGAAATTTTTTTTATTATTATTTTTCCTTCTCGTTAATCGAGGTGGTGCAACACCCCTCAACAAATATTTTTTCCTCTTTATCCCACACTACTAATCCAAGACCAAGTCTTGGGATATTCCTTTTTTTTTCTTAGTTTACATTTCAGATAAAATGGCCATGCAAGAGGGCTTCAGCACCGCAAGACCACCTCTCTTCAGTGGGGAGGACTTCTCCTACTGGAAGAGCAGAATGGAGGTCCACCTAAAAACTCAGGTGGACATGTGGATAATCATCCAGTCCGGACTGGAGATTCCAAGAAATGCTGAAGGAGTACCTCAGACTTACACAGAGTGGGACACCGCTCTGAAACGGAAAATTGAAGCGGATGCAAAGGCGACCCAAACCCTCCAATGCGGCTTAACAAAAGAGGAGCTGAACCGGGTGGGTCCCTTCAACAGTGCTAAGGAGCTGTGGGGGAAACTGATCGAGCTGCACGAAGGAACATCAGACACTCGGATCAGCAAGAGGGATCTCCTCCTGAACAAGCTGTATACAATTAAAATGACCGACAACGAAACAGCAGCTCAGCTTCACGCCCGAATCCAGGAACTGATGAACGGACTGCACACCATCGGTCACAAGGTAGAAAACCGTGACTTAATAAGGTACGCTTTAAATGCTTTCCCTAGAAACACCTTGTGGGCATCTATGGTAGATGCATACAAGGTTTCAAGGGACCTTTCAAAAGTTAAATTAGATGAATTGTTCTCTGAATTAGAGTTACACGAACAGACTAACTACAATCTGGCCGAGAAAGGTATTGCCTTTGTTGTAGGTACAACTGGAAGGACAACCAAGAAGAAGCATCAACCTGAACCCGAGTCTAACTCAGACTCAGACTCAGAAGACGAAGAAGGAGATCGACCTAAGCTGGTACGACTGGCCCGAAACTATTACAAGGAGTTAAAAAACCAAACCAACAGACGGAAAGCCAGCCGAAGAAAGGATGAACCGGCTGAACCCGCAAATGAAAAGAACAAGCCCAACGTGACCTGCTACGAGTGCAAGAAGAAGGGTCACTACAAGACAGAGTGTCCGAACCTAAAGGAGACCAAGAAGAATAGAAGGAAAAAGGTACTTCAGGCAACGTGGGACGAGTCCTCCTCCGAAGAAGAAGAAGTCCCACAGTCGAACCTTCTTGCACCAACCGCCTCGGAAGAAATCGGGACCGAGGCAGAATCGGAACAGGACGACGACAGACTAACATTTTCAGAAAACGGCGAAATCAAGGTAAGTGGTTTTACTAGAAGTCAGTTAAGTGAATTAATTGCTTATCTTTCTCGAGATTTGGCGAAAGCCAAACTCCGAGTCAAGTCCCTCCGACAGGAAGTAAAACTCCTGAAAGAGGGAGCTGACCCAAACCCTTAACTGAGAAGGTTCAAGAAGAAACCTCTACTCAAGTTGAAAAACTTGAGAAAGAGAATTCCTCCCTGAAAACTCAGGTTAAGGATCTTAGATCAGCCTTAGAACGATTCACTTCTGGTTCCAAGAATCTTGACATGATTCTTGGAAAGCAGAAATCGGTTCTAAATCGATCCGGACTAGGTTATAGAACCAAGTCTCGACAAAGATCCTACTTTGCTGTACTGAACCAGTCCAGACCTAAAGTTCAGGCATGAGTACCAAAACTATGCCTGAACAAACAAACTGGATCAAACCAATATTGGATCCCCAAGGACAAGATTCACATCTTGCCAAACCATTATCGTGGCTATAGTCCAGGGGGAGCCAAATTGAAAACAATAGTTATTATTAGATAAAATTCAATTCTTGATTGCAATTTGCCTGTTTGCTTGTTTACTTAATTTCTTCAATTTACCATGCTTAGACTAAGGAATGGTTAGTTTAAGGACTGAACAAACTTAACTGAAATTTGAACAACATAGTATTGGGTGGCGGTGAGATGATAATACGTTAGGGAAACCAACTCTAATAAGGTCAAGTATACTTGGTCTCTTTAGACTGGTGAAACTAGCCGAAGCTACCAATTCAAAACTCAAACTAGTTAGACCAGAATCTTTCAAAGATTAATTTTGAAAATGAAATTTCATTAAAAGGCTTTGTCAAGGAAAGGGTTGATGATCCAATAAGGCTACGACCAAAGAAGGCTTAGTACCTCGCCAAGACCTGGAAGCCAATTTTTGAAATTCAAATTCAAATTATTCTTTGTCAAATTCAAATCTAACACAAATTTTCAGTTACTTGTAGACTTAAACATTCTTTTCAAAACAAATTCAACTGTTTTCAAAATTAATTAAGATTTTCAAAATAAATCATGTTTTTTTTTAAAAAAAATCTTTTATCAAAATCTGTCCCACAAAACCTATAAGGCTAACGTGATTGAAAAACCTAGATTGGGTGAGACAGTAAAATTAAGCTCAATTGTAATTCCTTTAATACCTATATTGTGGTTTAATCCTGTAGTTCGACGTAGTCAAACCAAGGTCAAAGCGTCAAACCAAGGTCAAAGCAGTCAAACCATGATCAAAGTAGTCAAACCATGGTCAACGAAGTCAAACCATGGTCAACGTGATCAAACCATGGTTAACATAGTTAAACCATGGTCAATCCAACTTAATCATGGTCAAACGATGACAAGACATTAATTTTATCACTTTCTACACACTCCGGGCGCCCGTGACTCCTCGGGCACCCCCATCCATGTCTTTATCTACTCTCAAGGCAAAAAGTTGCCTTTGACACTTGACCAGGGCGCCCGGAACCACGCGGGCGCCCCCATTCCATTCAAAGCAGCAAAAGCTGCAAAGACCAGCCTGGCTGGGGCGCCCGGGCCGTTCCAGGCGCCCCCAACCAGCCCTAGTCACTGCCAAAGGCAGAGACCCCTGTCCGGGCGCCCGGGAGCTCCCGGGCACCCCCAATGACCAGCCTATAAAAGGGCATCCGAACCCTTCCTTCTTCCCACACCAAAAACTATCCTCCTTCCTCACTTCCTTCCTTCCAAGAAGATCAAGTGACACTTGTGCTTCCTCAATCTCAACCATGCCTCCCCGGTATGATTTCTTTTATGCACTTAGAATTATTTTCTTAAATTCCTTCCTTATAAATGCATGTTTCTTAAATTAGAAAACACCGAGCAAACCAAGCGAACCCCGGTGCCGAACCGAGTCCCGACCCTAGGTTCCCGACTCTAGAACTGTGTAATAAGTTTGCTCGAACAACTTACAAACCTATCAAAACTAGCTATCTTAATAGACATTTCTTTACCCAATCTTGTCCCTTAGCCATGAATGTCATCAACTTTTATCAACTAGATAATCTAGTGTTCTGCACTCATTCCATTAACACAACTTTATGTGCAGAATTTTATAATAACATAGTTCGACAGAACGATCTCATGTTTGTCACTACTGTTCAAGGAATACCCTTGTCGATCACTCCTACCTTACTAAACCGATTCCTTGGACTACGACCTTCCCAGTCCACCTTTTGTTGCTATCCACCTAGGGATCCTCCATTTGATGCTCCCTACTCCCACATTACTCTAGACACTCTCCACTCATATTTCTATAGGGAAGCTAGACTCCCCGAAGCTAGACGATTTTAGTCCGTTGAGCTTCAGGCCCAGGACTACGCCTTGTACAGAGTCCTGGTCCGCTACATCTTACCACTATCCTCTAGGGATGTCGCGACCATGCAACCTTTTCATACATTTCTTCTGTATGCCCTGATCCATCATCTTGACATTGACATTGGACTACACATGTTTCACGCTATTCTGCACGCGTCCAGTGTTACCACTCAGGGACGAGTGCGCACTCCCTTCTGCCACATCATCACCTCCATCCTTCATCACCACGGTCGTGACATTACCGTAGGTGAGATATCCGAGCTGACTGATTTTGATGAGATAGGGTTTAGGAACTTCTCTTTAGCTGGGATAGATATATCGGCCACCGGGGTTTTGACTTGGAGACGACAGCGAGCCGGAGCGCAGATCGATTCAGACGAGGAGGTAGACGTTGACGTTGCAGATCTGGCAGCAGAGGCTCGAGCACACATAGACGAGCCCCCTCCACCGACACTCTACGAGAGAGTGACACGGCTAGAGACACATGTCCAGAGCCTCCGAGAGGAAGTGGAGGCAAACCATGCTGAAGATAGGGAGACAAATCTAGGCTATTACACTGACTATATGAGTGCCCTTAGAGCTGAGAGGGAGACCAGAGATGCATAGTATCACGAGATGATGGCGATGTTTAGATCCTGGCAGCCAGGCTCCTCTGATCATCCTGGACTCTCTTCCTAGATTTGATTTGCATTGTACTAGTGACTATTTGACTGCCCCTACTTAGTAGGGTTGACTCATGCTGGACCTGTATGACTATGCTGGTTCTCTTATCAGCGGACTTATGTAGTGACTACTTGTTTGTTTAATTATCTGATCTCGGTTAGGATTATGCTTGGTAGAATAGGTTTACTTTGCTTTTTGGTTTTTCTACTACTTCGGCCCTTAAAATTTTCAAATGTTTTTAAAATCAGTTTTTAAAGTTTTTTAAATGTTTTCAAAATCAAATTTTAACTTAGTTTTGAAAAATTTTAAAATATTTTTCGACTTAGTTTTATTTTAAAAACTACCCCCTTCAAAACTAGGGCTTTCTCGCAAATGGACTTAGCCTAGACCCTAACCCTGAACTGCATGCACCTATAGATTTAGAAGCCAGCATCTCACAAGTACCTTAGGATTCTTTTGATTGATAACCTAGAATGGAGTGAGATGCTTAGGTCTTTGCCTTAATTCAAGATGCTTTAAGTCAGTGCATCTGCAGTAATTGGGGCACTAAATACAAACTACATAGTAATCAAGTTAAGTGTCAAGTTTAGAAAATCTAACTTGAACAGAACACTTAACTTGACTAACCCCAGCAAAAACTACTGTTTAATAACAGTTAGTAAGTAGCTAATTGGGTTAGACAGGACCCTAAAAGAAACTGATTTGGTTTAGTTCATATCTGAATTGGGTCAGTACAGCAAAATAATGCAATTTATTATTTCGCTATTATGCAATCATCCTGTTTCTGCTATATTTATTTGTTTTTTGATATATGGCAAAGGGGGAGAGATAGAAAGGAGGAAAGGAGAGTTTAAAATTTTCTAAAATTTCTTATATAATTTTTTTTCAAAATTTCAAACTCTATCCTTTATTCAAAAAGTATTCAAAACTTAAGTTTGTAAAATTTTTCTAAGTATTTCAAAACTTAAGTTTGCAAAATTTTTCTAAGTACTTAAAATTTTTTATGCTCAACTTAAAGTTTTTTCTAAGTATATAAACATAAACTTTCCAAAGTGCACAACGAAACTTGTTTTGGAAAATATATCTTTAGAGTTCTATTGAAAAAATTGTTCTAAGTAAAAATTAATCCATCTTTAGACTTAGAACTTAATTTTCAAAAACCCCACGAATTTTTGAATTATCTAGGGGGAGATTCCTTCCAGGGGGAGGGAACAAAAATTTATTTTATTTATTAACTTAACTTTTTGAACTAGGGTTGCCATAAATCAAAAATGGAGAGATTGTTGGTGCAGGAAGCACCCAAGTCAAACCTGTATTTTGATAATGGCAATATGGTTCAAAAGTTAAGGTATATTGTTTGTCTAACATGTTACTCAAGTGTGTAGGCAAAGCCCTAGCGAAGGACTGCTAGGCACCTGGCGAAGGAATACCAAGATACAAAGCCCTAGCGAAGGACTGCTAGGCACCTGGCGAAGGAATGCCAGGATACAAAGCCCTAGCGAAGGACAGCTAGGCACCAGGCGAAGGGCAGCTTGGTACTGAAGCCCTAGCGAAGGACAGCTAGGCACCAGGCGAAGGTCAGCTTGGTACTGAAGACCTGGCGAAGGACAGCTAGGCGCCTGGCGAAGGACTGCTGGGCAAAAGTCCAACCGGAGGAGCCGGTTGGCATCAGGTACATTCTCCCAAGAGGAGTAGGTGAGGACGCGTTCCCCGACGAGGGAACAGTAGGCGTCGGTTCGACCTAGGGCTCCATTTTGGAGGCCCAAAGTCAGAACCAAGACAGCTAAGGCTGTATAAACTAACATATTAATTGCTTTATGTTGTTTTGGACTAACCATGGATGCAGGACCGAAGGAATGAGTGTCTGCAGCTCAGAGAGCCTCAAAGGAGTGAGGCAGAGTCTGAGTAGGGCGCCCGGAGTGTCCCGGGCGCCCCCAAGGTGAACACAAAACAAAGTAAACCAAGGTGAGCTTCAGCAGGTTATGGGCGGGGCGCCCCCGTGCTCCCGGGCGCCCCCCATGCTCCCGGGCGCCCCCAGGTGAAGCCAACGAAGCAAGCCAACGAGAAGCCAAACGGATGAGAGTTGACCCGGTCAATTCGGGCGCCCCCAGTCAAGATCTGATCCCGAGTTTGAAGGGATCAGAGGTGACCGAGAAGAACTCGGATCGGCTGACACGTGGGGGGGCGCCCCCAGGCTATAAAAAGGGCCCTCGACCCCAAGGCTTCAACACTCAATTCATTCAACGCAACCACGCTCTTCTGCTCCCGCGCTCTGCTCAAGAAACCTCCCGACTCGAGATACAAGCGCCGACGACGTCCCTCTGCTCCGAGAAACATTCCACACCGGACGTCGGTAACGAAGAGCAATTGCCTTTTTGTGTTTACTATACTGCAATTGTAAATCTATTTATAAACCGTTTTACGAACATATAGAATTGCCTGCAGTAAACGGTCAACGACCGTGGGCCTTGGAGTAGGAGCCGAACGCGACTCCGAACCAAGTAAAAAACTTGGTGTTTGCGTTTGTTTGTTCTAATTTCCACTGCGTAATTTCTCTATTTCTTAAATCCGAACGTTTTTCGATATTCACCCCCCCTCTATCGGTTCTCTCGATCCAACAGTCTTGACTGTTGCCTTCACACCCTCTTCATCTTTGGCCCTCGTCCCTCGGATACGCACGCAAGCCTCCAGCTTGCCTCCATGCCACCCTTCACGTACGCCTCGAAGTCTGCGTCCCTCGGCTCATCATTTCTGCTATCAATGGTCCCTCGGATGCGCACGTAAGCCTCCAGCTTACCTCCATGCCATTCTTCACCTGAAAACGTCAACCACGTCCATGCGTACCTGTACACCTGCACACTCATGTACACATGTGAGAACAACACAAATCCTAACTTAATCATATCGCCCACTCATCAAAATATCATGATCCTCCAGATCATCTCAGGGCCGATTGCCCCAACAAAAACTAGGCTTAAACCTTATTGATAAAAACAAGTGCGAGAAGAGAAAAATAGAGATATAGCCGTAACGTGGCTTAAGTGAAGCAAATTGATTCAATATCTAAAAAACTTGTCCTAAACATCATCTAAACATGAGTTTATATAGCACACATATCCCTAAAAAAACTCTAAACCAACCAGACTTAGTCTCCTAAAATTTAGGAACAAAATTAACCAACAAGACTGGGTTTCCTAAGATTTAGGAACAAACTAAACAAAAATATATAACCAATTAAAAAACCCCCTAAATATATAAATCTGAATATTATTTTAGATCCCCTCCTGCATCATTTGTGTAGTAAATGTGCTTGAAGTTCTTGTATGTTATAAGACCGGATGCAAGACAAGTAAAGTCCAAGAATGTCATAGATTATATTCTTGGCAAGAGAAAGTTCTTGCAGGGCAAAAGCCCGGATGCAAGGTAAGTGAAGTCCAACAAGGTCATAGACCAGATTCTTAGCGAGAGGATGTTCATGCAGGTCATAGGTCGGATACAAGATAAGAGAATTCCAAGAAGATTAGGGATCAAATTCTTAGCAAGAGAAGAAAAAACCCTAGCAGATCACATGATCAAATGTGCGAGTGGATGAATATGTCAAAAGTTCAGAGAACGAGAGGTTCATCTACCATAAGGTAATGGAGAAACAAGGATAGAAAACTCTTAGACGAATTCAGTCATTATAAGAATTGAAAATTGTCATCGATTGATTATGAGATTCATTGATATTGGTATCAGTAGAATGAAAATTGTTAGATGTGTATACTAAAAGACTTACTCTTTTTATATATAAGATCATCTATATTTTTGAAAAGAGAATCACAACAACACTAGATGCGTATTTGTATTAGTATATGCATAAAAGTCATTTTACTTTCCATTATAGATAACATGGTGTGTGGTGACATACGGAAGATCATGTTATCAGTTCCTTACCTAGTATAAGCAGAGGCTCACAACCGATATGGAATTGGACAAACCATCGGGATGGTTGTAGTGTAATTAGGTGTGGTTTATCTTGACCATAGAATTACACTAGTGTGCTTTGTGTGCTTTGTGTGCATTGAGCAGGACCAAAACTAGAGGTCATCCAATTTGTACTGACTTGATAGTTGGATTAGACCTCGGATTTATTATGAAGTACAATCCCTAAATCCCGATATAATAACGGGCACGTATAGTTAATAATTATTTCTTTGATTTACCAATGAGCGAGATTTATTCTGCTAAATCGATAGGCCCGATAAGTTAGAAATAATATTAATTATATGGTGTGTCATTGATTATTGACGGAATCCGTGTCCTGGTGAGTCGGGATGATGATGCCCCCTTGATGAGCTCAAAAGGTTCATCATGTTAAACCCTGCAGGTGGATTTGATCTGACATGATGATAAGGTTGAGTGGTACTAGTCAAGGAGTCAGAAGTCGATTAATTAAAATTGTCAGTAATTTAAATTAATCAACGGGCATTCAATATCTTAAACACAGGGGGATGGATGACTTATAATAGGTGGAGCCCATATGTAAATATGGGGTTGGTGAGGTAATTCAATAGAGATCCTTTAGTGGAATGGATCTTTATTAATGGATCGGGTTTGGATCCATTAGCAAGCCAAGATCCAACTCCTCCTCATGGTCCCTATCGTAGCCCTATAAATACCCCATAGGAGTCATGAAACCGAAATCTAATGGATTATTTTTCCTCCTCCTCCTCCTCCTCCTCCTCCTCCTCTCTCTCTCTCTCTCTCTCTCTCTCTCTCTTCCCCTCACTTCCTCTCTCCTAGGGCATACCTTTCTTCTCCTCCCTTAAGGCATGGTCGGCGGGAAAGAAGGACAAGAAGGCCCTCTCATCATCCGGTGGAAGACCTCAGTGCAGTTGCTTCCCTTGGCCGACAGCAGCAGGGAAGGAGGTTGATCCACGGCCGACGGTAGCGGGTGGAGAAACTTTCTCCATCGTCGGCGGCAGATCTTGAGAACAGCCACTCTCCATGGTCGGCGGCGATAGTAGGGAAGAACTCTTGCTTCTTGGCTGGTTGCAGCGGCTAGGTTTCTCTCCCTGGTCGGCGGCAAATCAAGGAGATTATCTTCTCCTTGGCCGGCGGCGGTGGCAGGGAAGAAAGCTTGCTCTAAGGTCGATGACGGTAGCTGGGGTCTTTTCTTTGGCCGACAACAGATCAAGGAGATCGATTTCTCCTTGGTTGCTGGTGACAGCAAGGAAGGAGGTTGCTCCATGGTCGGCGGCAGCAGATGGGGCTCTTCCATCGCCGGCGACAGCTCTTGGTGGACTCTCTCTCCTTGGCCGGTGGTGGGTTGGAGAAAGAAAGGAAGGAGGTTGCTCCATGGTCGGCGGTAGTAGATGGGGCTCTTCCCATCGCCGGTGGCAGCTCTTGGAGGACTATTTTTCCTTGGTTGGTGGTGGGTTGGAGAAAGGATTAGGGTTGTGCAAACAAGGAGAGATTTCTCCTTGTGGTTGGCATAAGGAATAGAGGAAAATCAAGGTGGTCTCGGTGGCTTTCAGTTCTTGGTAGATTGTCGCTCACACGACGTCCAAGAGGGGAGGGTCATACGGTAGAAGATCGTATGGTAAAGGAAGATATAATTCTTCCTTGGCTCCTTTTGTTCTTTTGATTTTGTCTCGTCATTTTATGTGGTTGATTAATTATTATCGTGTTAATTATTTGATAATTAATTATAATAATTAATCATGTTATGAACCCCAATAATAAATACAAAAATTGACGATCCACTCATCGTCTTTTCCGCAGTCGAGCGGTTAGGCAAATTACAAGGCCTGATCTTTGAGATTGGCCAAGTTGTAATTTGAACCGTTCGATACGATGATGAGATGGTCGTTGAGAGACGGGTCTCCATTCGGATTAAATTTTTAATCCGTAGACATGGAGAGGTTTCTCAAGGACGACCAAGTATTCTCTAGAGAAACCCGCCGAGTCGGTCCCAACTAAAATAAATATCAATCAACTGATATGCTGTAAAACCTCTATTTAGGGTCAATTCTACATATCAGTCGACTAATTTTGATATTAGTCAAATTGATTTAGTCTCATAAGCAAATTGATTTGACTGAAGTGAATCGAACCTGTATTTAGGGTTGATTCTACATATCAGCCGACTGATTTTGATATTAGTCAAATTGATTTAGTCTCATAAGCAAATCGATTTGACTGAAGTGAATCGATTTGACTAATCTGAGTAATCGATATGACTGATATTATTTATGAAGTGAACAAAAATGAATCAATTCGATTGATCGGGATAGTCAATCTACTAGTGTTGTTTCTGAAGTGAACAGAAACAAATCGATTCGACTGATCATGATAATCGATTGACTGGTATTGTTTTTTAAAAGAACAGAAGGTAATCAATTTGACTGATCACTCAATCAGTCTAATTAGTCAATTAATTCACAAATCAATTCGACTAATATTTGAAAATCAACAAAATCAGACAAAATTTCAGAAAGTTCTGAAGTCGTTATTTGGTCAGTGACCAAATCAGTCGACTGGTAGAGGAAATCAATCGAACGGATATCAGAAAAAGTTGAGCTAATATAAAAGGAGAAAGTTAGCCATTGTAGAGTTATTGTTCATGCTCAAAGCTCCAATTTTTCGTGCTTAAGTGCTCAACAAGCTCTCTAGTGTTCTATTACTCAACTTGGAGCAATCTTTTGAATAAGAGGACGCGAAATTCTCAACATGATTGTAAAAGTCTTCTTTTTCTTTATTTTTATGCATTACTCAATCCTGTTGTAAGGAGGTTTCTCCGTCTTCAGATTTGGTCTGAGAAGGAGAAAGTTTAGTGAAAATGGAGAGGAAAGAGTAGACCTTTAGATTAATCACCTAAGAGATGAATACCAAGTAAATCGGAAAACGTGTTAGCAAAGTCCTAACAAACTTCTATTCTAGTTAACTAAAAGCAAAAATGTTAATTTGTTGGAGTTGCACTTATATAAAGACTTGAAAAGATTTTGAGGTAATTAACAACTTTACATGAAAATGTTCTCTATTCTTTTGTGAACAAGTGCTCAAACTCTCAAAGGGCCTGTAATCCAAGTGGAAAACTTCAACTTACAGAATTGTGATAATCGTCTTTGAGATAGGAGAGCAACATTATAACCATAGTAAGGTTGGATTGTAAGATGCTAAGCTCATTGCCTCTTAATCAGGTTAGATAACGTCGAACCTAGGTGACTGATTCGATTTTATAGAAATTTCTCATTGGTCGCTAGGATAAATCGGGAAGTGCTCATGATGAACGATCCAGAAACTCAACATCCAACGATTGCGCATCCCATTTAAAGGAAAGTCGTAATTGGAAATCGAACCATGGATACTTGTGAGATAATTAATCGTCCTTCCACTCTACCATAGCTCCGGGTCAGAGACGACTCATCTTTAAAATATATTTAATCATTACCGATTTTCTCATGTCTATGCGATTTTTTCATATAGAGATATATCTTCTACTACTAAGAATGATACGTCCACCAACCTTCATAAGGTTTGGTAGCGCTAACTATATATATATATATATATATATATATATATAACGACACTTTAGAGCTGGCTCCATGAGTATGGAGGAGAAAAATTCAGGTACACAGGCAGAAAATGCATGGTATAGTAGAAAATTATTGTACAAAATGGGACAACACCTCTCAAACTCTAAAGCATAAATAAAGGACTAGAGAAAGAGATCGCGTGAAGCAATGAGACAAAGACGCACAAAAAGAAAGAGAAACACGAGGAGGAAGAAGAAGAAGAGAGAAGAAGGAAAAGAAGAACTATCATGGTTCGGCGACGTACCTACTTTACGAAAAAGGTCGAACCTTTATTAGAATTTTTTCTGCACGTGAGAATATATATTATTCTTTTGACCATAATGATGATGATGATGATCCAATAGGTTTACAATAATCCCTATAAATAATGTCTAAATCCAGACTTAGTAAAACTATAACAGAATTTTATAAGGAAAATCTTAACAGATTTTTCTTAGAAAAAATCTTAATAAATTTTCTTTCATGACATCCCTAATTCAAATATGAGTCACCCGTCAATAATCTCCACCTTGTAGAATATTCACCCTTTCGAAGAACACTAGTATCTAAGAAAAAAAATCCACTTGAAACTTTGGGTTTGGGCTTCCTTTCTCTAGTATTTGGAGACATAGATCAAGTTCAAGCAATGCTTGAACTTTTATGTGGTCACTGGCTTCGTCAACATGTCTGCGGCATTATTTGCAGTGTATACCTTCTCACGTTGAATTTTTCTGGAAGCAATCAACTCTCTGATCTTGTGAAACCTTACATCAATGTGTTTGGTTCTCGCATGATACACTTGATTCTTCGCCAAATAGATAGCACTCTAGCTATCACATAACAACTTAACTCCACCTTATTGAACGCCCAGTTCTCTGACCAACCTTATAAGCAATAAAGCTTTCTTCTTCTTGAATATCCACTTGCACTCTATAGCTCGTTCTCCCTCGGAAAAATCTACTAGATCTCATGTTTGGTTCTTATGATGTGACTCTATCTGCTTCGTCATAGCACTCATCCACTTGTCCTTCTTAAAGCTGTGTACCACCCCTTGAAAAGATGTAGGGTCTCTGCTATTAGTGATGAGTGCATAAGATACCAAGTCCTCAAATTCGTATCTAGTGGATGGCATTACAACTAGTCTCATTCTGCCAACAGCTATAGTGTGATGCTCCGTATGCTCTAAGCTAAGACCATTAGAGTCATGAGTCTCTAGCTCCACCTGTATAACATCTTTTTCCTTGTTGCTTTGTGGTATTTCCTTTCCTTCTTCATGAGTATATTGTAGCCTGGTCTTCTCATCAAACATCACATTTCTGTTGATCATCATCTTGTTTGCTTAAGATCCCAAAACTTGAAGCCTTTAACTCCTTTTTGATATCCCAAAAAAATACACTATTTTAACTTCGCATCCAGTTTTAATCTTTCTTCACAGGATATGTGCATATAGGTTGGACATCCAAAAACTCAAAAATAAGAGTAATCTACTGGATTCTCTGTTCATACTTCTTCTGATACTTTGCCTTCTAGTACTGTCCTTGGTAATCTATTAATGCGATAACATGTCATTTTTACTGCTTTCACCCAAAAATTCTTTACTAGTCCTACATTCAACCTGAGACATCTTGTCTTCTCAATGATTGCCCTGTTTAACATTTCCGCCACACCGTTCTGCTCTTGGTGCCCTATGAACCGAGAAATGTCTCATTATTCCAAGTTGCTTACAAAATTTCTGGAACGTTGAATCTGTGTACTCGGTCACATTGTCTGACCTAAGGTATTTGATCTTCCTTCCTGTCTGATTCTCCACTTCAGTTTTCCATAGTTTAAACTTCACAAAAGTTTTGGACTTATGACGCATAAAGTAAACCCAGACCTTTCGTGAGCAATCATTAATTAAACTCACAAAATACAAATGTCCTCCACATTATGCTACACTGGCTGGTCCCCAGAGTTCTGTATGTACATAGTCCAGAATTCCCTCCATCTTATGTATTGTCATCTTGAATTGCATGTTGTTATGTTTCCCAAGGACAAAAAATTTATAGAATTTAAGTTTGTACGTCTTAACGGTCTTCAATAAATTTCTCTTATGAAGCTCCAGCATCCCACATTGACTCATATGCCCTAATCGCATATGCCACAAGACTGTATTTTCTTATTCAGACTCCACTGAGGCAACTCCGCCTACAATTGCAGTCCCTATCAACTTATAGATATTCTCTACTACCTTTTATCCTTTCATTAGCGTTAAAGATCCCTTGCTAACCTTCATCACCCCACTCACTGATTTATAATTGCAACCAATACCATTGAGTGTGCCTAGTGAGATCAATTCTTCCTTAGATCTGGTATGTATCTGACATCACATAAAATTCTGATCACAACATCAAACATCTTAATTCTAATGTTTCTTATGCCGATTACTCTACATGACACATCGTTTCCCATTAACACTAAACCAGAATCCACTACCCTATAGGTGTCAAACCACTCCTTGTTTGAAGTCATATGATATGAACATGCAGAGCCTAAGATCATGCATCCATCAGCTGCTTCAAACTTAACATAACTGATAGTATATCTCCATCATCGCTCTCTGAATTTTCTTAAACTATATTTGCAGACTTGTCGAACTACCTTTGTTCTATGTAACATGTTGCTTTATCTCTACACAATCTTTCTTTATATGACCTTTGCCTCCACACTCGTAGCACGTGATTACCTTCTTCCTTCTCGACTTAGGACAGGTCTTGTTGTCGTTGTCCATACCGAGTTTTGCTCCTATCGCCTCTTAGTTGCTATTCACCACAAGTCCTTCTCATTGACAAATTTCGTTACTTACTTTCTTTCTCTGATGAAAGCCCAACAAAGTACCTATGACTTTCTCCAATTTGAGAGTTTCCTTTCCCCACATCAGAATAGTAACCAAAATTTCATACTAGGTGATGAAGGTAGAGAACTCAACAACATCAGTGTCTTATCTTCGTCCTTAATCTTTACATCAACATGCTTCAAATTGCTCACAACTAGTTAAATACATTGATGTGCTGGCTTGGATCGGTTCATTATGTCATTTTTCAGCTCGAATAATTTCTGTTTAAAATACAATTTGTTTATCAACGACTTTGATATGTAGTAGCTTTCTAGCTTTTGCCAACCTGCCACCAGTGACTCCTCGTCCATGACATGGTACATCACATCATTAGTAAGATAAAGTATGATTGTTGCCACTGCTTTTGCCTGAAGTTCTTCCCAATCTAATCTCTCCATACTTTTCGATTTCCTTTCTCCTAGCATCTTTGCCATATCTTATTGCACCATCAAATCATGGACCCTCCTCTGTCATAATTTGAAGTGTTCAGTGTTGGTCCCAATGGCATGGCTAGAGGGGGGGGGGTGAATAGCATGGTTACTCGAATCGCTTTCTCCCTACAATCATTAATACAAGCGGAAACTTAATCTAACAATTAAAACAATGTTAACTCGTTACCGGTTACGTGGTTCAGAAATTGTCTGCTCCTACTCCACGACGTGTCCTTGAGGTGGATGAACCCTTGATCTTCAGTGGATCACGCCCCGGCAATCTCCAACTAAAGCTTTCTTCTTCTAGTGGAGAACAATCTCTCACAAAGCTTCTTCCTCCTTACAAGATTGAGATAGGGTTTTAGAGGAAGATGAACACTTGGAGCTTGAGCACTTGAACCCTTGAGCAAAGATTTCACAATGAAATGCTAACCTATCTCAAGTCTCAAGCTCCTTTTTAAATAGCGGAGAGAACTGTGTTAGGACCAAAAGGAATTAGGATATCTCCACAATGGCATGATATTGTCCACTTTGGGCCTAAGCCTTCATGGTTTTGCTCTTGGGCTCTCCCAAAAGGTCTCATGTCAATGGAGATATCAAATTCCTTTATAAACCTATGATTTTTCCATGTGTTATTCAATGTGGGACTAAGTTTGCACTCTTACAACCCCTAACAATCCCCACCCCTCAAACAAAGGACCACATGAGGCCTTTTGGGATAGCCCAAGAGCAAAACCATGAGAGCTTAGGCCCAAAGTGGACAATATCATGTGGAGATATCCTAATTCCTTTTGATCCTAACAAATGGTATCAGAGTGGAACTAAGTTTGCACTCTTGCAACCCCTAACAATCCCCCCTCAAACAAAGGACCACATGCCCCCACCACAAACGGAAATCCTTTCCGTTCTTGATGTCTGATCCACCAGGACTTTTTGCCCCTCGGTCCACCTGACCTACTAGGACTTCACCACCTAGCCGCAACAAGAACTGGTCCTCTTTGATCAAGATACGGGAGCCCATATATCCTTTATTTTAAGGTTTAACGCACATGGTTAGATCTGGATGGGCAACCTGGCTCTGATACCATTTGTTATGACCAAAAGGAATTAGGATATCTCCACAATGACATTATATTGTCCACTTTGGGCCTAAGCCCTTATGGTTTTGCTCTTGGGCTCTCCCAAAAGGCCTCATGCCAATGGAGATATCAAATTCCTTTATAAACATATGATCTTTCCATGTGTTATTCAATGTGGGACTAAGTTTGCACTCTTGCAACCCCTAACAAACTGTTAACCAAACAGCTCAGCCCCGACACCAGTCGACTGCCCCCAGGGCCAGTCGACCGGTGTCCAGCCAATGGCTAGTCCAACAGTTGGATTTCGAACAGACCAGTCGATTGCCCCATGGCCAATCGACTACTCCCGGCTGTTCGACCTTACAGAAAGATCAGTCGACTGATTACCATACTAGTCGACTGCTACAGTGCGCTCTCAGTATTGTCAGTCGACTGATTCCCTTGGCAGTCGATTGCCTTACTTACAAGTTCACTCTTAACCTCTCCGGAGTTCACCCTTCGCGTATGCCTTGAAGTCCACTTCCTTGGCTTGCCCCTTGAAGTTTTCTTCCTTCGGCTCTCGTCCCTCGGATGCGCACACAAACCCGCGGCTTGTTCCATGTCATCCTTCGCGTATGCCTTTGAAGTCTACTTCCTCGACTTGCCCTTTGAAGTCCTCTTCCTCGACTCTCGTCCCTTGGATGCTTCACTCCGTTAATCCTCATGTGTGATTTATCAAGTCCTGTAAGACTCAAGCACACACATCAAATCAATATAAAAACCCTAACTTAACCATATTGACATACACATCAAAACTCATGATCTATCCGATCAAACTTCGGTCGATTGCACCAACATTTAGTTCCGTTAAACTTCACCGTGTCAACTTTCATAGAAAATGTCCCTGACATGTTGAAAAATCCACCAAAACCTTGCTCTGATATCAATTATTGTACAAAACGGGAGCAACACCTCTCAACCTTTAACGCACGGAAGAAGAGGATGAGAGAAAGAGATTGCATGGAGCAAGAGATAAAGACGCACAAAGAGAAAGAGAAACATTGAGAAAGAAGAAGAAGAGGAGAGAGAAGGAGGAGAAAAAGAGTTATTGTGATTCGGCGATGTGCTTACTCCAAAAAAAGTCGAAGCTTTATTAGAATTATCTCTACACAAGAGAATATACAGTATTCTCTTGATCCTAATAATGATGATGCATGATTGAATAGGTTTACAATGATCCTTATAAATAATGCCTAAACCCATACCCGGTAAAATCGTAACAGAATTTTGTTAGGAACAGATTTTTCTTCCATGACATCCCTTATTTAGATATGAGTCATCCGTCCATAGGTCGTCAATTCCTGAAAATTAACCCCTGGCTGTTACACCATAAATATCATGTGTCCACCATCTGCACTACACCCTAGGGCAATCTTATAATATCTGGAGATTTCATGTATGATAAATCATCAGAATGTACTTTAATGTTTGATAAACATAGATTTACACACTCATGTAAATTGAAGCATACACAATATAAGGTGTTTTGCTTTGGACAATAAATTAACATCCATAATGAAAACACCATTCAAATACTCATAACATCTTTTTGTAAATAGACATTGTCTGTTCATGTGTCATCAATCGTTGATCATTTTTTATAGGGCCACAATCGAAGGGTACCCAAAGAATAAGTGTTACTTTGTCTCCATCTTTACCTACACTGGCGTAGCCAAGGATGGGCTAGAGCCCAGTATAGCCCAATAACTTTTAGATGAATATTTAATATAGTATACTAATTTTTAGGATTTAAAGTTGATATATAAAACTCAACTCAATATAGTCTAGTAAATTTTAGGTTATTAGTAATTTTTAAGGTTTAGGATTAACATATTGAGTCTAATTCAACCCTTTAAATGATAGTGACCGTCAATGATCACTACCACTATCAATAATATTCTCCACATAAATGATCAACTTTTTGTGTTGTCAAATAATAATATGATCAGTCATTAATCAAACCGCGTCTCATATTTTAGCCCAAGGCAATTGATGCTCCTAACTACGATATTGTTTGCTTACAGAAAGTGCATTGTTTGTCCTCCCGGTAGTACTATCTATCCATAGTGGGAAGACATCTCTATGCTAACATCTATAATATAACTACATATCTTGGTTTGATATACAACTTTCATACTATCCGCACCTAGGCTTCTTAGGCCTTGAAGACCCAACAAAAAAAAAAATCATACACCCTGGTCACCCTTCCATCCTGCTCAAATTACTCCGTCATCATCTGTATAACATCTACCAACGACCCCAATGATGGGCCAGGATTTATAATATGCCCGGACTAAATGAAAAATGACAAACAGAGCCCTGGGCTAATTAACAGAAGAAAACAGTAAGAAAAATGAAGAATGTGTGGTAGACAGTAAATAAAAAAAAAAATTCTCTTGATCCCACCCGGCGGAAACCCTACAATTGCATGTGGCTTCTCCCTGGGACGGTCCAGCTGTCGAAGGTATAAGATCTCGGATATAAAATAACCACTTGATTAACGATGAATCCGAGTGCACCAAAACATATATACGAATGGAACAATTGTGAGATGAGATAAACGAAGATGAATTGATTCTATGTTGCAACACGATATGAGATATATTAGAAGTATTAGATTACAAACAATATCTTCTATTTCTTTTATTTTAAATGGTAAAGTCACAGATTAACAATAATACAGCGTTGGCGGACATTTATCAAAGACGAAAGATTCAAATGAAGCCGTCTAGCTTCTTTTTCTCTAGTCAAAGGTTGTTGTGCTACAGACAAGCCTCGCCTTTACCCTAATGCGGCTCCTCTGCTACAGACTCGAAGGAATAAAAAAAGTCAACTAACAGCACGAACTAGCATAAGAATCTCATGCCAATTTCTAAATTCCAACGCCCAACTTTGGAGTCTTCTTCTGGCTGGCGGGCTACCTTTCCTTTCTTTCAAAATCAGCTAAATGAATCAAATACTGAAACTGGAAACGCGTACAGTAGCTTAGTAGACTCGAAATCGTTACACTCATATGTATGTGAACGATTAAAAAGTAGAAAAAAGCACTAGGTCCATCAGAATTGGAGAATTGCCTTTTGTAGTTTCTCCAACACTCTGCCAGCCTCTACTCCAGTTCTGAACTCAGTGGCCTGAGACAGAGACATGGTTGAGAGGAAGCATGCGACAAAAACATGAAGAAGAAGAAGAAGAAGAGGAATTACCATACACTGAACTATGTGGAAAGCTTTGTCTCCTGTCACTGAGTAGCTTGCATTGGCCACCTCAAAGCCTTCCACTTCCAGCACTCGGATGGCCTCCCAGAAGACCTCCTGATGCTCCCATGGGCTGCTGACTATCACCACTCTCAACCCGGAACTCAGATTCATCCTCAATTCCTGGACCTCAATCTTGGGCAGATATTCACCTGAACCACTAGCCTCTTCCCTTCCAGTTGCCGCACTCAGATGCCTCTTCCTCTTCCTCATGTTCTCCAGCTTCCCCTGTTTCTCCTTTATGTAGTCTATGGCCTTGTCCAGCTTCTCCGGCAGAGTCAACACGGCCTCCGTCGTCCCCTCCTGCTTTATAACCAACAACAGTAATCTTATGATTCTTATGTAACTTTAGAAATAGTTCAGCTATAAACTTACCCTGGAGGACGGCGTGGAGAGGAGGGAGGCGAGCTGTGAGTACAGAGCTTTCATATAGATTCTCCGGTTCTTCTCGATCGTCTTCCGCTCTGGTCTCGAAGAGCTCTCCATGGCGATAGCTACAATTCAGCTATCGATCTTAATTTGGCTTCGATGAACGATGTGCACACTATATACTGCGGGGAAGAAGAAAGCCAGTGGACGACTGGTTCATGAGAACAGAGTGTGATTGCCCTGGTTTGATTCGCTCGGCAAGGTGATGACTGGGATTGGCTTTGACTGTGCGAGAAGTTGGGAGGCACTCGTGGTCGTGGAGGGAGGCGATTGGGCGATGGCGACTTGATGTTGGCTGTCAGGGCGGAGGAGCGAATCGAGGGAAACCGGCCACATTTGCTTTGGGTCAAGGGTTACTTTCGGGGAGTGGATTCTGAGGCCCCGGGCTTTATTTTCGGAAACACTTGCGCCATTCATGGAGTTCAGGCAAGTAAACGGAACATGTTTGAAAGAAACAGGAAAAGGAAAAGGAATAGGAAAAGGAAATGGGAAAGGGAAAGGGAAAGGGAAAGGGAAGAACGTTGACTAAATAAGTTGATTTTGAATAGAACCAAAACTTTGATTGACCATTATGTAATTGAGCTCGGGGCTATGGTACAGTGAAAGGATGATTAATTATCATCATAGGCATCTACGGTTTCATCCCTAATTATTATAGATTTTGTAAGAATTTTTTTTTTCAAATGGGATGCGAACCCTAGGACGCTGGGCTTCTAGATCGCCCGCCATGAGTACTTCACAATTTACCCTGACGGCTGGTGAAAACTTTTGTCGGGTCTGGCCAGTCGCCCGAGGTTCGACGTTACCTAACCTCATTAATCATTTTTCTTAACCATCAAATTAAGCGCCCCGAGTTATAGTACAGCGGAAGGGCGACTAGTCGTCATCCCAGACATCCGCGGTTTAATCCCAAACTACGGCATATTTGTAGGAATTTTTTCTCCAAATGAGACATGAACATTTGGATGTTGTGCTTCTGGATCGCTCATCGTAAGTTCTTTTCAATTTACCCTAACAGTCGATGGTAAACTTTCGTGGGACTGAGTTGGTCGTCCAAGATTCGATATTATCCAACCTCGTTAATCATTTTTCTTAACCATCAAATTAAATTAAGTATGAGATCAGAACCTGACAAAGTCAGTGTGTCTGTCCCTCCTCATACGCTAGCCACAGTATCCGGGCTAGTGGCCCCCATGATTTACCTCCTCCATGTTGGCTCTGGATTGAGTTGGCGGGGGCGCTGGGACGAGCGAATCGCCTTAACTATCAAATTAAATTACAAGTTTCCATGAAATGGACTGATAGTTAGTACGTGATTGTTGCTACCTTGAGATCTGAGGATCAAAACCTAGCAAAGCTAGTGTCCCCCCCCACCCCACGCACTAACCGCAGCATCTGGGCTAGTAGCCCCCGTGATTTACCTCCTTTGTGTTGGCCCTGTGACGAGTTGGCAGGGGCACTGGAAGCGAGTGAATCGCCTTTTGCCATCTTAACCATCAAATTAAGTAGTGTATCCGCCCTCCCCACGCACTAGCCACAGCATATGGGTTAGTAGCCCCTATGATTTACCTCCTCCGTGTTGACCTTAGGATGGGTTAGTGGGTACGTTGGGGGCGAGCGAATCGATTCTTGCCACATTAACCATCAAATTAAGACCCCCAATTGGGGCGCGAACCCTAGGATACTGGGCTTTTAGACCGCCTTCCATGAGCACTTCCCGATTTACCTTGGTAGTCAGTAGAAAACTTCCGTGGGGCCCGGTCGGTCATCCAGGTTCGTCTATTAACTAATTCACCATTTGCCCTCAGGGTTATAGTTCAACGGAAGGGCAACTAGTTGTCATCTGAGGCATCCGCGGTTCGATCCCCAACTACTGCATATTTTATAGGAATTTTTCCTCCAAATGTGGAGAAAACCTTGGGACACTGGGCTTCTGGACCACCCACCGCGAGCACTTCCCGATTTACCCTGGTGGTTGGTGGAAAACTTTCGTAGAGACGGACCGGTCGTCTGAGGTTTGGCATTACCCAACCTCGTTAATCATTTTTTTCTTAACCATCAAATTAATAGTCTTCATGGGATGGACTAATGGTTAGGTCGTGTGGTATTGCCACCTTGAGGTCTGGGAGATCAAAACCTGACAAAGCTTGTATGCCTATCCTCCCCACCCACTAGCCCAGCCCTCCCCACGCGTTAACCACAACATCTAGGCTAGTAACTCCCATGATTTATCTCCTCCATATTAGTCCTGAGACAGATTGACTAGGACACTAGGGCGAACGAATCACCTTTTTGCACCTAAATCGTCAAACTTTGATTGACCATAGTTAAGAGTTATATAGTTAGAGATAGAGAGCAAGTATGAGGGTGTTTTTGTCAATTAAGCCTGGACCATCAAAATTCACAATAAGAATCTTACCTTTTATATATATATATATATATATATATATATAGTGTAATGCTCTGTTGCGAACCGCTTCGTATGGATCGCATGTGCGATCGAAGCGCCAGACCGATCAGGTAAGGGCCTGATCGGTCTAGCAGTGTGGTCCGCACGGGGAGTCTGCACATCACGTCCGCAGCAGAGCAATTTTGTGTGTGTGTGTGTATATATATATATATATATTGTTGGTTTGTTTTAAAGAAAAAAATTGTAAACAGTCTTTTTTTTTCTTTTCCAAGGCTAGTGAATACTAAATGATTCTTTAACCTTTGAGCTTTGAACCTATGACTTTTGAGTACCAACAAAGCGTAATAAAAAATGAGAGGGGAAGCTCCGCCTGCCTCTCAATTCCTCTATACTTTTTGCACTGTTGTTTTGCGAGATTTTTCTGTTAAGGCTGTGTCATTTTTTAGAGTTGTGCAACGCATATATATTTTATTTGCTAGTTCTACAAAAAGGTGGAAGATTTTACAAAATCATGTTCACTAATTAACTCTAAAGTAATTGTCAACAATAAGATGAGAAAGTCATATTAATAGTATTACAGCCAAATGAGATAAGAGAAGCTTTATATGAATTATCAAAAGTTAGTGAAGATGCTAAGACTAGGAGTGACGGTGAATCTTTAGCAACACATGAACTTAAATATTTTGAATTTTTGTTGAGCATGACTATATGACATAATATTTTGAAAAAATGAATTGATTAGTAAAAAGTTGCAATCTAAAATATGTAAATTGACATTGCAATAAAGATTTTGAGAGAATTAATTTCCTATTTTGAAAGATATAGGGAGGAAGGCTTCCGACATTAACGAAAGAGATTACATCTAAAATAGAAACTGATCCTATTTTTTCTCAAAAACATACAACTCATACGTAGAAAGAAACAATTTGATGAAAATTATTATGAAGAGATTTCACAATTTGCTGAGGAAACTTTTAGGATTAATTATTTTTTTTGTTGTCGTTAATATTGTTATTTCATTTTTAAAAATTGAAAATCTTTACAAACATTTTTTAATTTTCGTTCAATCCTAAAAAGTTATTTCAATGGATGATAATAGATTGAATGAGTGTTATGATAATCTTCAAGTTGCTCTAAACTATATTGACAAGTCTGATATTGTTGATGATGATTTATTTTTCCAAATTGTAAGTGCTACAAATGTGTTTATCAACAAAAACAAAGTCAACTTTTGAAATTCTTGAGTTTTTAAAAGTTTTATATTATTTTCCTAATATTTTCGTTATTTATAGAATTTTGTTAACTATATTTATAGCATCAGCAGAAGAAATTTTTCTAAATCAAAATTGATAAAATCGTATTAGCGTTCAACTATCTCTCAAGAAAGATTAAATGACTTGACAATTTTATGCATTGAAAATGAGATGTTATGATTTTGAAGACTTTATTGATGATTTTGCTTCTCAAAATACTAAATTATTTAGATATTTTCAATGATTATTTGATTTATTTATTTATTTATTTGTAGGTATTGCACTTTTTGGAGAAGCTTGAGAAATATATTTTGTACGGGGTTGCACTTTTTTGGAGAGGTTTGAGAAATATATTTTGTATGGTGTTGAACTTTTTGGAGAATCTTGAGAAATACATTTTGTATAGAGTTTATCATATTTCTTAAGTTTTTCTATTAAACTCTATTCAAATTGTATGCTAGTAAAAAAAAAAAATCTTATAGGGTCTCTTTTTCTCTTTTTGCCAAGGGCCCCCAAAAGTCAGGGTCGACCCTAATTCTCTCCCAAGGATTGAACAAGATTGATAAATTTAGGAGTACAAAATATTTACAGGAGAAGTTGATTGATTTACATAAAACTCCTACGAAACTAAACTAGCTAGAAGAGATCTATTGTAGACACAAGTCGAAAGATTAAAAATGAGAGAAGGAGAATCAGACGCATTCGTGATTCAAGAAGTTTGATAAATGGGTTGACAAACATCAAAGAAGAAATAGCTTTTTACCAGAAATTTTCCGAAATACTTAAATCATGTACCCTACTTTCAAAATTATCAAATCATATACCCAATACCTATCTTACCCTTTCGCATTAATCTCAATCAATCGGGTTAATTTTTTTGGGTTATATATGCAATCTTTTTTAAAGATCAATTTATATTCAAAAATTACTATTCTCAATATATTATGTCAAATTAATGTTTACGGGCATTAATATAATTAGAAGAATTAGACGAATATATATGATTTAATTTCATATCATTTCAAACTTTCTAGGTCTATCAGTTGATTATGGTCAAAATCGGTTGATGGACTTAGAGAGCACAGAATGATATGAAATCAAGTTCTATGCGTTCGTCCAGTTCTCCTAATTATATTTCTATCCTTAAATATTTATTTAACACATTACATTAAAAGCAGTGATATTTTAAATATACGTTTTAAAAGAAATAATTTTAATTGATTGCTAAATTGTAGCCATCAATAAAAGTAATTACTGTTAATGATTACATAAACAACTTTAATTAATTGATTGTCATACTGTTGCAATCGATTAGAATATTTTTTAATGATTAAAAATATGATTCATATTTAAAAATCACTACTCTTAATATATTATATTAAATTATTATTTGTGAGCATGGATATAATCAGGAGAATTAGATAACTATATAGGACTTATTTTCATATCATTTCGAGCTCTCTAAGTCTATCAGCCGATTTCAGACCTTGAGAGCTTGGAATGATGTTAATGCAAGGTTTGTGTTATCTAGTTCTCTTGTATTGACTCAAACATGAATTTGATACACTGTATTGACAATGATGATTTTTTAAACACGAATATATCTGAAAAATCTAATTCGTGTTAAGAAAATTAGTGCACTCTATATATTGAGTCAAATTGATATTTAAAAGTAAGGATATAATCAGGAGATCTAGAGGAACACATAAAACATGATTTCATGTATATCATTCCAGGCTCTCTAGGTCTATCTACCGATTTGATAGATTCGAGCAAAATAAATAGATGGATCTAGAGAGCTCGTAATAATGTGAAATCATGTTCTATGTGCTCATTTAGTTCTACTGATTATATTCATGATCTCAAATATCAATTTGGTAGACTATATTGAAAACAGTGATTTTTTTAATATGAATATTTTCGAAAAATCTAATTTGTACTAAAAAAATAATGCACTTAATATTAAGTCAAATTAATGTTTAAAGGCATAGATTTAAAATCCGGTTTCATGTCATTCCGAGTTTTCTAGGTCCAACAGCCAATTTTGACTGATTTCAAGCAAAATCGACAAATTAATCTAGAGAGCTCAAAATGACATGAAATCATGTTCTATGTGTGTCTTCTAATTCTCTGATTATATTTATTCTTTCAATATTAATTTGACTCAATATATTAAGAGTAGTAATTTTTTTAATATAAATTAGATTTTGTGGACACATTCGTGTTCAAAAAATTAATGCTCTCAATGCAGTGTGCCAACTTTATGTTTGAGAGCATGTATATAATTAAGAAAACTAAATGAAGCCATAAAATTTGGTTTCATATCATTTTGAGCTCTTTAGATTCATTAGTTAATTTTGGTCAAAACTGGTTGATGGACCTGGAGAGCTTGGAATGATAAGAAAATAAGTTCTATGTATTTATCTAGTTCTCCTTATATATCCATATATTTAAACATCAATTTGACATAATATATTAAGAGTATCAATTTTTTAAATACAAATTAATCTTTTAATCTTAAAAAATAACAATCCATGAAAGTTGTTTTTGTAATAATTAATAATAACTTTAATCGATTACTATAATGTAGCAATTGATTAAAATATTTTCAAAAAAAAGATTAAAAATTTGAGTCGTATTTAAAAAATCATTGCTCTCAATATAATGTACAAATTGATATTTGAGAGTATCAATATAATCAAAAGAACTAGATAAACATATGGAACCTACTTTCATATCTTTCCAAGCCTTCTAGCTTCATCGGGCGGTTTCAATCGAAATCGACTGATAAACCTAAAAAGCTCGGAATGACATAAGACTAACCCCTATATGTTCATCTAGTTTTTTTTATTATATCTATGCTCTCAAATATCAATTTGATATATTAATATACGGAGAGCATTGATTTTTAAAATATGAATCAATATTTTAATCTTAAAAAAACTGATTGCTACAACATAGTATTCGATTAAAGTTGTTCCTGTTATTATAAATAGTAATTTTAAGTAAAATCTTTTTTTTAATGATTAATATTTTGATTTTTTTCAAAAAATCATTTCTCCCAGTATATTATGTCTAATTGATATTTGAGAGCATGAATATATAATTAGGATAACTAGGCAAATACATAAAACTTGGTTTTATATTATTCTAAATTCTCTAGATCCATCGGCCGATTTCGATCTATGTGTTCATATAGTTATCTTAATTATATATTCATACTCTCATACATCAATTTGACATTATATATTGGAAGTGATTTTTTGAATATAAATTAATCTTTTCAAAAATATATATTTCTATTTAATAATAATAATAATAATATATAACTCGATTGTTACTCTATAGAAATCATTTGGAATAAATGTGAAAGGGTAAAATAGGTATTGGGTATGTAATTTGATAATTTTAAAAATAGAGTTCGTGATTTGGTTATTTCAAAAAAATCACTACGTGATTCAGCAAAAAGCTGGAGTTCTTTGAATGAATTTCCTAGAATGCAATAATGGAATTATATGTTAAACACTTTCTTATTATTGAGGAATTTTTAGATGTGTGCATCTTAGAGCGGTTGTTTTCAACAATGTAATTATATAAAGCAAAATATGTGGAGATCGAAATATAAGAGAAACTAAGAGGAAAGGATGTTGCATTTGTGGCAAATCTAGAAGAGAGAACTTCTCGTTCTTGGTAGGGCAATTTACCAAAAGGCGTACTCAAGAATAAGTATTTATTAAACGACGTATCATGGTTTCATTTTCATCAAAGGGCGCACTTAATAATAGTGAACTTCCTCTTATACCCCTCCTGTTATTTACTGTCTTTCTCCTTCTCTCTCTTAGTAACAAATTTCGAGACGTCTGCAGATACTTTTTCAGACTTTTATTTTAAAATAATATATTATTAAATCGGCGCTGAAAACGTTGTAAGGTAAACATAAAAAAATATTTCAGTTAACAAATATCTCATCCAATGTGATTTAAAAATATAAATAAATAATTTTTATATTTGATTAATAGAAATTAATATATTAAATAATATTTAATATATATTAATATATATATAAAATATTAATAAATATATTAATAATATTTAATAAATATATTAATATCTCATCCCACGCTCTTTATTAATAAATATATTAATATATATATATATAAATATATTAATATATAAAAAAATTTGAAAAAAAACGTTGGCTGAAAATTAAAAAAAAGAGCGTGTATTGATTTCAGGCCCACGCTGGGCCTGAAATCAATACTTTCAGGCCTAGCGTGGGCCTGAAATTTTTTATTTCAGGCCCACATTGGGCCTGAAATCTTTTGATTCAGGCCCGATGTGGACTCAATTTTTTTTCTATTTTAAAAATATATTAATATATAAAAAAACCTATCAAAACACTTAATTTCAGATACAAACACAGGGCCTGAAGTCATCCCAGGAGGGTCTGAAGTCAAATAACTTCAGATCCTATAAATAATTAATTTAATAAATAATAATTAAATATAAAAAAATATTTTTAAAATTAAAAAATTTTCAGTGCCCTGGGCCTGAAGTCATCCGACTTCAGGCCCAGGGGCTGAAGTCTGAGACTTCAGGCCCTCCATCATTGATATAAAAAAATATTTAAAAAAATTTTATAAAAAGGTTTAATATATAATTACATATTATATAGGAGTGGTTTAGGTATATCAGTGAGTTTGGGTGCCGAAACATCTAATAGGAGTGGTCTAGGAGATGAGATTTTGGGTGCTGAAATATTTAATCTTGCTGTATCACCAATGCTATAGAAGTGGTTTAGGTATATCAGTGAGTTTTGAGCAAAACTCACTGATAGACCTACCATATTTGGAATTCTGAAAACCCTATATCAATAGACAGGGTTGAGCTAGGAGATGAGATTTTGGGTGCCGAAACCTCTAATCTTGCTGTATCACCAATGTTATAGGAGTGGTTTACGTATATCAGTGAGTTTTGAACAAAACTCACTGATGGACGTACCATATTTGGAATTCTGAAACCCCTATATCAGTAAACAGGGTTGAGCTAGGAGATGAGATTTTGGGTGCCGAAACCTCTAATCTTGCTGTATCACCAATGTTATAGGAGTGGTTTAGGTATATCAGTGAGTTTTGAGCAAAACTCACTGATGGACCAACCATATTTGGAATTCTGAAAACTCTATATCAGTAGACAGGGTTGAGCTAGGAGATGAGATTTTGGGTGCTGAAACCTTTAATCTTGCTGTATCACCAATGCTATAGAAGTGATTTAGGTATATCAGTGAGTTTTGCTCAAAACTCACTGATGGACCTACCATATTTGGAATTCTGAAAACCCTATATCAGTAGACAGGGTTGAGCTAGGAGATGAGATTTTGGGTGCCGAAACCTCTAATCTTGCTGTATCACCAATGTTATAGGAGTGGTTTAGGTATATCAGTGAGTTTTGAGCAAAACTCACTGATGGACCTACCATATTTGGAATTCTGAAAACCCTATATCAGTAGACAGGGTTGAGCTAGGAGATGAGATTTTGGGTGTCGAAACCTCTAATCTTGTTGTATCACCAATGCTATAGGAGTGGTTTAGGTATATCAGTGAGTTTTGAGCAAAACTCACTGATGGACCTACCATATTTGGAATTCTGAAAACCCTATATCAGTAGATAGGGTTGAGCTAGGAGATGTGATTTTGGGTGTCGAAACCTCTAATCTTGCTGTATCACCAATGTTATAGGAGTGGTTAAGGTATATCAGTGAGTTTTGAGCAAAACTCACTGATGGACCTACCATATTTGGAATTCTGAAAACTCTATATCAGTAGACAGGGTTGAGCTAGGAGATGAGATTTTGGGTGCCGAAACTTCTAATCTTGCTGTATCACCAATGCTATAGGAGTGGTTTAGGTATATCAGTGAGTTTTGCTCAAAACTCACTGATGGACCTACCATATTTAGAATTCTGAAAACCCTATATCAGTAGATAGGGTTGAGCTAGGAGATGAGATTTTGGGTGCCGAAACCTCTAATCTTGCTGTATCACCAATGCTATAGGAGTAGTTTAGGTATATCAGTGAATTTTGAGCAAAACTCACTGATATACCTAAACCACTCCTATAGCATTGGTGATACAGCAAGATTAGAGGTTTCGGCACCCAAAATCTCATCTCCTAGCTCAACCCTATCTACTGATATAGGGTTTTCAGAATTCCAAATATGGTAGGTCCATCAGTGAGTTTTGATCAAAACTCACTGATATACCTAAACCACTCCTATAGCATTGGTGATACAGCAAGATTAGAGGTTTCGGCACCCAAAATCTCATCTCCTAGCTCAACCCTGTCTACTGATATAGAGTTTTCAGAATTCCAAATATGGTAGGTCCATCAGTGAGTTTTGCTCAAAACTCACTGATATACCTTAACCACTCCTATAACATTGGTGATACAACAAGATTAGAGGTTTCGACACCCAAAATCTCATCTCCTAGCTCAACCCTGTCTACTGATATAGGGTTTTCAGAATTCCAAATATGGTAGGTCCATCAGTGAGTTTTGCTCAAAACTCACTGATATACCTAAACCACTCCTATAGCATTGGTGATACAGCAAGATTAGAGGTTTCGACACCCAAAATCTCATCTCCTAGCTCAACCCTGTCTACTGATATAGGGTTTACAGAATTCCAAATATGGTAGGTCTATCAGTGAGTTTTGAGCAAAACTCACTGATATACCTAAACCACTCCTATAGCATTGGTGATACAGCAAGATTAGAGGTTTCAGCACCCAAAATCTCATCTCCTAGACCACTCCTATTAGATGTTTCGGCACCCAAACTCACTGATATATTAAACCACTCCTATATAATATGTAATTATATATTAAACTTTTTATAAAAAATTTTTTTATATTTTTTTATATCAATGATGGAGGGCCTGAAGTCTGATGACTTCAGGCCCAGGGCACTGAAAATTTTTTAATTTTAAAAATATTTTTTTATATTTAATTATTATTTATTAAATTAATTATTTATAGGATCTGAAGTTATTTGGCCTCAGACCCTCCTGGGATGACTTCAGGCCTTATGTTTGAATCTGAAATTAAGTGTTTGATAGGTTTTTTATATATTAATATATTTTTAAAATAGAAAAAAATTTTGAGTCCACGTTGGGCCTGAATCAAAAGATTTCAGGCCCAACGTGGGTCTGAAATAAAAAATTTCAGGCCCACGCTGGGCCTGAAAGTATTGATTTCAGGCCCAGCGTGGGCCTGAAATCAATACACGCTTTTTTTTTAATTTTCAACCAACATTTTTTTTCAATTTTTTTATATATTAATATATATATTAATATATTTATTAATAAAGAGCGTGGGATGAGATATTAATATATTTATTAAATATTATTAATATATTTATTAATATTTTTTATATATATTAATATATATTAAATATTATTTAATATATTATTTTCTATTAATCAAATATAAAAATTATTTATTTATATTTTTAAATCACGTTGGATGAGATATTTGTTAACTGAAATATTTTTTTGATGTTTACCTTACAACGTTTTTAGCGCCGATTTAATAATATATTATTTTAAAATAAAAGTCTGAAAAAGTATCTGCAAACGTCTCGAAATTTGTTACTGAGAGAGAGAAGGAGAAAGACAGTAGATAACAGGAGGGGTATAAGAGGAAGTTCACTATTATTAAGTGCGCCCTTTGGTGAAAATGAAACCATGGTACGCCGTTTGGTAAATCCCTATTCTTGGGTACGCCTTTTGGTAAATTGCCCTTGTTGGCAACACTCACTATCATTATATTAATATCCTCATCCTATCAATGAGTCGGGAGTAGAGTCCTCACGAGTTTAATGCAGTGGTAAAGCACTCAAAGAGGTAACGAAGAGTGTTGATGCAGTCTGGCCCGATTGTTGTTTTGGTGTTGACAACGATTTAAGTTTGGTTGAGTGAATTCAGATTAAGTCCTGGTCGGGGCTGGGAACGAAACCCTAGTCAGTGAAGCTAGGTTGAAATCCCGGTGAGTGAAGTCGGGTCCTGGTGAGTGAAGCCAGGCGATTGAAATCCTAGTGAGTGAAGCTAGGTTGAAATCCCAGTGAGTGAAGCCGGGTCCTGGTGAGTGATGCCAGGTGATTGAAATCCTAGTGAGTGAAGCTAGGTTGAAATTCCGATGAGTGAAGCCGGGTCCTGGTGAGTGAAGCCAGGTGATTGAAATCCCGGTGAGTGAAGCCGGGTGATCGAAACCCTGGTGAGTGAAGCCAGGTCCTAGTGAGTGAAGTTAGGTTGAATGAAGTCCCGGTGAGTGAAGCTGGGCACGAAGTCTTGGTCCGGGGGACTGAGCACGAGTCAGAGAGGGCTAGGGAGTTCGTTCTCTTGACTTAGGGTTGAATTGGAAGTCTCTGGATTGGTCTGGTGACCGATCAGGGAGTTAGCATGAACTCCCTGTTGTGGATCGGTCTGGTGACCGATCCAGAGAGGGCTGATCGGTCTGGGGACCGATCAGGGAGAGAACAGAGAACCCTTGGTTTGGCTTCTATTCGGGGTCAGATCGTTCCGGTGAACGATCAGGGAACCTTGATCGGTCCTCATGACCAATCAATTTGTCGCGAGGTTTCTCACCTTGACCGATCAGGATGACTCCTGATCGGTCAGGGAGTGACCTGATCGGTCACTAGATCGATCAGGGCACCACCTGATCGGTCAGGTGACCGATCAGGGGGAGTTGGCCTACGAAGGCTGGGAATCCCAGCACTGCTGTGGATCGATCCGGTGACCGACCCAAGATCTGTGATCGGTCAGGGTGATCGATCACAAGGAGCCCGCGATTTCTAGTTTCTTACTGTGGACCGATCAGGCTGGAGCCTGATCGATCAGGACTATCCCTGATCGGTCCGGTGACCGATCAGGATCCTCTCTGATCGGTCTGGTGACCGATCAGTAGCTGTAACTTTAATTCGAAATCGCTGTCAGACTTCTGATTGCGTCTGCGTTTTCTCTGCTACCTGCTGATATTGTGTGATATTGTTTGATATGTATTCGCTAAGCTTCTGTTGGAGTGTGCAGACTTTACAGGGATGATTCAAATAATGGAGGAGAGTCAAATGGGGACTTTCCATCGAGCAGGTTTGTCTGTTTACTCATTTAAGGTCTCAACGGCTTCTGGCGCGCGGCTGGCAACTGACGAAGGCTCAGCTGGAGAGGTCTTCAGTGGACTGAGTGCTCAGGGAGTTAGGGGGTCATGCTGTGGCTTCAGTGGATGCTGATGGAGAGCCTGGTGATGGGAGCAGAGGCTTAAGACAAAGCTGGAAGCAGAGGAGCGACAAGGAAGAACAGACAGAGAACTTGAGGAGTTCGGCTGGGTTGTTTGTGTGCTCTCTGTTGCTTTGTGCTTCAGTGTTCTTGCTGTATTTTTGTGAGCATTCCTTCTTAGTCTCGTGAGCTTATCTTGTATCCTATTGAGATGCTTGTGGAGAGGTTTCTCCACCGAGAAGGAGGCGTTGTTTTATCCGGGTCACCGGGGCTTGATCTGTCGACGATCAAGGGATCGACCACCTCACGGGCACGCCAAGGAGTAGGGGCAAGTTATCCCCGATCCTTGTACATCACGGTGTTAGCGTCGGTTTGTTTTCTTTCCTATTTTTGTTCTTTCTACTGTGTATATTTCCGCTGCTAATCTGATAACGCAGAAGAGTTCAAAGAGAAGTTGATTGTAGTGTCTGGTTACATTCACCCCCCCCTCTATAGTCATCCAAGAACCAACAAAGAGGATCAAAATTTAAATCCCAAATAAGATAAATATTTTGAAAGTCGACTTTTCAGTACACATAAGTTGTACTTTAAATTTATTTGATAGATGAATTAAGAGGGAAGATCAATTACCTCCAAAATTAGATGAGAGAAACTTAAATATCTGAATTATCAAAAAGAGAGAGACACGCATATATCACATATGATGAAGAAGGCCTCAATTATGCCCAAGGGGTATGGTGTGACTTTGGATTTTGGTGTTTGAACAAAAAGTTTAAATTAGGTTTTGAACATGTATATGATATATGTGTTAGAGTAAGCAGAGACAAGTATAAATACATATGGAGCATGGAAAGCCCATAGCTCAACGAGATTGATCGAGTGAAGATTGGACATTGACTTGGAGTGATCAACATGGCAAAAAGTGATTCGCTCGCACCCGTCAATCCATCCCAGGGTTAATATAGAAGAGGTAAGTCGCGGGAGCTACTAGTTCGGATGTTATAGCTCGCACGTGGGGAGAGCGGACACACTGACTTTGTTAGATTCTCTTAAACCTCAAGATGATAACACCACACGCACTAGTCATTAATCCATCTTATAGAGTGACCAAGATAGTATGTTTAATGGCTTGAAAATCCATTGAGATTGGAGAAGGATACCAAACATTTGGATACCAAACATTTGAAAAACCACAGGATCAGGAGTACTAAAATGGTAATAATGATACTAGGATAGCTTTGGAGTAATGATGATGCAGCTAGGTTGGCAACATGTTGCCTTTAGATCCATAAGTGATCTAAGAAGATTGAATGTGACAACTAAGATACTTCGGCAATTTACTAAAGGGCGTATCCAACTATTCGTAATTACCGAAAGGAGTACCATGGTTTCTATTATACCAAAGGGCGCATCCCATATAGTGAAGTTACTTTTATACCCCTCCCGCCAAAGAATGGCTTTATCAAATACATTTTCGAGACAACCGAACCACTTTATCAATAAAATATTAATTTGTGGTTCGGATGGGTAGCAGTCGAATTTTTCTCCATTCTCTCTCAGCGCAACAACGTAAATGGAAGGTTTGAAGGTGGAGGACATTATGCGTGCCCTAGTTATGATATAGTCGCGAGCTCATCCCCCGAATCCCTGCGGACAACCAAAACCTAGGCAATTCTCGAAAGCGTTTCTGTGTGATCCTGAGGTGGGTTTTAGTGTTAACGTTGAAATCCAGACTGATCGGCATAATACACCAAGGGGTTAGGGTTTCTGCACGTTTGATTTATTTGATAATGTCAGGAAAAAGGTCTGTGGGTGGTTCAGCGTCTTCTTCGTTGGCATTATCCACCAAGGTATGTTAGCGATATGCTTAGGTCAAACCAGTATAGTTTGTCAACATGTTTAAAATTATTTTGCTGAATAAATTTGTACTGTATATAAACTGTAGGATTCAGATAACTTTGGACAAAAATTATGTTAGTGCAGTGTTTTAGGCCACTTTAAATAATTTTTTGAAGCATTTGAAATTTTAAATGATCGACACATTGCGCAGATCAAAGGGCCGCCTTTCAGTTTTTTCCTGGACATACAAGAATTGCAGCATATCCGTGGAATTTTGGTTAATATATTTGAAAGTTGGGATTCAACCTCGCAAGTTTTTAAATTCTCAGGTAATAGTTTTAGTTATGAATTGTAGACAATATCTATAGTATCCATAGTAAGATAAGACAGTAATATAGATGGCCTGAAATGATTAGTTTTTGATAAAGTTTAATCATTTCATTTCAGGGATACTGAGGGCCTGAAGTGAAATTGACTTCAGGCCCTCGGTAGGCCTGAAATAAAATCATTTCAGGCCTACCGAGGGCCTGAAGTTAATTTAGTTCAGGCCCTCGATAGGCCTGAAATGAATACATTTCAGGCCCACCACGGGCCTGAAATGAATTCATTTCAGGCCCACATTGGGCCTGAATTGAATTCATTTCAGGCCCAACGTGGAATAATTTCAAGCCTATATTCTTGATGATAACTAAATATTGTAATTGTTTCAGGTGTACCGGTTGCGTTCTCTAGACGAGATGTTGCTTTGATACTGGGTATAGTGGACCGTGGTGTTTCGGTCCCTATTAATTCAACTAAAGCATCGGGTGACCTCTATCGTACTTACTTCTCAAAAGAAAAACAACCTACAAGAACAAGACTTGAGGAGTTACTTAAACAATTTTCTAAAAGTGTTGAATCAGAGGATGATGTGTTATTAGTGTGTAAATTTTATATTTTGTATATATTTGTTTGTGTTTTATTTTCGTCTAGTACATATAAGGTTCCTCTAGGTCTTGTAGATATAGTAGATGATTATGACAATCTAGGTAGATTCAACTGGGTAGAAGCTATCCATCAATTTTTGTCTCCACAATTACCTAAGATTGGGGACTTATTTTCATCAACTCAGGGAAACCAGAGCACCACCAACCTCCCTTACCTAAAGGGATTTGCAGGGCTTTTGGCAGTGAGTAGAATTATCTTGTTAAATTTTATAATATTTTGATGTCATTAATGTATTTGGCTGGAAAACTTTGTGTAGGCATGGTTTTTGGAGCATGTACCAATTCAAAAACCATTCAATGTTGAAGGACCCTGAATAAATAAGTGGAGGAATATTCCTTCGCATATTAGTAGGGTGAGGGGCCTTGTCGACCGACTCTCGTCCGAAGAGGTAATTATTCTTAAATGTGATCTATCTGAGTTAGATATAAAGGTAGTAACATTTGTGTACTTCGTAATTGACAGGTTATTGTTGAATTAATTCCTAACCTACATGAAAACACATTGTTTGAGAACATTGATATCGGTGATGACATACCACGGCCAATGGAGACATCAGAAGGAGATGTTAGGCTATGTGGTGAATGCATTCTTAAGGACAACCGAATCAAGGAGCTAACAGAGGAGAATATATGTTTGAATGAAAGGGTTAAGGAATTACTTTCAATTATTGAAAAAAAAGGCATGGAGGGTCAAGAAAGCTATCCTGTAGTCGATCCTCTCTCTGATCCAGTATCTTGTACACCTAGGAGAGGACGTGATCGAACTCGGTATGATTACAGGGATACTCCAATTGACAGTCCAGTATGGCACCAGCTTTTACCTAAGGGGAAGCGGGACAGGAAACAAATATCAAATGTCATGGACAAGGGAAAAAGGAAACTTAGTGAGGAGGATATGGATGAAGCAAGAGAAAACATTAATGTAATGGAAGTCATGTCTGAAGAAGACATAGAGGAGGAAACAAGAAGAACCTCCGAACTATACAAAATGAGGCAACAAGGCATTGATGTAAGTGTGTTAATTTCATTTAAAATACGTCAATTGTATTGAATTTGGTCAATAATTAGTTTGGTCTAAATAAATTTTATCGATGTAGTTTGTGAAGAAACATTTTATGAATACAAAGAAGAAAAATCAAGATAAAGAAGTGGCCTACCTGATAAATAGATTGGAGAATCTAAAGTAAGTTACAAAATATTATAGTTTAGTTTAGTTAATATATCTTCTTATGTAATATATAATCTTATCAATTTACATGGCAGGTTGGCAAATGAATTTATCTGGGAGGATGCACCCTTTGCTTTGAATTTGCATTCATTCTTACAAATCCTCAATGGAGAGGTTTTTACAAAAGGCGAGGTCATTGATGCCTTTTGTAAAATTTTATTTAGGGGAGCATCCGCATGTGGTAGGTCATACAATAAGTCAATATATTGTTCAACCTTCTTCACAGTAAGTGATGTATATTAATTAAACTGATATATTGTAGAAGACCTAATATTATGATATGGGTATTATTAATTTTGTGAATGCATATTTGTAGGCATCAATCAGATCGTCAAGAAAGATTTCCCTGCAACAAGTGATGAAGACTGATATGCTAGAACAAGGGTTTAGATTTATTTTAATCCCTTTGTGCATTGATAATACACACTTTTACTTGTTGGCGGTGGATACAGAATCCATGACTTTCAATCATTTTAATTCTCTTGCTAGTGGCCGTAAATATAAGCATGAATTTGACACAGCGGTGAGCTACCTTCCTTTATTCTTATATATGGTCATCATTTTGTCTAAAATGTCATTGATGGTGATTAATAAATTCATGATATGTTTGACAGGTAAAAGAACTTAAACAATATACTCGCGAGGAACTTACGGCTATTCATCCGTATCTACAAAGTCATCATCCCTTGGACAAATGGCCCTCCGTCAGACAAAAATGTCCCCAACAAGAACATAGGTAACTAAATGAGGAAGAGGTTAAAAAGTTTTAAAAATAAGAAAGTATTTTATAAACCGACTTAATTAGAATTCTAAAAAAGTGTTTGTTAATTTCAGCGTGGACTGTGCCTTCTTTGTCATGCAATATGTTCGATGTCTCCTATACGATGAGAAGATGGATTTCAAACAAGGAGACATGAGTAAAATCAGATTTGAGCTGACAGTTAATATTATGAGGGACATGTTTTGTAAAACTTGAGATAATGTGAATGCTGTATCGGTGATGTAAAAATCCATTGCTGTCGATTGACCTGCATTTGTATGGAAAAATCTCATTATGTGGATGTTGTTATGATTATGTAGATGTTGTTATTCTATATAATATATTGTCAACAAAAACAAAACAATTGGGTGATGTTTATTCAAATCTAGATGCTGCACTGTTGTGTGCCAAGTGATACGGTCAGATATAATAACTGATAATGCACTGTTGTGTGCCAGTTACTACACTGTTGTGTGTCAAATGACCTATTTTGTCACATCTTGTAGGTAAATATAGAATATTATTCTAAAAATCATTATATAATTTAATCATCAATATATTTTATATAAATCAAATTTAAAGATGGTGGATGGGGTCAAATGATTTCATGCCCACGTTGGGCCTGAAATAAATGTATTTCAGGCCAAAGCTGGGCCTGAAATCAGATAATTCAGACCCACACTGGGCCTGAAATATATAAATTTCAGGCCCGAGTTGGGACTGAAATGAAGCTATTTCAGGCCCCAATATATTTATTTCAGGCCCACCGTGGGCCTGAAGTGTTATACCTAAACAACACCTACTGCAATGGTACTTATAATAATTTGAGGATTGGACACCTAAAATACTTTCTCCAACCTTAACCCTAACTACTGATAATGGTTTTCCGGAAATCCAGATATGGGGGCTCCATCAGTGGATTTTGAGCAAAACCCACTAATGGAACTAAACTAGACCTATAGCTTTGGAAAAAATATAAATTTTAGGTTATGGACACCTAAAATACTTTCTCTAACCTCATCCCTAACTTTTTATAATGGTTTTTCAGAAATCCAGATATGGGAGGTCCATCAGTGGGTTTTGAGCAAAACCCACTGATGGAACTAAACTAGACCTATAACTTTGGAAAAAATATAAATTTGAGGTTATGGACACCTAAAATACTTTCTCCAACCTCATCCCTAACTATTGATAATGGTTTTTCAGAAATCCAGATATGGGAGGTCCATCAGTGGGTTTTGAGCAAAACCCACTGATGGAACTAAACTAGACCTATAGCTTTGGAAAAAATATAAATTTGAGGTTATGGACACCTAAAATACTTTCTCCAACCTCATCCCTAACTTTTTATAATGATTTTTCAGAAATCCAGATATAGGAGGTCCATCAGTGGGTTTTGAGCAAAACCCACTGATGGAACTCAACTAGACCTATGGCTTTGGAAAAAATATAAATTTGAGGTCATGGACACCTAAAATACTAAAAATATTAATTTGAGGTTATGGACACCTAAAATACTTTCTCCAACCTCATCCCTAACTATTTATGTAGGGGGTTTCAGAAATCCAGATATGGGGGCTCCATCAGTGGGTTTTGAGCAAAACCCACTGATGGAACTAAACTAGACCTATAGCTTTGGAAAAAATATAAATTTGAGGTTATAGACACCTAAAATACTTTCTCCAACCTCATCCCTAACTTTTTATAATGATTTTTCAGAAATCCAGATATAGGAGGTCCATCAGTGGGTTTTGAGCAAAACCCACTGATGGAACTCAACTAGACCTATGGCTTTGGAAAAAATATAAATTTGAGGTCATGGACACCTAAAATACTAAAAATATTAATTTGAGGTTATGGACACCTAAAATACTTTCTCCAACCTCATCCCTAACTATTTATGTAGGGGGTTTCAGAAATCCAGATATGGGGGCTCCATCAGTGGGTTTTGAGCAAAACCCACTGATGGAACTAAACTAGACCTATAGCTTTGGAAAAAATATAAATTTGAGGTTATGGACACCTAAAATACTTTCTCCAACCTCATCCCTAACTATTGATAATGGTTTTTCAGAAATCCAGATATGGGAGGTCCATCAGTGGGTTTTGAGCAAAACCCACTGATGGAACTAAACTAGACCTATAGCTTTGGAAAAAATATAAATTTTAGGTTATGGACACCTAAAATACTTTCTCCAACCTCATCCCTAACTTTTTATAATGGTTTTTCAGAAATCCAGATATGGGAGGTCCATCAGCGGGTTTTGAGCAAAACCCACTGATGGAACTCAACTAGACCTATGACTTTGGAAAAAATATAAATTTGAGGTCATGGACACCTAAAATACTAAAAATATTAATTTAAGGTTATGGACACCTAAAATACTTTCTCCAACCTTATCCCTAACTATTGATAATGGTTTTTCAGAAATCCAGATATGGGAGGTCCATCAGTGGGTTTTGAGCAAAACCCACTGATGGAACTAAACTAGACCTATAGCTTTGGAAAAAATATAAATTTTAGGTTATGGACACCTAAAATACTTTCTCCAACCTCATCCCTAACTTTTTATAATGGTTTTTCAGAAATCCAGATATAGGAGGTCCATCAGTGGGTTTTGAGCAAAACCCACTGATGGAACTCAACTAGACCTATGGCTTTGGAAAAAATATAAATTTGAGGTCATAGACACCTAAAATACTAAAAATATTAATTTGAGGTTATGGACACCTAAAATACTTTCTCTAACCTCATCCCTAACTATTTATGTAGGGGGTTTCAGAAATCCAGATATGGGGGCTCCATCAGTGGGTTTTGAGCAAAACCCACTAATGGAACTAAAATAGACTTATAGCTTTGGAAAAAATATAAATTTTAGGTTATGGACACCTAAAATACTTTCTCCAACCTCATCCCTAACCTTTTATAATGGTTTTTCAGAAATCCAGATATGGGAGGTCCATCAGTGGGTTTTGAGCAAAACCCACTGATGGAACTAAACTAGACCTATAGCTTTGGAAAAAATATAAATTTGAGGTTATGGACACCTAATATACTTTCTCCAACCTCATCCCTAACTATTGATAATGGTTTTTCAGAAATCCAGATATGGGGGCTCCATCAGTGGGTTTTGAGCAAAACCCACTGATGGAACTAAACTAGACCTATAGCTTTGGAAAAAATATAAATTTTAGGTTATGGACACCTAAAATACTTTCTCCAACCTCATCCCTAACTTTTTATAATGGTTTTTCAGAAATCCAGATATGGGAGGTCCATCAGTGGGTTTTGAGCAAAACCCACTGATGGAACTCAACTAGACCTATGGCTTTGGAAAAAATATAAATTTGAGGTCATGGACACCTAAAATACTAAAAATATTAATTTGAGGTTATGGACACCTAAAATACTTTCTCCAACCTCATCCCTAACTATTTATGTAGGGGATTTCAGAAATCCAGATATGGGGGCTCTATCAGTGGGTTTTGAGCAAAACCCACTGATGGAACTAAACTAGACCTATAGCTTTGGAAAAAATATAAATTTTAGGTTATGGACACCTAAAATACTTTCTCCAATCTCATCCCTAACTTTTTATAATGGTTTTTCAGAAATCCAGATATGGGAGGTCCATCAGTGGGTTTTGAGCAAAACCCACTGATGGAACTAAACTAGACCTATAGCTTTAGAAAAAATATAAATTTGAGGTTATGGACACCTAATATACTTTCTCCAACCTCATCCCTAACTATTGATAATGGTTTTTCAGAAATCCAGATATGGGGGCTCCATCAGTGGGTTTTGAGCAAAACCCACTGATGAAACTAAACTAGACATATAGCTTTGGAAAAAATATAAATTTTAGGTTATGGACACCTAAAATACTTTCTCCAACCTCATCCCTAACTTTTTATAATGGTTTTTCAGAAATCCAGATATGGGAGGTCCATCAGTGGGTTTTGAGCAAAACCCACTGATGGAACTCAACTAGACCTATGGCTTTGGAAAAAATATAAATTTGAGGTCATGGACACCTAAAATACTAAAAATATTAATTTGAGGTTATGGACACCTAAAATACTTTCTCCAACCCCATCCCTAACTATTTATGTAGGGGGTTTCAGAAATCCAGATATGGGGGCTCCATCAGTGGGTTTTGAGCAAAACCCACTGATGGAACTAAACTAGACCTATAGCTTTGGAAAAAATATAAATTTTAGGTTATGGACACCTAAAATACTTTCTCCAACCTCATCCCTAACTTTTTATAATGGTTTTTCAGAAATCCAGATATGGGAGGTCCATCAGTGGGTTTTGAGCAAAACCCACTGATGGAACTAAACTAGACCTATAGCTTTGGAAAAAATATAAATTTGAGGTTATGGACACCTAATATACTTTCTCCAACCTCATCCCTAACTATTGATAATGGTTTTTCAGAAATCCAGATATGGGGGCTCCATCAGTGGGTTTTGAGCAAAACCCACTGATGGAACTAAACTAGACCTGTAGCTTTGGAAAAAATATAAATTTTAGGTTATGGACACCTAAAATACTTTCTCCAACCTCATCCCTAACTTTTTATAATGGTTTTTCAGAAATCCAGATATGGGAGGTCCATCAGTGGGTTTTGAGCAAAACCCACTGATGGAACTCAACTAGACCTATGACTTTGGAAAAAATATAAATTTGAGGTCATGGACACCTAAAATACTAAAAATATTAATTTGAGGTTATGGACACCTAAAATACTTTCTCCAACCTCATCCCTAACTATTTATGTAGGGGGTTTCAGAAATCCAGATATGGGGGCTCCATCAGTGGGTTTTGAGCAAAACCCACTGATGGAACTAAACTAGACCTATAGCTTTGGAAAAAATATAAATTTTAGTTCAAAAGAATGATAGTTGATCAAGATAGAATCAAAGATAAGCCTGACGAGACAATCCGACAACTGAGTATACAATTGGAAAGCAAAGGCTCAGATGACCCTTAGCCACTTCCAAAAAAAATAAAATTAACTCAGGTAAGACCACCCAACGAGGACAAAGGCAAAGAAAAAGAAATTGTTCAGGATGAGGATGAGGATGAGGGAGAGGATAAAGCTGAAGATGAGGAGGCTCCTGCCCCATCAATGTCATAATCTACATCGCAAACAACACAATCTGCAACCTCTACTCAAACAAATTTATCTGATCAACAAGTTGCTAAAGGGAAAGAACTCCAAAAGGTCAAAAGCAACATCTTGAAGAAAGCCAAGGCAATTTTTAAGAAGAATAAAGATGCGGAGATTGCAGAAACATTATTAAAGCTTAGTAAATTAAAGTGAGTTAGTTGCTATTGCGGTTGCATCTATTTGTAAAACAATGATGGTTATTGTCATTCATTAATAAAATTTATTCATTCACTTTTAAATAAGGTGCTAACATTATGTTGATGTAGGTATCAATTGCAACCAGTATGGTCCAATGGGACCTTTACATTAGATATGCAATCATTTTTGACAATATTTAATTGGAATGACTACACCTCCGGGGATTGCATAAATACTTACTGGACTATTATTGTAAATGAAGCTAAATCCTGTAACTCACCTTACCACCCCTCCATATTCTGTGGGGTGGATTTTGAGGTAAGTAAATTAGCAACTTGGTTTATGTTTATTATCTAGGATTGAGTCAACTAACACTTCCTTTTTAATAAACATAGGAATTGTTTGAGGTGATACATGCTGCAGCATTTGAACAAACAATTGCTACTGATACAAATAAGCCAATTAGATATATCTTCTGTCCTCTAAATAATGCAGATGATCATTGGCATCTATTGATTATTGACCTGGAGGATAGTAGTTTCCTTCATTATAATTCTCTCGGCGCCACAGAAGGGTACACAGCCAAATATGAAAAAACTGTAAGTTTTCTATTTGATATATAAACCTTTACAAAAACTATGTGATGAGCTAGAATTTTGACTAATGTAATTTCTATGTAGGTGGCGTTTTTTAAAAATTTGAACTGGTCATATTATTTGAATTGGAATTAAGGTTTGCCAGAAATATCGGGGAAAGAGTTTAATCAAATTGTAGTATAAGGACCCACCCAAAGCAGATCGTAAGTTAATGTTTTTTGTTTTTGGTTTAACACTACCTAATCTTTCATGCTTGAATTTATATGCTAACAACACTGACTCATAATGCTTGTTTCAGGTTGGATTGTGCTTTCTTCATCATGCGGTTTGCTGAAAGTATGGTCTTTCAACGATCTACCAATTTTAGCCAAAAACAAATGAAACCTTATCGTTTTCAGGTGGGATACAAAATAATGAGAGACAAGTTCTGGAAGCAAAATCTATAATTTTTTTTTGTTGCTACAATCCATATATGTAAGTGTAATGATAAACATTGTATATTTGTAGTTATAATGTATGTAATTGATATTGAAATCAATGGAGGATTTCTTTCGATCCTTATTTTTTTGTAATCTCTAATCTTTAATCTTTAATTGTTGTCGATAATATCAGTAATTTTTTAGGGACCTATTTTGATTTCAGGCCCACGGTGGGCCTGAAATGACATTATTTCAGGCCCAGAGTGGGCCTAAAATGATTTATTTCAGGCCCACACTGGGCCTGAAATGCTAGTATTTCAGGCCCACACTGGGCCTGAAATGATATTATTTCAGGCCCTATCTGGGACTGAAATGACATTATTTCACGCCCAGCTTGGGCCTGAAATGATTTATTTCAGGCCCACAGTGGGCCTGAAATGCTATCATTTCAGGCCCAAGCTGGGCCTGAAACATATTGTTTCAGGCCCAAGCTGGGCCTGAAACATATTGTTTCAGGCCCACGCCTCTGGTTGCAAAAAAATTATTTACAGTATGATTAAATATTTATACGCCAATCTTTTAAATAAATGAACATGTTGTGACCACATTTTTAAAAGATAAACAAGAAGGAGAGTACCTAAATACACATTGCATACCACAATTGAATTCCATTCACATCAAGACCTCATATTATCAGAATTTGGCACATCAGGAGGTTTGTATGATGGACCTAGCATATTTGGATTTTTCAAACCTCATTATCAGTAGTCAGACTTTACCTAATTATTGGTATTTTAGCTAGGATATGCTATTTTTCGTCTCCAAACATAGTCCTAATTATTATCTAAAACTGTGGTGATACAGTATCAGTTGGCACACAACAATGATTCAACAAAGAAAAAATCAGAGGGGGTTAAACAACAGATATTCAAAAAACATAGGACTTCAGGACTTCAAGTTCCTGAAATAACATTATTTTGGGTTTACAAATGATACGACTTCAATTCTGATATATTCTGCTTATATTGATTGGACACAAGGTAAAATGTATCATAATATTGAAATACTTCTATAAGTCACAACATTAACAACTAGTTCTTTTAAAGAATACTATACATTCAGTTATCCTCCTTACAAAATAAACACTTCCATCAGAAAATTTCTGCAATACATAAACCAATTAACTCAAGACCTTGGGGTTGGCGGCATTCTACATGTCCTTTTATTATGGCCAAGTTGTTTGCACCGGCTGCATTTAAGTTTCACCTTGCCATTGTGTCTTGACTCAATCCGTGCCTTCTTTCGTCTACCAGGCTGCACAAGGCTACGGGGACATCGAACTGTAATGTTGTTTACTCCACTAGGCCAAAACTGCTTGCTTCTACAAGGGTAAATACTATCCATGTAAACCCACTTCCAAGTTTCAGAATAAAAATAATGCTCACAATATCGGAGTGTATCGATGTTCCTGTGAATTATTACAGCTATAGCATGTGAGCAAGGGAGTCCTGAAATTTGAAACTCCCCACAATGACAAAACTTTTTTTCCAAATCAACAATGTATGAAGTGCCCCATGTTTCTACCTCCATTTCTGATTGAGAGTAAGGGTGAACCTTATAAGCTCTAGCTTTCTCTCTCCTTGATTTCATTTCTTTTGTAGTATGAGGTGTCAAAGCAACATGCCATTTGGAGACTTCCTCTCTACGGTTATAGAACCATTGAGCTACCTTTCTTCTTGTATTATCAATTAACCTATTTATGGGAAGCTCACGTGTAGACTTAAACAAAGCATTCAAGTTCTCCACACAATTCGTGGTAAGCATTCTGTACCTTCTCCCAGTAAAGTGTGCATTTGCCCACCTTTTAGGGTCAATGTTCTGAAGCCACTTATGAGCATCTGGATGTTTTTCAAGCATTGTCTGCATTATCATATCATATTGGAGTGTTGTGTTGGCTCGTGCTGCTGCCCAAAACAAACCTACACCAGCTCTACTTCCAGTATCAGTTACCATATTACAAGACATGTGGTGGCAACAAAAAGCATGATGCGCGTTTGTGAATACTTTTCTGACTGCTGATATAATGCCCCGATGTCTATCTGATACTATGGTGAGTGAGTGATCATCAACAGCAAAGAACCTCTTTGTATGCTCCAAAAACCACTCCCAAGCAGACCCACATTCTACTTCAGCTATTGCAAAGGCAACTGGGAGAACATTGTCATTACCATCAATCGCCGTAGCAATCAACAATACTCCTGGATACTTTCCTCTTAGGTGTGTCGCATCAATTCTGATAAGTCTACGCAAATAAGACCTGAACACCCTTCGGCAAGCACCAAAAGCCCAAAAACACCTCTGGAACTGATTGTCACCATTCGTGCATAGTGCCACATAAGTTTCAGGATCTCTAGCTCTTAACTCACGCAGATATTGTGGGAGATCTCTGTATGCCTCATCATAATCTCCAACAACCTTTTTCAATGCTTTCTCCCTAGCTATGTATGCTTTTCTGTATGATATCGTTACTCCAAATCTAGCTTTAATATCTGAAATAATCATACTTGATTTGTATTGTTCATTATGAAGAAATTGCTCTTGAACAAAAGAAGCAACAAATGATGAAGAGCATGCATGATGATCAGCACTTTTCCTAACACTTCGACATTGGTGTTCCTTTATATATTTTGTAACAGTGAACTCTACTTCCCCCCTTCCTACTACTCTCCATGTACATGGTTGGTTAAAACACACTGTTTTAACTCTATTTTCCGGGTGTCAACTGGGTTATATCTCATATGCTTAACCATCGCATGTTTAACAAGTGCATTCTTGAATTCTTCTCTAGATGTAAATATCTGCCCCACAAAAAATTCATGCTCATCTCTTGCCTCTAGCTCTCGAATTAGCTCAGCAAGCAATCGAGAATTCAAAATATATGGATCTTCAGCTAATGGAAACTCCTCCTCTAAGTCACTGTACTGATCTGGGGGGAATTCATATTGCTCAATCTGCATATCATCAGCTTGGAATTCTAGTACACTTGTACTGGGTACAAATTCTTCTGCATTCCGGATTTTAATTTCTTCCTCCCCGCTCCAGGTTGGCTGAAAGATTTCAACTACTCTTGTAGAAGAATTCAAACCCTCATCTTCTATATTATTTGCTTCTTCATTTAGATCAATTGCCAAATTCCTTGTAATGCTATTATCACCATACTGGGAAGATAATGGAATATTATTACTAGCTATTTCTAATCCTTTCCCCGTGACCACATTATCATCAAGAGTATTCCATATCTCAGAGAGAATTTCGTCAACAACATTATCATCCCTGAAAATAAATTACAATTAACTTTATCAAACTTTGAAATTGATAATAAAGGCCCTAGGAGCCCCTGAGGGCCTGAAATCATTTGATTTCAGGCCCAGGGATTTGATTTCAGGCCCTACCAGGGCCTGAAATCATTTTATTTCAGGCCCAGGTCGGGCCTGAAATCAAATTATTTCAGGCCCAGGCAGGGCCTGAAATCATTTGATTTCAGGCCCACTCCGGGCCTGAATCATTACATTTCAGGCCCAGGGCGGGCCTGAAATCATTTGATTTCAGCCCCTCCCTGGCCCTGAAATAAAAGAAATTCAGTCCAGGCCCTGGGAGGGCCTGAATTCCTTTTATTTCAGTCCCTCCGAGGGCCTGAAACAAAATTTTTCAGCCTCTCCTATTGCCTGAAATCTAATGAGATCATGCACTCCCGGGGCCTGATATCATGTAATGCATATCACCCTAAGCCTCCTCCAAACATAAAAATAGTAGAAATAATTTATCTTGATTAAAACTATATCTGATACCATATCAAAGATGACAATCATACGTACATTCCTATTTCTCTTAGTTACCAATCTGTTGCTTCCTTTTTCTCCTTCGACAACCTATTTTCCTCAGGTGCTTTGGTGATGAATCGAGTTGTGCAAAGAAGCAATATATACGTAGCTTCGTGATCATTCGACTTGTGTAAAGTAGTAATATATATATTGGCTGAGAAAAATTCGACTGCTACCCATCCGAACCATAAATTATTATTTTATTAATAAAGTGGTCCGGTGTCTCGAAAATGTATTTGATAAAGCCATTCATTGGCGGGAGGGTATAAAAGTAACTTCACTATATGGGATGCGCCCTTTGGTATAATAGAAACCATGGTACTCCTTTCGGTAATTACGAATAGTTGGATACGCCCTTTGGTAAATTGCCGAAGATACTTTAGAATGAGGATGACAACCGATGGAGTTTGATCACATAGGCAAGGGATGTGAAAGATGACATATGGAGGACTCAGGTACATATGAAGGAAGCCAGGTGTATAACTTAATGAGAGATGGTTGTGGTTAAAGTCAAGTTGTAATGGTAGAATTCTGGTAAGCTATGAGTAATGAGTAATTTTTATCCATGAAGATGAGTGTAGAATTCAACATGGATAATTTTTATTTTATTGTTGGAAATCTAGATATATGAGAGATTAATTAATCTGGAAATAGATGACCTTTTTCTCGATTTACTTATCAAGTAAATCTGAAGTACAACTTATATGCACTCAACCTCTAGAATATTCGTATGTATTGGGATCGAGATAGGCATACTTGGTGGCAAATGATGATAAAGCTCACCCCATGCACCCCTTACAGTCGGTCCCCAAGTTATGTGAAGGGAGGTAAATCACGGTCAGTGACAAGTGCATGGGGGAGGACAGAAACCTAGCTACTAGTCAGGAATTGATTCCCAGACCTTGTGATGATAGCACCCGATGTACTAGCTTGACATAGGTATACTTGGTGGCAAACAAGTGATTCGCTAGCTCGCCCCTAGCGCCCCTCGCCAACTAGTCTCAGGGTCAACACGGAAGAGGTAAATCATACGGCTACTAGCTTGGATGTTATGACTAGCTCGTGGAGAGGATTGACACACTGTCTTTACAAGGTTTTATCCCCCAGACCTCAAGGTGGCAACTGACATAGGCATACTTGACCGTAGAGATGGTTGTAATCATGGTCACCAGTAGACTGGTATTGGAAATAATTATTGGGTAGCTGGGAAACTTAATACCCCAAAGTGATTTAGAATTTGAGATTTGATCAATTAAATTGTGTAGAATCTAATTAATTGGTTGGTGATAGAGTCAGTTATTTATCCCCCTCTAGCCAGCCTACCTAGATTTATAATTGGTATCAAAGCTCAATCGCTTCAATAGGATTAACTGTCGCCTAAAGTAATAAGACGATGGCTGAAACTAGTATTCACCCACCAAAATTTGAGGCAGAGGTTACTGCGTGAAAAATGTAAAATAGAGGTATGCTTTAAAACTGATTGCAATGTTTTACTAACAATAAAATACTATTTTGAAGTATTCAAAGATGAGAACAATATGGAAAATGAAGAGCATCTTTGTAGCCAAGGTAGCACAACGAGACCTACTTCGGAGTCAACTAACCAACCTCCAGATAAAAAGAAAGAGAAATAATGACTCAATTTCATGTGAAGATCAAGGAGCTGATCATCGGACTCACAAATCTTAGAGAAACGGTAACAAATCAAGATTCGCTAACGTACAATTTAAACACATTCCCAAGAACACCAGAGTGGATGTCTATAGTAGACTCATACTATATCTCCAAAGACCTCGAGGTGAGTACCTTAGAAGAATTGTTTTCGACATTAGAACTTCACAAGTCTCGGTATGTAGGAAGAAAAGAAACAATGGATAACATAGCCCTGAACATGAGGAAGATTGAACCAGACACGAAATCTTCAGCTAATGAGGAAACGACCAACATGGTAAGAAATTTTAAAAAGTTTTTTTAAAACTAATAAATTTAATAAGAAGTAGACCAAGAAGTATTCTGGTTTTGAAGTGAGGCATCTTGGAGAGAGCCTTGGTTGTGAACTGAGGCACACTGGAGGGCGCTCTGGATGTGAACAATAGTGATTAGGCTACCATTGCAGCGCGGATAAACTTTATCCATTGAAGGCGCCTTGGGTCTCAACTAAGGCGCCCTAAGTGTCATGTAAGCAAAACATCACTTTGACCGTTAAGCTATAAATAGCTCCTTGGAGATAGGAATTAAATACAACAATTGTAATTCATCTTTCCTACTCTTCTGTGAACTTTCAAAGATTGTAAGAAGTTACTCTGCCTTCAACGAAGAAGTCTTTTTAGTAGAGCTTTTCAACACCTTAGATTAGCAACCTCCTCGATTGTAGCCAAGTAAATCTGAGTCATCTTTCTTTTTGTTGTTCATGTTTAGATTTTACTTGTTCAACTAATCCATCTATTTTTGCTAAACAAGTGCAAAAGATTTGGTTTCAATTTGTAGGGCTATTCACCCTCCCCTCTAGTCAGCCTACTTAGGCCTACAGCATGATCGAGAATAAATATAGGGCAGAGCTTACATGGCCCAGTGTCGGCAACAACTCACATTGGGGCTCATCGTGGTTTGGTAACCCTAACCTTGCTGCTAAGTGAGTCTTCCTCTTTGTTGAATCCATCCCCCCCCCTCGGGCGCGCGCGCGCGCGGAGACAAGGCCTTCTCCAAGTTTGTGACCATCTACCCAAAGTACCTGTCCTCTAATTGCATCGACGACCTCCACCACAACGAGTACAGTCGCCTCGTCACGCTAACAGCCGAGTCTGCCTCGACTATTGTGGCTTGGGCTTGCTCTCCAACCTTTAGAGCTTGTTCTCCAACATTCAACCTCTTTGAGATTACCGCCAACCTGAGCAACCATGCCCTGTACAACAACGTCGAGAAAGACACGACGATGTCAAGTGTTCTGGTGATCCCCGAGGGCTCTCCGCCAACGCACATGGTCAAGAATCTCTACCTCTCATGCAACTCCTACATGCATGGCTACATGGCCAAGCACGACACATCCTAGCTACGCCCTTGACTTCACTCTTGGCTTTGTACGTGCGGAAATTGCATCCCTAAAATCAACTTGATTACTGTGATACGAATGAAATTCGATTGCATGTTTCTACTTTGTTCAAGGGTGATTACTAGCTTCGGAGTGAGTATCGTGGTGGAATCCACACATTCTATTATAGCAAAAGATGATTACACTTAGTCAGTTTATAGTCGACCGCCAAATAGCTAGAGTGTGGGAAGAGTTTTTTCTCCAAGGATACGCGCCTGTCGAGATTTTATTCCTGCCCAGGAATCCACACATCCTGATTTCATGGTTAGCTGCAGCGCAGAGTGTCATGGGTAGACTCTCCAATAATGGATTAAGGATTTAGAGTTTGAGACTCAGTTGCGACGTATTATTGAAAATTTTTCTCCTTAATGGATAGCAAACTTGAGAATGATGACTATCATGATAGGTATCCATATGTACTTTCCCGATTTATCGTAGCGATCGATGGAAAACTTCCGTAGGACAGATCGATCGTCTTAGGTTCGACTGTTACCTAGTTAAGCGAGCCTAAGAATATTGGTCATTTGAATGAACCTTCATTAATACTTCCCGATTTATCCTGATGATAAAAAAAATTTTCGTAGGACAGGACTAATCATCTCTCATATTAATTAATTCGAAGAGCTGAATGCCGCAATTAAAAAAATGAAAAAAAAAGAGTAAATCCTTCTCGTTTTTCATAGTTGATTTCGTGATTTCAAATGCTTGGACATGAACATAACATTAATTGATGATTCAACAAAGAACTTGCATAATTGTTTGAATTCAGTTTTTAAAAATGTATGCAAATATGTAGATCCTCCTGACCTTCTCGTACTTACAACATCCAACTTGGATGCTAGAGTCTCTGTTTCATATACATCCAGTTTTGGATGGAAAAGTTTGGAACATGCGCAATTCGTGGGGTTTTCCTACCGAAAGAGAATAATTACTCACAAACGAGGATAATTTATATCAAAGAAAGTATCTTATAGAACCTAAAATCACTACACATGGGCGCAGGGACGGATCCAGAAATTATAGTTAGGGGGGGCTTAACCGAATATAATACAGTATATATTATTATTAAAAATGTATAATAAATTCTATCGATATATAACAAAAAAGTTATTACATTATACTGTTCAACAAAGTTGTGCCCTACGAGATTTTGAAACATAAAATTCATCTATAATAGAATCTACATCTATATCTTTAGCTAAATCTCGTTCAATATAGAGTGTCAAACAATCTTCAAGAAAATCATCCTCCATTTTATTGCGAAGTGTTGTTTTCACATGCTTCATTGCTGAAAAAGCTCGCTCAGTAGTGGCTGTAGAAATAGGTAATGTCAAGACAAGATGAATCAATCTAGTCAACATAATATAAACCTTTGACCGCCCACTCTCAGTCAATTGCTGACACAACTCAACAAGAGTAGAAACCTTCAAATTTTGCATCACATCAAGTTTATAATGCACCAATTCATATTCCAAGGCAATGATGTCTTGATTTGTGAAATCTTCAGGATAAAACTTCTTTGCAAGTTTGCAAATATCATCACTGTTAATTGACTCAAATGAATTTTTAGGATCTAAAGCTGTACTAAGAGAAAGAAGTTCCACTGATGACTCATTGAACCGAGTATTTAACTCCATCAAGACGAAATCTATTGCTACATTAAAAACATCAAAGTGATAATGATGCTCAACTGTAATTTGCTGACGAGAACGACCAATCTTATATAGGCAATCAAGGTCAGACACATCAATTTCATGTCTCGAACAAAAGACTTTCACTTCATGAAGAAATTCTTCCCACCCACATTCTCTAAGTTTTTGAAGGATGGTTTTGGTCGTAGAGACAAATCTAATAGCAGTCAAAATGTCTTGAGATTTTCTTTGAAGAATTTGACAAAGAGCATCTGTTGTTCTCATAATTTTATGCATTAAGTGCAAAATGAACACAAATTCAAAACTTGCCATGTTTCTGTAAATTCCCCGAACTTCAGCCTTAGCTCTTCCATTTGGAGAATAGTCACTAAGAACTTCAAAAACTTTACAAGTTGCAGCATACATACCTATCAAGCTTTTTACTGAGTCATAGTGAGAACTCCAACGAGTAGCTCCTGCACGCTGTAAATTACCAATCTGATTGGCCCCACTCCCAGAATCACGTTCTCCAATTGCCAACATATGTTCGATTTCATTTCTTTATGCAGTATGTAACTCAGCAATGCGCTTAGTAGAAGAAGTGATAATATTGACAATATTGTCCAAATGAGAAAAGAATTCCCAAATAACATTGACATCTTTGGCTGCAGAAACCAATGTTAGTTGTAGTCGATGAGCAAAACAGTGAACATAGTATGCATAAGGGCAATCTCTGAGAAATAATGCTTGAAGTCCATTCCACGCGCCACGCATATTGCTAGCACCATCATATCCTTGACCTCTTAATTTTTTAACTTGTAGGCCATGATGAACAAGAACATTTGATATTTCTCTTTTCAGATTCAATGAGGTAGTGTCACTAACACTTTTAATGGCAAAAAATCTTTCTGTCAAAATCCCATGATTGTTCACAAACCTCAAGATAATGGCCATTTGCTCCCGTTTAGATATATCTCGTGCTTCATCAACAAGAATACAAAAGAATTTATCTCCAACTTCGTCACGAACTATCTGTCGTACTCTATTGGCCATAATATGTAAAATCTCTTTCTGAATTTCTGGAGCGATATATTGAGCATTTTTTGGAGCATTCTCGAGTACAACTTCATGAATTTCCGTACTCATATTTGCAAAAGCCTTCACCAATTCAAGAAAATTCCCACGATTAGATGAAGATAGAGATTCATCGTTACCTCTGAAGGCACAACCTTGAAGTGCTAGCCAGCGAATAGTGACAATTGATGTCTTCAAACGTAAACGATTTTTCCCTTTTTCCTCTTTAGCTTGAGCATGCATCACATTATCAATATGTTGAGATGGTCTCATCAAATTTTCAGCCTTTCTCTCACACATAGTATGAGGCGAAGAAGCTGCAGAACCAATATGGGCAAGAAATGCACATGTTTTCCCTTGGTTTACCCTTTTCCAATTGTCAAATCCTTCATTTACTAGTGCTGAGATATTAGATGAATTAATATCATTCAGAAAAAGAAAACAATAAAAATAATATGCCTTATTTGTTGAAGGTGAATACTCCAACCAATGAAATTTCTGAAACCATTTTTTCTGAAACCGACGATTTTGACTTCCAAATTTTGTAGCCGGATACTCCAACATATCTGGTTGATAAGGCCCCATCCTTAGATAAGAGCGTCTTATCTCATCTCGCATATTAACATTATATTCACATATTTGTTTTCTTTTTCCCGGATCTCGTTCAATACAAGCAGAGGATGATTGATGGTCTTCGCTCGGAGAAGAAATTGAAGGAATTTGAATACTAGGAATGGATTGATTTTCTATTGTAGTAGGAATTGAAATGCTTTCACTAGTTTCACGATCTCTCTTTTTAAAGAAAGATGATATTAATGTCTTTCCTTTCTTCGCAGCAGATTGATATTCCATCCTGAAATAGTTCAAATTAAATCCCTAAATAAATAATCAAATAAATAAATAAGTAATATTTTACCAATGGCTCAATGTACCATGAGTTTGAGATAAAATATAAATTATAATCTTACTCTATGATAAAATACTAACAGTTAAAAGCAATTGAATTGAAAAATATTGACAAAATCAAATGCAATAAATCAGTAATACTACTGTAATTTGATTTTCTAAGTGATGTAAATAATGATAATCAATAAAAAAACATATTATAAATCATTGTAAATTGTAATTACTAATTTGTGAAGCAAATTACTAAATTAGCATGGGCCCTGCTGCTTTGGGAAAACACCAAAGGTCCAAAACGTGAAAACGGCAAAGCAAAACGCCAAAACCAATATGGCTAGCCTAGGACACATCGCCGATTTTGGCAGCGAGCTAGCAAATAGCAAATCTTTACGCCGCAGGCCCGCAACAGCCAACATCTGATGCTTTAATTTGGCAGCGAGCTAGCAAAGCCGCAGGCTCGCAGCAGGGCGGCATGCTTTGGGCCTTTGGCTACTCGTCAACGACCTCGACAACGGCAGTCGAAGCCTCGGAGGCGATTGCGAACAAGCCGATTACCATAAAAAGGAGAAGAAGAAAATATTAGGGATTTAGCCATTTAGGGTCACCTGTCCGACCGCAAGCGAAGCACGGGCTGGTGCGTGCGGCTGTGCCGATGCAAACGCCGATGCAGTGGAGTCACTCCGACAGTGCCGATGCAGTCTCGTCGAAGGCGCGGTTTGCCTTCGCTCTTCGCCCCTTCGCCGTCTCGTCGAAGGAGCACGCCTCACGCAGGCACGCGTGTTGGAGATGGGAGTAAATCAAAGGTTTAGGATGCCACTTATTTTTTTTTTTTTTGGTTGGTAGGGCTGGGCTATAGCCCAGTATAGCCCATAAATAGATCCGTCTCTGCATGGGCATATATATCTTACTTCCATTGGGTATTATTTTCATTGAGTATATATATTTTCTTTAATTTTGATACACACAGGCATATTACTAAAATTAAATTATTTTTTTATTCATGAAAAAAATACATCACCATAATTTTCTTTGTTAAATAGAACTATTAATAGAAAATCTTTGAATTTATAACTTTTATTGAAATATTTGATAAAACATGTCATATCTGATGGAAAAAAGATGACGCTGTCACGTGATCTCACGTACTTCATAAAGAGGATAAATTATAACAAATCATCCACAATGATTAATATATTAGATAACATCAAATTTTCGATTATATGAAAATTTTTATTGTCATGATAAATTGAGAAATTCTCACGACAGACGATCCAAAAGTTAAGCGTCCCAAAATTTACGTCTTATTTGAAAGAAAAATTTCTATAAAATACATCATAGTTAGAGATCGAATTATGGATGTCTAAGATGACAATTAATCGTCCTTCCACTGCACGATAGTCTCGGGGCAAAAACATACATATTAGAAAAAATGATTAATAAGGTTTTTCCAACATCAGATGACCGATCCGATCTTATGAAAATTTCTCACTGGCCGTCAGGTTAAATCAAGAAGTGCTCGTGGCTGACAGTCCAGAAACCCAACATTTCAGGATTCGCACCCTCTTTAAAAAAAATCTTATAAAATACACATTAGAAAAAAATGATTGATGGTTTTTAGAGAGGGTCCAGGGCCCGGTCGAAGCCAATCTAGCGGGACCCTGGTCAGGGGGAGTTAAACCAAGCCCTCGAGATCAGTCGCCCGAGGTCATCCACTCGGTATCGCCACCCGAGTCCGAGCACTCGGGATCGGTCACCCGAGGTCGGGCACTCAGGATCGGTCATCCGAAGTCGGGCACTCGGGGAGGGTCACCCATGGTCGGGCACTCGGGGACGGTCGCCCGAGGTCGGGCACTCGGGGACGGTCGCCCGAGGTCGGGCACTCGGGGACGGTCACCCGAGGTCGAACACTCGGGATCGGTCATCCGAGGTCAGCCACCCGAGAGCAGGAGTCCCTAGCCGAGTACCCTGAGTTCGCTCCATGAGTGTAGGCTTAGGATCCAAGCTTACTCGACCTACTCAGCCTGTGGGTTACAGCGAGCTGGCCGAATAATTACAGCCTGCCTCTGTCAGTAATAATGTAGCAGACCTCTGACATAATCATCACCTGACAAAGCCGCCTGACAAAGCCACCGAATGTTAATGAAAATCAGAAGAGGCAGTTTAGACAGGGTGTCAGGCGGCTGTGGCAGCCTCACAGGGTTCATAAAGCTGCCACAAGTTCAGTCTGCCAACTGATCATTCCTTAATTAAACAGGACAACTCTGACATGGCAGAGAGCTTCCCTTCCCCTATATAAATCCCCCTTTAGGCTCCAAAGAAGGGATTGCTGCCATTTTGCAACAACACCACCACTTTGTGAGCTACAATTTGGTCTAGCCGAGTGACTTAAGCCCGACTCCTATTCAGCCCGAGTCCGACCCCCCGTGCTACAACAGACCGGGTCGTCTTGGTCAGACCGAGTCATCCGAGAGAGAACCGGTCTTCGCTTGTCGACAGGATCAAATTTGGCGTCGTCTGTGGGAAGTTGCCTGATCGGAAGACGAAGATGAGTGACTCCAACAGGGTGACTATTACTCTCTCACAAGAAGACCTGGATCTGCTGATAGAAGCCAAAGCCAAAAAGTGGGCAGCAGCGCAACAGACAGCCGCTCAACCCACTCGGGCGGGACCGGCCGAGCACACGGCCCAAGGGGGCAACGAAGGAGGAGTTCGCCAGGGAGACAGTCCTCATTTCCACCGAGTTTTGTTTGGCCCAGCGGAGGGGGCAGGACAGTCTGACCAGCATGAAGCCTCTTCCAGTCAAGCCAGAGCTAACAAAGGGAAGGCTCCCCTTGTGCCGACCCCGAGAGAGCGCACGGGACTCCCCTTCTCGAGCCAAATCTTACAAGAACCAGTGCCCCAGCATTTCAGGCTCCTGTCCATCCCTGAATACGGAGGAGCCACCGACCCAGAAGAACATTTGATGAAATTTGAGAATGCCTCGTTGCTGCATTAGTATGCAGATGGTATCAAATGCCGAGCTTTTCTGACCACTCTGGCGGGGTCGGCCCAACGATGGTTTGACAAACTCCCCGAGGGATCTGTGAGGGACTTCTCTGACTTCAAGAGACTATTCCTTCAACATTTTGCAAGCAGTAAAAGGCATCACAAGACCAGCTTAAACCTCTTCACCCTGAAGCAAGGCTCAAAGGAGCCCTTAAAGGCATACATCAATAGATTCAATCAAGTCGTATTAGATGTACCCACCGCCACGTCCGAAGTGCTGATCAGCGCCTTTGCCCAAGGCCTGCAGGAAGGCGAATTCTTCAGGGCATTGATCCGAAAACCTTCGAAGGACTTTGAAAGTCTTCTGGGCAAAGCCACCAAATATGTGGATGTGGAGGAAGCGCAAGCTGCTAGACGACCAGAAGCTAGACCCCCGCCCGAGACCCCTCAACAGCAACAGAGAACTATGCCTCCTGGGGGACCTCTCAGAAGTCCCCGAGCGATGGGACACAGGCAGGGGGCCGAGAGGGGTATAGTCCAGCAGGTAGCTCAGGGTTGCCTCCCGACCAGATGGCAGCCCTACTGTTCTTTCCATAACAGCCACACCCATGACCTTCAGGACTGCTGGCAGGCTAGCCGAGATCGAGGTCGTACCGGCTGAGGTAGTCCGAGAGGAGCTCAACAAGGAGGTGGTCGCGGTCGGGGAAGGACAATACCGAGCCAATCCGAGTCCCCTGCCCGACCAACCGCCTCTGCGGTCAGACAGTTGTTCCCGACCCCCGACTCTCCCGGACGAGGGAACGCCAGTGAGGAGCAAGCTAACCAGCAGAACGCCGTGCACGGGTCCATCAATGTAATTTCCGGTGGCCCCACCTATGGAGACTCCAATCGAGCTCGGAAGTTTTAAGTCCGACGTTTGGATATCTATCAGGTGGGCAGCAATACCGCCCAAGCGCAAGGGCCGCAAATCAGCTTCGGCCCCGCTGACCTACAAGGAGTAGAAGTACCGCACGATGATGCCCTGGTCATTACGGCAGTTATAGCAAACTACCAGGTCCACAGGACCATTGTGGATACAGGGAGTTCAGTCAATATCTTATACTTGAAGGCATTTGAGCAGTTGCAGATTGAAACTACTGAGCTGCAACCTGTAGCTACACCTCTGTTCGGATTCACTGTAAATGAAGTTCAACCGCTCGGCCAAATCAAACTAGTTGTCTCCCTCGGGGAGGAGCCTCTGAGAAGAACCCGGTGGTCCACCTTCCTCATGGTGGACGCACCCTCAGCCTATAATGCTATCCTTGGCCGACCAGCCCTAAATGAATTCCGAGCTATGGCGTCGACTTTCTATTTGAAGGTCAAATTTCCAGTAGGAGATCAGGTCGGCGAAGCCAGAGGGGATCAGAAGGTGGCGCGCCGGTGCTACGTCGATGATGTCTGAGTGGAGGTAAGGAAGACCTTCCGAGCCCCACCGTATAGTTGTAATATGGTACAACCCTCGCCCTGGGCTAAATTGATAGAGGAAAAGGAAGAGGTCCAGCTCCTACCAGACCGGGAGGAAACTAAGGTCAGAATAGCTCATGGATTGCCACCCGACCTCAGATAGCAGCTGATAGAGTGTCTGCGTGAAAATCAAGACATATTCGCCTGGTCCCAGCAGGACTTGAAAGGAGTCAGACCCGAGGTTATGGAGCACAAGCTACACGTTTACCCAGATGCTCGGCCAGTAAAATAGAGGAAGAGAGACTTTAGTCCAGAGCATAATAAAATCATCCAGGCTGAGGTGGAGAGGCTGCTAGGGGCCGGGCATATCCGAGAAGTACAATTCCCCGCATGGCTAGCTAATGTAGTGCTGGTTTCCAAGCCGGGAGGCAAGTGGCGAGTCTGTATCGACTTCAGAGACCTTAACAAAGCTTGCCCTAAGGATTACTATCCGCTCCCCGAATAGACCAGATGGTAGATTCTACCGTGGGAAGTGAGCTCATCTGCATGCTAGACGCCTATCAGGGTTATCATCAAGTGCCCCTGTCCTCGGCTGATCAGGAGAATGTCAGTTTTGTCACACCTGAGGGCACCTATTGCTACACAGTTATGCCCTTCAGGCTCAAAAATGCAGGGGCAACCCACCAAAGACTGATGAACAAGGTTTTTAAGGAGCAGCTCGGGAGGAACGTAGAGGTGTATGTAGACGATATTCTCATCAAGTCCCTCCGAGCTGTCGACCTGATAGTGGATGTGCGAGAAACCTGCTGCACTCTCCGGAGATATGGCCTTAAACTCAATCCGTCCAAATGCCTGTTTGGAGCCAAAAGTGGAAAATTCCTGGGCTACATCCTGACCGAACGAGGGATAGAAGCTAACCCAGGAAAGGTGAAGGCTTTACTGGACATGCCTCCACCCAGGAACCTGAAGGAAGTTCAACGCCTGACCGGAAGGATAACTGCCCTCTCCCGATTTATATCCCGGTCGGCGGACAGAAGTCTGCCCTTCTTCAAGATTTTGCGCAAGGCTACTAAGTTCCAGTGGGATGCCGAGTGCGACCGGGCTTTTGAAGAATTGAAGACTTACTTGGTCAGTCTGCCGGTGTTAGCTAAACCTGAAGAGGGAGAACCATTGTATGTCTATTTATCTGCTACTGAGGAAGCTGTGAGTGCTGTGCTTGTAACCCAGAAGGAGACCGAGCAGCAACCGGTCTACTTCTTTGGGCACCTACTTAAGGAAGCTGAGTGTAGATACACTACACTCGAGAAATTGGCTTACGTGCTTGTGTTGATGGCTCGGCGGTTGCGCCCTTACTTCTTGGCCCATCCTATCCGAGTGCTAACCAATAGTACACTCGGGAAGGTGCTGGTTAACCCGGAAATCTCTGGTCGGATGGTTAAGTGGACCACTGAGTTGAGTGAGTATGATATCCAGTATCAGCCCCGGACTGCAATCAAAGCTCAGGCGCTGGCTGATTTCCTCAGTGAGCTTCACACGGAAGGAGAAGAAGAGACATGGAAGATATACGTGGATGGGTCGGCCACCCGAGCAGGGAGTGGCGTAGGGGTCTTATTGTTGTCCCCTAAGGGAGACCCACTTCATCTGGTCGTGCGCCTAGAGTACCAGGCTACCAATAATCAAGCAGAATATGAAGCTCTTCTAGCAGGCCTGCAAGCAGCCAAGCATGTAGGGGCTACTCGGGTCATCTTGCACTCGGATTCTTAGTTAGTGACTCGACAAGTTGCAGGGCAGTTTGAAGTAAATGATGAGAAGTTGCAAGCCTATGTGGAAGCCTACAAACAGTTACAGGCAGAGTTTCAAGAAGTTCAGGTCTTGCAGATCCCCGAGGAGACAATGCCAAGGCGGATGAGTTGGCTAGGCTGGCTAGCTCTGTTCGTCCGTGGGTCTTCCCCAAGCCCTCACCTCAGATCATGCTGGTGGCCCAGGTTGAAAGGGAAACAGAACTAGAAATAGAAGGGGACTGGAGAGCTCCATTCATCGCCTATCTGAGAGAAGGGACTCTTCCAGACAGTCCCGAGCAGGCCAGGATACTGAAGATAAGAGCGGCCAGGTTCACTCTGATAGGGGATGCATTATACAAGCGGGCTTTTTCCCGACCACTACTCATATGCCTTGGGGAAGAAGATGCGGACTATGTGTTAAGAGAAGTGCATTTGGGGTCCTACGGAAATCACTCAGGAGGTCGGTCCATGGCTCAGAAAGTCCTGTTGGTCGGTTACTTTTGGCCTACCCTCCAGAAGGACGCCGAGAAGCTGGCCCTCTCCTGCCTTTCTTGCCAGAAGCATCAGAATTTATCGCATCGACCGGTCGAGATGCTGAGAACAACCACTGTGTCCTGTCCCTTTGATCAGTGGGGCATGGATATAGTAGGACCCTTCCCCAGGGCAGCCGGTCAGAAGAAATTCATGTTGGTGGCAGTGGACTACTTCTCCAAGTGGATCGAAGCAGAAGCCCTGACCCGGATCACCGAGCAAGCGGTGAAGAAATTCCTATGGCAGAACATTCTCTGCCGGTATGGCATACCCCACAAGCTGGTGTCAAACAACAGTCAGCAGTTTCAAGGTCGGATGATAAGAGAATGGTGTAAAGGCTTTGGGATCCAACAGGCCTTCACTTCAGTGGCATATCCCCAGAGTAATGGGCAGGCTGAAGTAGCTAACAGGGAGATTCTGAAGGGACTCAGAGCCAAATTAGATCAAGTTGGCGGATCTTGGGTGGATGAACTGCCCGGTGTCTTATGGGCTCTTCGGACTACCCCCAAAGAGGGGTCGGGATGCACTCCTTTCCAATTGGTATACGGCAGTGAGGCGGTGGACCCCATGGAGGTCGGCTGTGAGTCGGACAAAAGACGTCTGTATGGGGAGGACAATGCGGAAAAGAGACGAGTGGAGCTGGATCTGATTGAGGAGGTTCGAGCTAAGGCCGCGGTCCGCATGACCGCTTACCAACAGAGGATGAGGCGTCGATACAATCAGGGAGTTATACCTCGAAGTTTCCAGGTAGGGGACAAGGTATGGAAGAGGATCAAGCCAGTTGGAGATGTAGGCAAGTTAGAGCCTCAGTGGAGTGACCCTTTTCTGGTGGTCAAGGCATTGGGGTCAGGAGCTTACTACCTGCAAGACGCTCAAGGGAAGCAGCTGGGAAGGCCCTGGAGTGCAGTACACTTGAGAATGTACCGTGAGGAGAGTTGAGTGGATCAATCCTTGTACTTGTATTCAAAAAATGTGATAGAAGAACTCGAAGCCTACGAAAGAACGGTTCCTGCAAGATATAAGTGGGCACGCTCCCACGCACCCACCGGACTCGGCGCCGATCGGGCGTGGCATTCCACGTTCGGTCGGGCCCGGTCGGGCGTGGCAGTCCACGCTCGGTCAGGGTAAGTCGGACGGTGTCCAGACTCTTGCTAAGGCAAGTTATAAGTGGGCACGCTCCCACGCACCCACCGGACACGGCGCCGATCGGGCATGGCATTCCACGTTCGGTCGGGCCCGGTCGGGCGTGGCAGTCCACGCTCGGTCAAGGTAAGTCGGACGGTGTCCAGACTCTTGCTAAGACAAGTTATAAGTGGGCACGCTCCCACGCACCCACCGGACTCGGCGCCGATCGGGCGTGGCATTCCACGTTCGGTCGGGCCCGGTCGGGCGTGGCGGTCCACGCTCGGTCAGGGTAAGTCGGACGGTGTCCAGACTCTTGCTAAGGCAAGTTATAAGTGGGCACGCTCCCACGCACCCACCGGACTCGGCGCCGATCGGGCGTGGCATTCCACGTTCGGTCGGGCCCGGTCGGGCGTGGCGGTCCACACTCGGTCAGGGTAAGTCGGACGGTGTCTAGACTCTTGCTTAAAGAAAAAATGAAGTAACGCATTTCCACAGTATCTACTGCCTGAGCGTGGTTTCCCACGTTCCGATAGACAAAATGAGTGGGCAGTCGGCCTGGTGGGACCGAGCCGATCAAACATTACCACACTAGTCAACACCGCTTCACCGACTCAGGGTGCCGACCCGACCGAGCGACGCAGCCGAGTCAGGGTGCCGACCCGACCGAGCGACGCAGCCGAGTCAAGGTGCCGACCCTACTGCCTCTGCGGTCGAGTCAGGGTGCCGACCCGACAGAGCGACACAGCCGAGTTAGGGTGCTGACCTAACTAGGCAACATAGCCGACTCAAGGTACCGACCCGACCGAGCAGCAGACCCAGGTCGGGATATTGACCTGACCCAGTGGTATCCCCGGGTTTGGGTGTTAATCCGGTTAAACGTCTGATAGTGCAGATGTCTCTAACATACTACACTTAGTATAGTTTCTTGATTAACCTAAAGGATCAAATGCAGACGAGTAGCGTAAGTAGCGTGAGCGATCAATGCTTAGCGAAAATTTGCTGCATGGTCTAAATGTCGACCTTCCCCGAGTAAGCCGGGCAAGTCGAGCAGACGATACTTAGTAACAATCTCAAGCATCGTGAACAAGCAGATACAGTAACCAGGCAAGAAAAGTAGAGGTGTAAAGAGTCAACATGACTGAAGAAGGGCCCGTGGCCATCGCAAAATTGGGCCCCGAAGGCCGAGTCAAGCAAAACGGAATCAGCGCAAGAACTATAGGGCCTTAAGGCCGAGTCACAACCAAACAGTAATAGATCGAAACTTGATTTAAGTGAACGGGGGGAAAGCGTCCTCAGGGATTGATGCCTCAATCCGCGTCGGCTTCACCACATTGGGCGAAAGGTCTGCAGGGAGATGACCAGCCTCGGTCAGCTGTTGGATGGCGCCCCTCACACCATACAGGATCATGCCGCCGGTGCGCTCTGCTACTTGGTCGAGGAAGGGATCTGATTGAATGTAGGCCGAGCGGGCTGCTTCAATCTGGGCTGACTCGCCCGACTGATAATCCTCCAGCTCCTTCTTCAGCCTAGCAATTTCCGAGTCCTTACCTTGGAGGGCGGTATCCCGAGTCGCCAGCCGTTTCTCTGTGTTCACCAGTTGAGCCTTCAGAGCGTGAAGGGTCTCTTGCAGGGCCGCCAGCTCGACTTCCTTGTTCTTCAAGGCCAATTGTGTCTGATGGTGAGCTACGGCTGACTCCTTCAGTTGCCTCTGGAGACCCGTAGCTTCGGTGGCTTTCTTGTCTAAGTCCGAGCGAGCCCGGGCGTAACGAGTCTCTAAGGTTTTCTTCTCGCCCTCTAGATGGCCCACCCGGTTGGACAGTCGTTCCACTTCTACTGCGGCTTGGGCCATAGCTTGTTGCTCTTCCTCTGATCGAGCTTCCAAATCTGATAACTAGATCCTCAGTGCAGTTATTTCCGAGCGTAGTTGACACCGGCCCTCATCACCCGGGGGAATGGTGTAGTGGGCTAGCTTAGCCTCTAGCTCCTTCACCCTCCACTCGGCCGCACGGCGTTCCCTGATGTTGGTGACTGACGCCTGGCTGACCACGCGGCTCGTCGCCCAATGCTGCATGTTGATGGGAATATCGTAAGGGTAAATGTAAATGGCCAGGTAGAGTAAGGGTGTACCTGAGTCGAGTCCAAGAAGAAGGTGTCGGCTAGACTCATGGGATTCGTCGTGGAGGTCGCAGCCTGACCCTGATCCCAGTTGGAGACCAGCTGGTCGTGCAAGATAAGTGGTTGAGGCTGAACTATCGGGGTCAACACGATGGCCGAGGGGACTTGAATATCCAGCGCAGACCGGGGGTGAATGCATTGACAAGAGAGCCTCTACAGCGTCAGCGTTTGCGGCACTTGTCAAGGACACCCGATGAGACGGCGCGACACCCGAGGTTGAGGCTCCTGCCGGGGGTACTACTGAGGAGGGAGCCGAGGCTCCCGAGCGAGGTGTAGCCGGGGTCGGGCCCTGATCACCGGACCGAGGTGGACCCTGGACAGCAGTCAGTGCCCGAGCGCCGGGCGAGGCTAGGGCGGGGGGAGAGGCCGGTGTGGGGGTTGGAGACGTGCCCGGGGAAATAATCAGCCGACGGCGTTTCCTGACCAAACCCTCGGAGGCCGGCTGCTCCGTCCCCTCCCCTTCCATTGGCCCCACGTCCACGACTTGAGGAGCCACGTCTGAGTCCCCAGCCGGGAGATTTTCCCCCGAAGAGTTGCCCCCGACTTTGGGTCGCTCTGAAGCTGGGGCAGCACTTATCGGCGGTATCGCCCGCTCAGCCGCCAGCTTGGCGGCCAAAGCCTCCATGGCTGCTTCCTCCCGAGCCATTACATCGCCGACCTGAGCTCTATACATGGTTTCAGCTGCAATATGGAGAGATTTTTAGTTAGCATTAACTGGCCGGTGAACCGAATAGAGACTTACCGAGAGTGCCACGCAACTCGGCTGGGATCTGACTCAGCCGAAAAAGATACAGCATGCCGTCGATCAGCAGCTTGCCCGCATAGTAGCGGGTCCCCCTGAGCTGTGAGAAGGCCAGTTGATAACCCGGGTCTGAGCGGATGTTCTTGGGCAGCTGAGGGTGGTTAATAAGGTCTTCCACCCATTCAATGGGCCAGTTTGGGGTAGGGGTCGTCTGGATATAGAAGAAATGGGATTTCCAACCTTTGTTGGACGAAGAGACTTTCTCTAAGAAGGCTGAGTTAATGCGGGCTTGGAAGTAAAAATTCCCGGGCACTTGCTTCTTAAGATAGTAGAAGTAATTAAACACTCCAGGTGTCAGGGGAATTTCATGGGCGGTAAAAACGATCACTGTACCGCACAAAATCCTAATCGAGTTCGGGGCTAGCTGGGACAAGGACACCTGGAAGTACCGACAGACCTCCCGGAAGAACGGATGAAGTGGGAAGCGTAAGCCGACCAATAGCTGGTCGGAGAAGACAGTGAAATAGTTTAAAGGGGGTCCGTGTGGCCGATCCCGACGGTCGGGAAGGGCCATGGCGTGGTCTTCAGGAATTTGATAATCTATGCGTAAGGTTTCCAACTGACCTAGGGTTAGTGAAGAACGGGTGGTCAGTGTTGGAACCCGGATGGCTAGAGAGGGGGGGGGTGAATATAGCCAAACACTTGGACTTAGAGCTTTTATCAGATTTCTGCACTCAATTCGTTAGTAGCACCGCAGCGGAAACAATGAAAGTAGAGAAGTGCAGAAATGCAGAAAATAAAAGAAACTAGAACAATCAAACAAGATCGCTAACAAGAAGGGTTTATAAGGTTCGGGGATAACTTGCCCCTACTCCTTGGCGTGCCCTTAAGGTGGGCGATCCCTTGATCGTCGGCAGATCAAGCCCCGGTGAACACCGGATAGTAAGCAACATCCTTCTCGGTGGAGAAACCTCTCCACAGCGTTTCAATCAAGGATATAGTTTAAGAATAAAGAAACACCAGAAGGATCTTACTCAGCACTTAGCAAAGACAAGAACACAGCAAGCTCCCTCTGAGCTCCACCCAGCGACGATCTCACGCAAGAACCCTTTCCCCGTGTCTTCTCGTTGTTGGACTCGAAGCTTCTTGTTCCTTCCTCCAAGTGCTCAAGCAAGGGCTGGTTGCTTCTCAGATCTCAATGGCTTGCTCAAGGAATGATGGAACAGCAAGAACACAAGCACGCAGCAAACCAAAACTTCACGGCAGCACTGATTAGCAGAGCTGTTGAAGACTTCTCGCAACCGGCGCTTAAGTCTTCTCCACACAGCTCCAGGTCACCATCCCACAGCAGCCTCCAGCTGCTCTCCTGCAACCACCAGGCACCACTGAGCCCTTCTGGACCTCCTGAGCTTCCCTCAGACTAGCCCCAGACAGTAGCTCCAGGTAGCGCCAGCGCCCGTTGCAACCTGAGATGGAAAAATAGACAAACCTGCTCCAAGGAAAGGCCTCCATTGACTCTCCTTGAGTGTTTGAATCTTTCCCTATCACCTGCAGCTTAATCAGAGTGTTAGCACAGCATATCAAGCAGAAAATCGTGTATCAGATGTTAAGCGCAGAGAATCGGATACGTTCAGACGCGTTCAGAGCGTCTGACAGTGCATTTTGAATTAAAGTGATCGGTCACCGGACCGATCAGAGAGCCTCCTGATCAGTCACCAGACCGATCAGGCTGGGTCCAGATCGATCACGCTTCGTCCCGATCGGTCCCCAACACTCAATCAGAAATCGTGATTTCTTTGGGACTATCCTGGATCGATCACCAGATCGATCCCAGGTTGTGGATCGATCACCAGACCGATCCACCCCTTTACTGGGCGATTTCTGAGCTTCGCAGTCCAAACCTCCTGATCGGTCACCGGACCGATCAGGGATCCTCCTAATCGGTCACCAGACCGATCAGGTCATGACCAGACAGATCAGGCTCCATCCTGAATGATCATAGTGAGGAACCCGCGATGCTGGATCATTCTCCAGAACGATCTGCACAGTGATCCTGATCGGTTACCAGACCGATCAGGAGCAGATCAGCAAGGGAACTCAACCTCACTGTGTGCTCCCTGATCGGTCACCAGACCGATCAGGAGCCAAGCAGTGAGTGAAACACATACTCCCTGATCGGTCACCAGACCGATCAGTCATCGCTGGATCGGTCACCAGACCGATCCACGAAGGAGCACCGTGCCAACTCCCTGATCGGTCACCAGACTGATCCAGGGGCTCCAACCTAGCCCTCCAAGCTAGGACCTGACCCTCCAAGCCAGGGTTTTTCCACTAACCCTCCAGTTGGGACTTTTCACCTAACCCTCCAAGTTAGGAATTTTCACCTAGCCCTCCAAGCTAGGATTTTTCACCCAACCTTCCGAGTTAGAACTTTCCACACCTAGCCCTCCAAGCTAGGACCTAACCCTCCAAGCCAGGACTTTTTTACCTAACTCTCCAAGTTGGAACTTTTCACCTAACCCTCCAAGTTAGGACTTTTCACCTAGCCCTCCAAGCTAAGACTTTTCACCCAACCATTCCGAATTAGGACTTTTCAACACCTAGCCCTCCAAGCTAGGATTTTCCATACCTAACCCTCCAGGTTAGGATTTTCTAACACCTAGCCCTCCAAGCTAGGATTTTCCATAACATGCCTAATCCCTGATCAGGACTTAACCATAATCATAATAATCATCAACCTAAACTAAAATCGATGTCAACACCAAAACAACAATCAGGGTCAGACTGCATCAACAATCTCCCCCTTTTTGTTGTTTGACAATCCGATTTTAAGTTTAGGGATTCTCAATCAATTTCTCAACTTTCAGAATCATAGGGGAATCAAGATCCTCCCCCTACAATATAATCATCCTAAACTTAACCAACCAACACTCTCCCCCTTTGTCGAACACCGAAAAGGGTCTAGATGGGTTGTTAAGTTTAACCATACTCCCCCTCAACCCTAGGGGTATCCCAAATCAACAAAGATACAATTTGAATTTTGAAAACATATGAACACATATGACAAAGATAAGGCATGGCAGAACAAGCATATGTATCATATGGACATGGCAACATAATCAAAATCATAAGCATGCATAATAAGCATGAACATAATCATATAGAATGAGGCATATAGATAGATAGTACTCATGTGAACACATATAAGCCACCATCCGAAACATGATAAGGCAAAAATACATGCAAGATATCAGATGCATCATGTAGCAAGATCATCATTTAGCAAAATATCAGTGCATCAAACCAAACAACCAAACAGATGCATATCAATGCATCGAAGTCAAACAAATATGGCACAAGGCCAGAGAAGTCAAGTCACTAGGCATACAGCCTGAGAGTCATACAATCCAAGAGATCAGACAGACAAATCACAAACAACCACAGAATATATCAGTCATCAGCGGGGGGGGGGGGGGGGGGGGTCAGCCTGTATCGGATCATCCAGCGTATCATCAGCATCCACGGACCCAGGTGCAGCACTACCGGAAGGCGCATCCCCCGGAAATGTGTGGCACCGCCACTCATCGTACCATGTCTGCTGCAGTGTACGGATCCCAGTGACATCAGACTCCACCATGGTCAGTCTGCGATCAAATGATCGGAAAACCGAATGGATCTCCTCCCGATGAAGCTCTCGCAGATGAAGATCATACTGGATCGTCTGATCCAGCTCAGAAATCTGCTATCGTAGATCCGGGTCCAGCTCATAGTCGTACTCACAGCAGCAGCAGCGGCGGGAGCCTCCTGAGGTGCAGCAGCATCGGTCGGTGCCTGAAAATGTGGTCCTCCCCCAAGTAGCTCACCGAGTCCTCTCCCATCCTTCCAAACCAAAGCCCCATCGCGATCCCGGATGATGATGTCGGACTTGGCAAATGCCCGCCGACCAAGTCTGCAATCCTGTCGGACCATGGGCACGGTCCTGCCCTTGGTGACATCAACACCTACTGACATAAGCTAATCGGTGATGAGATGACCAAATGACATATAGACTGTGCGGCGACTCGGCTCTCGATAGGATAAAATGGACTAAAAGATGCTCTCCATGATATCGAAGTCCATGCGGCAGTGCATGGCGTAGAGCATCAGGCAATGATAGGGACGAATCTCGGTCAAAGGCTTGGAAGTGATTGGAAGGATACAATTTGTGATAATCTTGAACAAGACGTAATCAGTGGGAGAGAGACGAAGTGCTGCAAAGGTAGGAAAATCAGGACCCAACTCATCGAGACCGGCTGGGCGGGGATGGCCAAAGAAATGTTGATAGATGGAGTCGGGGGTAACATCTGCAAAAGGGGCCAGCAGGGGATCAGGAAGCTCGAGATAGATCGAATACAGGTTGGGTGAATGTCGACCACCCAGATACTCTGCTAGAATTTCGTAAGAGAAATCAAGGTTCCTCTTGGCGACTCGAGTAGTGAACTCGAAGCCCCCCTGAGGTCCCTGCTGAAGATTGTTGTAAAATTCCGAGACGAGGTCATAATTGATAGTTCTCTCCAGAGAGAGGAGAAAGCCAAGGTTATAAAAAGTGACTATCTCCATGACCGACGAACAATACTCAGTCAGGAAAGGAACATCTATCGATCGGCAGGATAACAATTTAAAGGTCCTTGATTGGAAAGCCTGCTCACAGGTGGCATTTGGAAAGCGAGAGCTCGAGGAAGGCTGAGGCCTTCTGGAGGGCGCAGATGAGGAAGGGGCTTTCCCCTTCGCGTTGCCCTCTGCGGGTTCTTTACCCTTTGATGATTTTCTAAAGATTAGAATAGATCATGCACATCGGATTTGATCAAGAGAAGTGAATCGAATCATGATATAAGTTAAGGTTTGATCAAAATATAAGATGTAATCAAAGACCTAATTAGAGAGCATGATCAAGACACAATGATGAAAAGAACACAGTTTAATCAGAGACACAAGGTAGACATGATCATAAGAACACAATTTAAGCATAAGGTAGAATTGATCAAGGGTAAGATATGGCACAGATGGGTCACGGCCAAAACAAGAGGTCACGACACAATAAGAAAATCAAAATAAAGACCATGATTAGCGCAAATACATATACTATGAACCGATTTGCAAGAAAAACTAAACCAAAAACTCACTTTGGTGCCATTAGTGAAGTTCTCACTAGTAGAAAAATGCTAATTAACCACGAGCGTTCACCGTTGTCGTAGGCGAAAATCACTGTTGTTAAAGGCCATGTTGTTAAAAGGGGTGGTCTACATCAACAGTTACAAACCGTTGTCGTTTATAGTCAATAACAACAGTGTAGCAATAGGTTTTCACCGTTGTCTTTTAATGTAATCGACAACAGGTTAACAATAGTATTAAACCGTTGTTTGTGTGTGATTTAAACAATAGTTTGACAACAAATAAAAATCGTTATTTTTTGGTTGAGGCAGCAAACAATTTACAATAAATACCATTTAAAAAATAAATTATTTAAATAATTAAACAATATTAAGCAAACACACTTCAAACTATCATATATACATTAAAATATCATCAAATATCATACATCATATATAGATCCATTCCTCAAGATTCAATTTTTTTGTTGGAGACTTTCCACCTACATTCCATGTCGATACAAAAATCCTACAACCAAATTTATAATCACTAGTCGCATTGAAGTTCCCCCAAAAAGGCCAAAACATATAGATTATTTGTAATCTTGCATATCTGTAACTTGAGCAACGTCGTCATCAAATCTTCCTCGCCGAACTCGATCTTAGTTCTTATATAATCGCTCTGAAAACCAAGAGAGAAAAAAAATTGAGAAAGGAACTTTAAAAGCCAGCTCTATTTATCCAAAGTTTCCAAACACTTTATACCTGTCCTGCTTTTCTTCACCGTGCTTGTCTTCCTCTCCATGAAGCTGGCCCTCCTTTCTCCATCACCTGGCGATGATGCAGGATAATGAATAAACAAGAGGAATAGATTAACACATAAAAAATGGATGCAAAAATTATGCTTATGCATAGCTGAAGAAAGACTAATAGAAGCTTTGTTTCCCTGATAAGGAGTTTATAGTTTATTTCAGATTCGGGAAAAATCAAAGGGCAGTTGAGCAAAAGTCTATTCAATAACATGTGCATGGTTGATGATTCCCAATAGCAAGTACAATTAAAGTTTTGACAATTGTTGGACGAGAGACTGTACTTCCTTCTGAATTAATCAAACTCACATATAGATTCTGCAGTAAGAAAAGAGGAGGTCAGCATATTAGAACTACAATCTTGAAAACTGCAATTTGTGAAAGCAAGCCAAATTTGCTAGTTCGAAGCTTCAGAAAAATAACAGAATGGTAAAGAAGTACAAGTGTAGATTCTCCAAAATTTCAATGAATGAGCAATACACTCATGGTATGGGAACATCCAAGTATAAATGTGATGCCTATTTTTTGGCATGTGGTATGATAACCATGATATAAAGAATGATAACTAGAAATTGTAAATTAACTGGAGGAAAAAATAGAAGCATCTCACTATTTCTCAGACATAGTTACCCTTGTCAAGTGAGTCAAAAAATTGCAGTTTCAAAACACTTACATTTTGAATAGAAGCATCTCACTATTGCAGTTTAAGAGTAATTGAAGATTAGAGGCCTGGCGATTTTGCAAGTAGACATTGTATTCTGAAGGCAATGTTTCAAGAAACTGTGCTACATCACATCAAAAATGCACATTGAGAAAATTTCCTAAAAGTGCCTTGCCTATCATTTAATTATTATAAATTCTATTTCCTTGTATTCTACTAGTGAATGCGATCAATATGTTTTGAAAGTCAAACTGCAATCAAATCAAAGACTAGCAAACCCTGAGGTTAGGAAGTTCAGATTGATCTAGTGAAATTTATGCACTTGAGATTGGTTTGCCAAGTTGTCGGTCTGTGGAGGATTGAATAGATCAGGTCAGATTAGAATGAGAATGCAAGTAATAATATCCTGCTTAACTAAAAGATGGAGTTCAATTAGCAAAAATACAAAAAAGGGTTCTACAAAAAGCATATGATGATCATGAAATAATAAAGGTCGCCCATCATGGGCATCATCAACAGGGAGAGTAACCAGGCTAATTGGCATGACATAGTTCTAGTTCATCAGCTCGTTAGGGTATCACCTATAGGATTTTGGTTTAAGGTTTTTGGTGGAGTGGATGTGTGGTGCCTTTAAATACATTTGCACTTGATAGAGCTAGTAAAATGGGAAAATGCATGAGGATATCAAGCCAGTTCCAGCAATTAAAGTGAAAACCAACCATTAATAATGAACAAGAAATAATCATCGTCATTTGTGATGGTAGTTCTGTTACCATCATTGCACAAGGAATTCTTGAAAAGACCTTGAAAGCAGACAGAAAAGAGAAAAGAACCCGAGAGAGAACATATTAAATTTCTAGGCCTGGTTTCTGTTGAGAAGACCTTGAAAAGACAAGTAAAGATCCCTATCTTTGGTTCCAAATATCTCTTCAGCCTTTCTGAGAGTTTCCTACATAAAAGCAGACAGACAAGGAAGTCGTAAACCTGTAGATGGATGAACTAACCATATTAATAACAATTTGTGTTGTAGCTAACCTCACGTGATTGTCTATGAGCATTAAGTTCTTTGATATTAGCTAAAAATGCTCCAAATTGTTCGTATGAGAGACGGCCCCTGAATGAGAATATTAAATGGCACGTAAAAAGAACTGCATTATTTAGTTGTGTAGATCAGTCAGGGCATCCAGATACCTAGCTTGCTGGAAGAATTCTTTTCCATTAACTCGAGTATGTCCTAAAATATGTTTAGCAATCTGTCATGAAGCTTCAAAATTGCAAAAAGAGATAAATTTTTTCATTGATGGAAAATTATTCTTCCAAAAACTAAGGTTCACATGTATTTGAAGCAACAAATATCCTAAAAGTACCCAAAAAAAACTTTAGGCAAAAGTTTATAAATCTTGATAACTAAAAACTTTCACTCTGTTTGCAACTACGCAACATCAGGGAGTATTATACATAGATTCACAATAAAATACCAACAAGTACAAACCTGGAATAGAGTGCCCACGAGTTGGAGAGCTAACAGCTGATGACTGCTAGCTTGATGGATTCTATGGTGACATGGCAGTTAGACTTTCGAAGTGAATATTTGTTGGAGAAGCAGTACCAGATGCATATTTTGGCAAAGTAGCAGCTGAAGTTTTTCTAGGAGAAACATGATTAGATGTTACTTTTGGTGTAGTTGCTGGGGGAGTGACCTGGGGAGGAATAGGTGGGGTCTTGGAGGTTTTCTGTCCAAATGGCTTAGTTGATGTTTCTAAGATTAGGTGAAGAATTATTAACAACTGAATTTTCAAGTAGAAAAACAGCCAAATATTACTTTTTATAATTTATTGTCATGATCCCGAGGTTCATTGGTTCACAGACAGGATATGACACTGAGTGGCTGATAGAAACATCATCCTTAACAACGTAGGAATGAAGATTTTGAAATTACCATCAATGAGAAGAGGACAAGTCCAGTTCAAACTAAAAGCTAAGGAAACTAACATCAAGCTAAAGTTCATACCTCTGTACGAAGATGCATGGGCAATTGAAGAATTGTCATTCTTTTTTTCCAAAGTATCTTCTTCTTTCTACAATAGAACAAATAACAAGTAAATTATTTTGAAAGATGAAGACTTTCATAATACCATTACAGCTCCAAGTTTGTGATAATGGCCATCCTGGATATAGAATAAAGGACTCAAAAATTGATAGGCTGACTAAAAAATGACCTTTGTTCACAATCGTGTTTTTCCAAGTAACACTTACCATGTCAAACCAGTTTACCTCATTCGAGCTGAACATGTTGTTTTGCAAACCTGATAAATTCGAATTAGAAAATGCAAAACTGATAGGCTGACTAATGGGTTTCGATAGAATCAACATAGCCTTAATTGCCATCGCTAAGCCTCGCAGAGGTAACTCGGAATCACTCGGACGTCTCCATGCTAATAAACATGAGTCTTTTGCAGCATAAGGAACAATTTTGAATAAAGTTGTATGATATACCAGATCACGTTTCCGTTTCTCAGCAATTTGCTCTCTCTCTTGTTGCCTTAATTTTTCACTTTCTTCTCAAGCCTTTTCTTCTGCCTGCTTGAGTTATAACTAATTAGAATGCATGACAATCACTGTATAGATAAATGAAAGTGATGTAAATTTACATGAGGTGCCATAAAGAAAGGATGATTGCAAAAGATTCACAAGAAAAAAACTTTGTCAACACGAAAAGATTTGCTACAAGGGAAAGATACCCAAACGATCGTCCCGACGCTGCAATCAGCGCCGATCCCTCCTCCATCTCCCCCCTCTGACCCCCCCCCCCATCGCCCGCCTTCCTAGCGCCCTACGCCAGGCCCACCGGAACTGAAAGGAGCCCTAGAAATCGAAGTCACCGCGACAAGTGCCCGGCAGCCAATGTCACCGATGATCCCGACGGCGGAATACGGATTTTGTAGATCCAATCAAGACGAGCCCAGCTCCGACATGAGTTCCCACTCATATCGAACGAGATCCCATCCTCATTTACTAAGCAGGGGCCTCCTCACCCTAGGGTTTCACCGACGACGAGGGGCGGCGACCGACTGGAGAGATCGGCGGCATTGTAGATGAAGGGGAGGGCGGCTCAGTGGCGTCGGGCGAAGAGGGGAGGAGAAAGGGATCGGGCGATGGGTTTAGGGCTAGGGCTAGGGCATGGGTGCAGGTGAGGAGAAAGGCAACTGCAACAGGACTGACCTTAGCAGCGGAAACATTTGGGTACGAGCAAAAGGAGTTGTTGACTGCTAACCTTACCAGCGGTAGCTAGGGCTCAAATAGGAAGACGCGGGAGTTTTCGTTTTCGCGCTCATTCACTGTTGTGTATTACCACATAAGCAACACCAATAGACAACGGTTATTTAAAAACTGTTGTCGTAACCAACCCAATAGACAATGGTTTTTAAAAAACCGTTGTCTTTGACATACATAAGACAACGATTTTTTAACAACCGTTGTCTTTTTCCGCAAAATTTTTTTCAACATCAACAGTTTTGGAAAAAATCGTTGTTAAATAAAAAAAGACAACGGTTTTTCAAAAAACCGTTGTCTATTGGGTGTTGTTGAATCCAAAAATTCTTGTAGTGTCTTGAAGTCTGGAAGGGAAAAGGTTTGTGCAGGAGAAGCTCTCGGCGCAAGAAATGATCGCAAAGCCCTTCAGCGAGAGAGAAACTCACAGGAAGAAGAAAGAGCTCGTAGGAACCCTCTCAGAACCGCACGCGCGCACTCACAAGAGGAAGAAGGAGATGAGGAAAGCTCTCGCACGAAGTGAAGAGACGCAAGGTAGTGAGGTTCGGCGCTAGGGTTCGGCAATGAGAGGTTTTTCGCGAAGTTATTTGGTTGGTGGATCGGTCCACCAACCAGACTTTAATGCGATTGAACGGATCACCGTTCGATCTGAAAACGTCCAGACCGATCAGGCTTTGGCCTGATCGGAATGGCCTGGTCCTGATCGGTCGGGTGACCGATCAGGCAGGATCCTGATCGATCGGCTGATCGATCAGGAAGCGAACAGTAGGGTCGAATGATATTCAGGAAGCCCTCCTGATCGGTCTGTGGACCGATCACCACAGGATTCCAGATCGGTCCGGGGACCGATCCAGGCAAGCACAGAGTGTTTGATCAGGATTTCGTTAAGTCTCTGTCGACCCCTCTGATCGGTTTGTGGACCGATCAATGCAGGAGGGAGCCAAATCGGTCCGGGGACCGATCAACCCTATGCTTGATCGGTCCGGTGACCGATCAGGGTTCCTGAAATTCCCTGATACGATCTGAAACTTTCAGTTTCAGACTTTCACACGTTTTTGAAGGAATCTTATGAAAGATATCGAACTTGAAAGTGATTCCTTGACTAAAATTCATCCCTAAACAAGGATCAAAGGTCCTTATGGTTTGAACAAACACTTTGCTCCATCCAAGTGGAGTCAAACTCAATCAACAATCATTCAAACAAGTTTTAACCAAGATTGTGTCAAATTCAAGTTTCCAATCAAGTTTTCTTGATTGGAATGTCCAAGTATGATCATGGAGCCAAATACACATATGTTATGCATTGGTTTTCCACATAGTTGGTCACCGAAGTGATTTTTATCTCGTCAACTTAATTTCTCAAGGGATGCATTGACATTTTGAGAAAATGAGTTGATCCTACCATCTCACCCCATTTCTAGCAAACAAAAACGTTTTGGTAAACCTTATCGTTTGTGTGAGATGTTCCCAAAGTTACCCAATTGTTTCCCATTAATTTGAAATAATCATGAAGGGTTTGAATGCATTTTGAAGTTCATGAAGCGCGACACATTCCCAACTCCCTTCTTAGAAAACTAAATTCATTTTCGGGAAGTGGATTAGTGAAAATGTCAGCGAGGTTTGACTTGGACTCTACATGTGACAGTACAATATCTCCCCTAGCTACATGATCCCTAATGAAGTGGTGACGTACTTCAATATGTTTGGTCCTAGAATGATGGACTGGATTCTTGGTTAGGTTAATTGTGCTAATGTTGTCACACAACACTTGCACACTCTTGTAACTTAATCCATAGTCCTCCAAAGTGTGAATCATCCACAACAATTGTGAAACGCTCTCTCCCATGGCGATATGTTCTGCTTCGGTCGTGGAGAGAACAACACAATGTTGCTTCCGACTCGACCAACTAACTAAGGATGAACCTATGAATTGGCAACCCCCACTTGTGCTTTTCCGATCCAACTTACATCCAGCGTAGTCGGAATCGGTATAACCAATTAAATCAAATGATTCGGTATGGGGTACCATAGACCGACTCCAATTGTGCCTTTAAGGTATCTCAAAATTCTCTTAACAGTGATAAGTGAGATTCCTTGGCACATACTTGATACCTAGCGCACATACCCACAGCGAAAAGAATATCAGGTCGACTAGCTGTGAGGTATAGCAAACTCCCTATCATGCTCCGATATTGAGTCAAATCAACGGGTTTACCACTCTCATCATTGTCTAATCTTGTGTTTGTAGCCATGGGAGTGGTTACCTCTTTTGAATCACTCATATTGAATTTACGGAGCATTTCTTGTGTGTATTTCGATTGGTGCACATGGATCCCATCTCGGGTTTGTTTGATTTCAAGTCCAAGGAAGAAAGTCAACTCTCCCACTAGACTCATTTCAAATTCACTTTCCATGTGTCCAATGAATTCATTTAAATAGCCCTTGTTATTTGAGCCACAAATTATGTCATCGACAAATACTTGGGCTACAAAAATATTGTCACCATCTCTCCGTAGAAATAGTGTAGGGTCTATTTGGCCTCTTACAAAGCCTTTTTCAATTAGAAAAGTTGACAACCGCTCGTACCAAGCTCGGGGTGCTTGTTTAAGACCATAAAGTGCCTTTTTGAGCTTGAACACGTGGTTTGAGAATTCGGTACTCTCAAACCCAGAGGTTGTTCGATATAGACCTCTTCTCTAATTAAACCATTCAGAAAGGCCGATTTGACATCCATTTGATATAACTTGAAGCCTCGATGTACTGCAAATGCAAGCATCAATCGGATGGATTCTAATCGTGCCACGGGAGCATAGGTCTCATCATAATCAAAACCTTCAACTTGACTGTAGCCCTTGGCTACTAAGCGTGCCTTGTTTCTAATGATTTCTCCCTTATGGTTCAATTTATTCTTGAAGACCCATTTGGTTCCAATGATGGTGGTCTTCTTAGGTCTAGTGACTAAGTCCCAAACTTGACTCCTCTCGAATTGACCTAGTTCATCTTGCATTGCAATGATCCAATCGGGATTATTTAATGCTTCATCAATTTTTCTAGGTTCAATTTCGGAAATTAAAGCAACTTCATTAGCCTCATTCCGGAAGAATGATCTAGTTCTAACCCCATGGTGGATATCTCCAACAATTTGATCTTGGGGATGACTAGAGGCTAATCTAGTTTGCGTAGGTGTTGGTGGTGCTTCTTGAATGGGTTCACTAGACACAAGCTCAGCCTCAGGATCCGGCTGATCAATGGGTTGTCTAGGCTCACCGTCATCGGATTCATCACCATCAACACCATTTGGACTCCCAAGGTGGTCCTTGGTGTTTAGAATGAATACCTTACAACCAAACACCCTAAGGTGTTTAACCGTAGGTGACTTCCCAAACCAAAGTTCATGGGGAGTCTTTCCTAAGAACCTATGAATGAGGACTCGGTTTTACACATAGCAAGCTGTATTTACAGTTTCAACTCATAAGTAACTCGGGAGTGAGTACTCATTAAGCATGCTTCGTGCAGCCTCTTGTAAAACACGGTTCTTCCTCTCTACACCACCATTTTGTTGTGGTGTTCTAGGAGTGGAGAACTCATGTCTATACCCTCTATCTTGACAAAATTCCAAGAATCGTTGATTTTGAAATTCACCTCCATTAATTGTTGATGATTTTTCATTTTCAACTCTTCTACAAAAAGAAATGAAAACATCTAAGGTTTGGTCTTTATATTTTAAAAAGTAAGCCCATGTATATTTAGTAAAATCATCAATGATAACAAAGCAATATCTACTTCCATTCAATGATATGATAGTACTACAATCAAATAGATCCATGTGAAGTAAATCTAAAGCAGTAGATGTACTTACAGCGCTTTCACCTTTATGTGCAGATTTTGTTTGCTTACCCATTTGACATGCATCACAAAGTTTATCTTTTTCATACTTGATGCTTGGTAAGCCACGAACTAATCCCTTGTTGGCCAACTTCCGGATGTTCTTCATGTTCACATGTGCAAGTCTCCGGTGCCAAAGGGTGGACTCTTCTTCTTTTGACATGAAACACTTAGCAGAAACATTAGTAGCACTTTTAAATGAAACTTGATAAATATTGTCTACTCTTGCTCCTACTAGTACCGTGTCCAAGGTGTCATGTTGTCTAACTAGACATTGACTTGGTTGAAAATTAATTGTGTAACCCGTGTCACACAATTGACTGACACTTAGGAGATTAAATGACATCCCCTTGACTAGAAGAACATTTGAGATTCTAAGACATTCGGATATTTGAATGTCTCCTATTCCTATGACCTTAAGACTACCATTGTTACCAAATGAAACATTACCTCTACTTTTCTTGTGAACTATGGTAAACAATGATCTATCCCCGGTCATGTGTTTGGAGCATCCACTATCAACGAACCAAGTTGATAGATGCTCCCCCTCAATCATAACCTACACAATTCGAAAAATAGAAGTTTTAGGTACCCAAACCTTGGGACCTAAAGCACCAACTAAACCAGACTTAGGCACCCATGCCTTGACAACTTTCTTTTGAACCTTGTGTGTCCTAGATTGCCTCATATCAGTCCTAGACATCAAGGACACGAATGAAGGTTCTTTGGGTCGGTAACCAATACTGGCCCTATTGTAGACTGCCCTTTGGGCATTCAAGATCATGTCTAGGGTCTTAGAGCTAGTTGAGAACTTCTCAAGAATATTCTTGAGTCTCTCAACTTCACTCTTTAATGATTGGTTTTCTTCCTCTAATGATTCATCATGCAAATTATCAATATCCTCAACCCTAGAGGATTTCAAATTTTCAACCTCAAGTTTCAATGACTTAATCTCATCTTCTAACAATTCAACATGCAAGTCATCTATGTTATCATCCCTAGATGCTTTTAATTGTTCAATTTCCAATTGCAATGATTTAACCTTGTTTTTTGACTTCTTTAGCATATTGGTTAAGCATGCAATAGCTTTATAACATTTCTCAAGTTCGGGAGAAGTTACCTCTTCATCATCCGAAGATGATGAAGCCGCGTTTGAGGAGTTGGAAGATTCATCACTACTCTCTTGATCTCCCAATGCCATGAGTGTCACATGCCTTGTGCTCTTCTCCTCCTTCTCTTCATCGGATGAGCTTGAAGAGGATTCATCCCAAGTGGCCTTCAAGGCCTTCTTCTTCTTCTTGGATTTTTCTTCTTTCCTCTTGGATTTCTCCTCCTTTTTCTTTAGTTTTGAGCATTCATTCTTGAAATGCCCTTTCCTACCACACTCATAGCAAGAAGCATTAGTCTTATCAAGTTTAGCTTCACTAGGATTACCTTTACCCTTGAAGCGTCGACCCCTTCTCATCATCCTTCTCACAAAATTCGCCATCTCGGAGGATGAGGAGCCGCTGCCATCTTCCTCGGAATCAGACTCGGATTCGGAAGAGGATGAAGATGAAGAGACTTCCTTCTCCTTCTTCTTCTCCTTCTTCTTATTGGATCGTTCCCCTGCAACTAAGGTAATCCCCTTCTCCTTGGGGCCTTTGTTAGCCATTTCATGCAATTCCATCTCACAAAACAAATCATCTAACTTAACAATTGATAAGTCCTTGGATACTTTGTAGGCATCGACCATGGATGACCACAAAGCATTCCTTGGAAATGCTTTTAGTATATACCTCACAAGGTCGCGATTCTCGACCTTTTCATCAATCGAATGAAGCCCATTGAGGACTTCCTTGAACCGGCTATGTAGCTCACTTACCGATTCATTTTCCTTCATGGAGAGGTTTTGTAATTAGTTGAGAAACAAATCCCTCTTGGCGATTCTTGAATCTCGGGTGCCCTCGTGGAGTTCGATGAGCTTGTTCCACAAGTCCTTTGCACTTGTGATAGGACCAACCTTGATGAGTTGGTCTTTGTTCATGCCGCATTGTAGAGTGACAACCGCCTTCGCGTCGGCTTCATTCTTTCGAGTTTGTTCGGCCGTCCACCGCCATGATTCAAGTTCCTTGCCTTCATCATCCTTTGGAGGGATGAAGCCCTCCTTCACCGCGAACCAAGTGTTGATGTTCATCTTCAAATAATACTCCATCTTTGATCTCCAATATTGAAAATCAGCGCCATCAAAGAAAGAAGGTCGGGTGGTGCTAAAGCCTTCTCTCAACGCCATGGAAGATAGCTCTCGGTTGTTAATCTGCAAAAACAGAGCCCCAAGCTCTGATACCACTTGTTGGAAATCGGATGGCTAGAGAGGGGGGGGGGTGAATATAGCCAAACACTTGGACTTAGAGATTTTATCAGATTTCTGCACTCAATTCGTTAGTAGCACCGCAGCGGAAACAATGAAAGTAGAGAAGTGCAGAAATGCAGAAAATAAAAGCAAACTAGAACAATCAAACAAGATCGCTAACAAGGAGGGTTTACAAGGTTCGGGGATAACTTACCCCTACTCCTTGGCGTGCCCTTAAGGTGGGCGATCCCTTGATTGTCGGCAGATCAAGCCCCGGTGAACACCGGATAGTAAGCAACCTCCTTCTCGGTGGAGAAACCTCTCCACAGCGTTTCAATCAAGGATATAGTTTAAGCACAAAGAAACACAAGAAGGATCTTACTCAGCACTTAGCAAAGACAAGAACACAGTAAGTTCCCTCTAAGCTCCACCCAGCGACGATCTCACGCAAGAACCCTTTCCCCGTGTCTTCTCGCTGTTGGACTCGAAGCTTCTTGTTCCTTCCTCCAAGTGCTCAAGCAAGGGCTGGTTGCTTCTCAGATCTCAATGGCATGCTCAAGGAATGATGGAACAGCAAGAACACAAGCACGCAGCATGATAAAACTTCACAGCAGCACTGATTAGCAGAGTTGTTGAAGACTTCTTACAACCGGCGCTTAAGTCTTCTCCACACAGCTCTAGGTCACCATCCCATAGCAGCCTCCAGCTGCTCTCCTGCAACCACCATCCACCACTGAGCCCTTCTGGACCTCCTGAGCTTCCCTCAGACCAGCCCCAGACAGCAGCTCCAGCTAGCGCCAGCGCCCGTTGCAACCTGAGATGGAAAAACAGACAAACCTGCTCCAAGGAAAGGCCTCCATTGACTCTCCTTGAGTGTTTGAATCTTTCCTTGTCACCTGCAGCTTAATCAGAGTGTTAGCACAACATATCAAGCAGAAAATCGTGTATCAGATGTTAAGCGCAGAGAATCGGATACGTTCAGACGCGTTCAGAGCGTCTGACAGTGCATTTTGAATTAAAGTGATCGGTCACCGGACCGATCAGAGAGCCTCCTGATCGGTCACCAGACCAATCAGGCTGGGTCCAGACCGATCAGGCTTCGTCCTGATCGGTCCCCAACACTCAATCAGAAATCGCGATTTCTTTGAGATTATCCTGGATCGATCACCAGATCGATCCCAGGTTGTGGATCGATCACCAGACCGATCCACCCCTTTACTGGGCGATTTCTGAGCTTCGCAGTCCAAACCTCCTGATCGGTCACCGGACCGATCAGGGATCCTCCTGATCGGTCACCAGACCGATCAGGTCATGACCAGACAGATCAGGCTCCGTCCTGATCGATCATAGTGAGGAACCCGCGACGCTGGATCGTTCTCCAAAACGATCTGCACAGTGATCCTGATCGGCCACCAGACCGATCAGGAGCAGATCAGTAAGGGAACTCAACCTCATTGTGTGCTCCCTGATCGGTCACTAAACCGATCAGGAGCCAAGCAGTGGGTGAAACGCATACTCCCTGATCGGTCACAAGACCGATCAGTCATCGTTGGATCGGTCACCAGACCGATCCACGAAGGAGCACCGTGCCAACTCCCTGATCGGTCACCAGACTGATCCAGGGGCTCCAACCTAGCCCTCCAAGCTAGGATCTAACCCTCCAAGCCAGGGTTTTTCCACTAACTCTCCAGTTGGGACATTTCACCTAACCCTCCAAGTTAGGACTTTTCACCTAGCCCTCCAAGCTAGGACTTTTCACCCAACCTTCCGAGTTAGAACTTTCCACACCTAGCCCTCCAAGTTAGGACCTGACCCTCGAAGCCAGGACTTTTTCACCTAACTCTCCAAGTTGGGACTTTTCACCTAACCCTCCAAGTTAGGACTTTTCACCTAGCCCTCCAAGCTAGGACTTTTAACCCAACCCTTCCGAATTAGGACTTTTCAACACCTAGCCCTTCAAGCTAGGATTTTCCATACCTAACCCTCCTGGTTAGGATTTTCCAACACCTAGCCCTCCAAGCTAGGATTTTCCATAACATGCCTAATCTCCGATCAGGACTTAACCATAATCATAATAATCATCAACCTAAACTAAAATCGATGTCAACACCAAAACAACAATCAGGGTCAGACTGCATCAACAGTCAGGTACCACGGCTCGGGTGGTACGGACGACTCGGCCATCAAGACGGGGTCGGGAAATGCAAAGCAAAGATTCGGCATAGAAAAGGAGTACCTAAGGACGAAGTTCACCGGAAACACTGGTCGCCGGAGTTGAGGAGATCGGGCGGCGGAGGTCGGACGAAAGTCAGAGAGAAAGCAAAGGTTAAGGTAAAAAGGGGTAAAATGAGGAGGTGTACCTATTTTATACCGCGGGTGAAGCAAGGAGGGCCGTCGGATGGAGAAGAGAGAAATGGCGGGTCGGGAGCCCCGCCGTCCGATCTCTGTCATTCCGTAGGCCTTGAGGCTTCGTCCGAACGCCATGCGAGCCATGCCAGGGGTATCCAGTCGGGAAGTGACACGTGACCTCGCATTAATGGAGATTTGATGGGGGATCCGGCATTTAATGAGAAAGATTGGGAGTGTGATGGGACCTGGGAAAGGACAATAGGGAAGTTGGATCGTCCGGGCTGGGAGCCTAGTCAGTCGGGCCAAGCGCCTCCTTCGACTAGACTTGAAGGGGAGGCTTGTGATCCGGGCGGATGGTTTTTAGAGAGGGTCCAGGGCCCGGTCGAAGCCAATCTAGTGGGACCCCAGTCAGGTGGAGTTAAACCAAGCCCTCGAGATCAGTCGCCCAAGGTCATCCACTCGGTATCGCCACCCGAGTCCGGGCACTCGGGATCGGTCACCCGAGGTCGGGCACTCGGGATCGGTCATCCGAGGTCGGGCACTCGGGGACGGTCACCCAAGGTCGGGCACTCGGGGACGGTCGCCCGAGGTCGGGCACTCGGGGACGGTCGCCCGAGGTCGAACACTCAGGATCGGTCATCCGAGGTCAGCCGCCCGAGAGCGGGAGTCCCTAGCCGAGTACCCTGAGTTCGCTCCATGAGTGTAGGCTTAGGATCCAAGCTTACTCGACCTACTCAGCCTGTGGGTTACAGCGAGCTGACCGAATAATTACAGCCTGCCTCTGTCAGTAATAATGTAGCAGACCTCTGACATAATCATCACCTGACAAAGCCGCCTGACAAAGCCGCCGAATGTTAATGAAAATCAGAAGAGGCAGTTTAGACAGGGTGTCAGGCGGCTGTGGCAGCCTCACAGGGTTCATAAAGCTGCCACAAGTTCAGTCTGCCAACTGATCATTCCCTAGCTCTGACATGGCAGAGAGCTTCCCTTCCCCTATATAAATCCCCCTTTGGGCTCCAAAGAAGGGATTGCTGCCATTTTACAACCACACCACCACTTTGTGAGCTACAATTTGGTCCGAGCCGAGTGACTTAAGCCCGACTCCTATTCAGCCCGAGTCCGACCCCCCGTGCTACAGTAGACCGGGTCGTCTTGGCCAGACCGAGTCATCCGAGAGAGAACCGCCCTTCGCTTGTCGACAGGATCAATTAATATATTAGATTAATATATTAGATAACATCAAATTTTCGATTATATGAAAATTTTTATCGATCATGATAAATTGAGAAACTCTCACGACAGACAATCCAAAAGTTGAGCGTCCCAAAATTTACGTCTTATTTGAAAGAAAAATTTCTATAAAATACATCATAGCTAGAGATCGAATTATGGATGTCTAAGATGACAATTAATCGTCCTTCCACTGCACGATAGTCTTGGGGCAAAAACATACATATTAGAAAAAATGATTAATAAGGTTTTTCCAACACCAGATGACCGATCCGATCTTATGAAAATTTCTCACTGACCGTCAGGTTAAATCAAGAAGTGCTCATGGCTGACGGTCCAGAAATCCAACATCTCAGGATTCGCACCCTCTTTAAAAAAAATCTTATAAAATACACATTAGAAAAAAATGATTAACGAGGTTTTTTCAACCTCGGGCGACCGACTCGGCCCCACGAAAATTTCCCACTAGCCGTTAGGGTAAATCGGGAAGCGCTAGCAATGGACAATCTAGAAGCCCAACGTCCTAAGATTCACGCCCCATTTGAAAAAAAAAAATCCTAGGATAACGATTTGTCGTCCTATCACTGCACCATAACCCTTAGAGAGGGTGTTATAATCTCTCATTGATATTAAAATCAATTGGTAGATATTATATCATCCAAAATAATTGCCACGTCATTCAAACTAATGAACACCATTGAACAAGAAAAAAATTATATAAAGAAAATAATATGAGAGGGTGTGTACTAGGTTTTTCTTATTAAAAAGAATTATAAATAATATTTAAAATATTTTATAATTTATATAATAAATATATTTAAAATTATTATTATTATTTATTTCAAATAATAATCATTTAAATTTTATTAATAAATTTTAAATTATATTTTTTTAATATAAAATAAAAATAAGTTAAATGAATGGATATGAATATTCATAAATAATATATGAATATTAAAATAAATATGGAATAATATATATATATATATATATATATATATATGGATCGTATGTTTTTTTTAAAAGCAATGATATGAAGTGTGAAAATAGGAGAGTGAAAAGCATAGTGAATGATGTGGCATGATGTGCGTGACACTTTACATGCACACGTCCGATTATCGCTTGGACATCATCGGCGGCCTTCGGCCGCCGCCCCGAATCAAACTATATCCTGGGAGGCACGGTGAACCCGTCGAAGATCGTTGCATGCAAGGTGCCACGTCATTCACTATACTTTTCACTCTTCCATTTTCATTCTCCCTATCATTTTTCTTTTTTTAAATGATAAGATGAGTATTATAATATTCATCTTCGTGGACGGCTTTGTCAGTTTGGTTTAGTGGTAGAAAAAAAATCAGTATTCAAATGAGCAATGATAGGGAGAGTGAAAATAAGAGAGTGAAAGCAAAGTGAATGATGTGACACTTTACATATGTATGTCCGATTATCGCTTAGATACCATTGGCGACCTTCGGACGTCGCCCCGAATCAAACTATACCCTGGGGGTACGGTGAACCAATCGGAGATCGTTGCATGCAAAATGTCATGTCATTTACTTTGCCTTTCACTCTCCATATCATTTTTCTATTCATATTTATTAGAGTTATTATTTTCTCTCGTTTGTTACAAATGAATGAGTAAGTTAGAGAGTTTGCCGGGAGAATTAAAAGTATTTGTAGTTCTATTTTAAATTTGAACCGCTCAAATTGGGCTGGATTTTAAGTTACGATAAATTATTGAATAATATAGATAAGTTTGTTAAATACCTAAATTACGGATCTAAATTTTAAAAATTTAAAATTATATATTCCATATTCATTTTACCTCTTCATATTTAGCCCAACCAATGCTAGCGAGATTAAATATTTTTCAAATAGATTATTTTTTTAAAATTGATCTATATTAAAAAAATCATCATTCTCAATATAATATGTCACATTAATATTTGAGGATACGAATATATAATGATCAGACAAACACATAGGATATAGTTGTATATTATTTCGAGTTCTCTAAGCTCATCAGTCGATTTCACCTAAATTAATTGATTAATTAAGAGAGTTCAGAATGATATAAAATCAAAGTCTTATATGTTTATCTATTTATCTTGATTAGATTCATGAGCTCAAATAACAATTTGACAAATTATATTTATAGTTGTGATTTTTTTAAATATGAATGTGTTCAAAAAATTTAATTCATATTAAAAAATTCATTGCTCTGATATATTGAGTCAAATTAATATTTGAAAATATGAATATAATCAAAAGAACTAGATGAATATATATGATCTAAAGAGCTTAGAATCAGGGTCGTATCGTCAATAAGGTGATGTAGGCAACCGCCTTATAGCCTAACCTTCCTAGCGACTTTTTTTTAATTATATAAAAAAACTAAAGACATAGACGAGCTAAATCCTATTCTCATGGCCCGAAGGCACATACCGATGCATGCCTCTTCTTTGCACGTGATTTCTTCTTTGACATTCTTTCTGCCAAGACACGGATCCATCGAACAAGAGGTAATTCTAATCTTCTTCTCTGACTTTTTCTCTGTCCTGCACCATGCGACACTAAACACAGATCCACTAAATAAGTGGCAATCATAATATTCTTCTGTGACTTTCTTTTTTGTCCTGCAACATACAGTACTAGTTGCGTCATAATCGCAACGACGACTATTCATGCGACCTAATTGTGCTGATTCGCGTAGTGGCTATCGCACGTGACACCGCTTGGTAGTTGACTTTCGCTCGCATGACCTAATCAGGCGATGTGATGTATTTAGTGTATATTTGCTATTTGCAAACTAAACTTTATAGTTATTTACAGCAAAAAAAGATCATTTTTTATTAGAAAAATGCTATGCTCAGACAAAATTCTTAAGAAAAATCTCAAAGAATAATGTGACATCGCAATTGCAGCGATCCCGGACGGGTTCACCGTGCCCCCTAGGGCATAGTTTGATTGGGTATGACGACCAACCGACGCTAATGGTATTCGGGCGATAATCGAACGTATGCATATAAAGTGCCACGTCATTCTTTCAGGTTTTCATTAACCTTGAGCGTCATTGTTCTTTTAATTATTCGCTTCAGGCCCATCAAACACAACTACAACTTTACTTGAAATAATATGAACCAGCTCTTTTGTATTCGTTTAATTCTTTTTATTATATTTATAAATTTAAAAATTAATTTGACATAATATATTAAAAATAATGATTTTTAAATATAAATCGTTTTTTTTATAAAAAATGATCTATTTAATTTTTTTAAAAATCCTAATCGATTATTATATCGTAATAATCGATTGAATGGATACGGAGAAATAAATAAACATGAGTTATATAATTTAGTAATTTTAAAATGTTTTGAATATTTGAAAAACTTATCTACGCGATGCGATTGGCTAATTGGCCATTTGCGTTACGTTTCAGAGAACACGCCGCGGGGACCGCTGCTATGCGGTTCGATGAGTTAGGGTTTGAGTTGGTTAGCCCTCCCTTTCATTTATCACCCGATTCTTCTCTCCCTCGCGTTTCCGTCATCCACCATCGCGGTTTCGTCACCGATCGCCAGTCGTCGCCTGCAGTTTCCGTCGGCTGACGCAGCAGCCTGCGCACTCTTTCGATTTCGGCCCCTCAGTCTCTTCGTCGCTTCGCAGAAGCTCTGGTCGCCGACGCCCTTCGCAGCAGCGTCTACCGCCGCCGCCAGCCGTCGTCTACGAAGTTAGCAGTAGCCTCCGGATACACCGCAACCCTGTTTTCCCCGAACTGTTTCATTCATTCTCAGTCTCCGTTCACTTCGAGCGGCAATAGCAACAGTTTTTCGTCTGCTTTCCCCGTTCGTGCGCACAGTAAGTCTCTTTGTTTTCTTCTCTCCTGACACAGCGTTGTCGATAGCGCAAGTTTCGGTGTTTTTTTTTGGTCCTTTGTTTTCGTAAGATTGACGTTTATTATTGTTTTTCATATGAAGAAGTTTTGGGTGAACGTGAATCATCTGTGTCTGCAAGGAGGCGTTCTTCTTCTACCTGTGGCAGTGTTTTGACATTTGATCGGTGAATTACAACGCTTTTTTGTAGGTACTTCTTCTCCCTTATTTTTAGCTGGCGAAACTATACGAAGAGGTCGCTAAAGGAATCAAGTGTTGTCTGTAGGTGGTATTCACCTGATAACCTATCGTGATATGCTGGTTTTAGCGGATGTGGTGGTCCTTATATTTCATGTAGGTTGTCAAGTTGGCGAATACTGGATGGAAGAGGGTTAGAGGGAGGTAGTGCGCTGAGGATCAAACCTTTAAGGGTTAGAGATTTTGGTTGAAAAGAAAAAGAGAGAAAAAATAGTGGATCTTAGTGTTGAGAGTTTAAATGGGTGGTGGTTAGCTCGAGTGAGGTCAATGTTGAAATTAGCTAATTCGTATGGGAATCCAAATTACCTTACTGAATCTCTAATTTGATTTTGTTGTCCTGTTGACTACTGCATTATCTTGTTAAGTGTAATTCATGCAGATTATTTATGCTAAACTTGTATAATTAGCGTTTGCCCCTAATACACTTTCATACACCATATCACTTTAGTTGTGTAAAATAAAAGGATCTGCATTGTCTTATCTGTTGGTGTGATAAATATTGTCAACTGACCATGTCTGTATTTTATAATGGAATCAAACCAAGATCTTTCATGCATGCGAGTTTACTTATTATTTTTCTTCCCGCAATTAAATATATAAGCTGCCATTGCAGAATGGAAAACAGTCAACCTTTACTTTATCAAGCACCTGCTACTATGGATACTTCAACTCATGTTCCAGCTGACCACATTTTAACAAATTCAGACAGTGTGCTTGGTATTGAAAACTCTGGTCCTGTTTCTGCAGTTTCTTCTATTACTGTTGGTATCTCCTATGAAAAAAATCCAAGTTTGATGCCAGAAGATGTTCCAGTTAGTCTGTTAAACGAAGCCAAAGTTGATTCTACAAGTGATGTGCACACTGAAAGCACCATCAGCAAGGAAAACAAGACAGATGCTACAATGCATTCTGTTGGTTATGGTTCACTCAATGGAAGCATCAATGAAATGGTAAATTATCAAACTGTTGGAGCAGTTGAGAATGGAGTTATGCTGGGCGACACTGATGGAGCTTCCATTGAGCAAGTGTATGGAGATGGTACTTAGTCTTTCCACCCTTATGTTGATGAGACAATGTGCATTTGATCTATTATACTAAAAAAATTCTTTTTTTTGGGTTTCATATTTTAAACTTCACTTATTTTAAGATCTACCATCTTGATGTTCTTTTTTTCTAAATTCTACAGTGGTGTATTCTGCTGAGGAAGAAAGGTTATGGAATTTGGTTCAAGTGAATTGTTTAGATTTCAATGCATGGACATCACTTATTGAGGAAACAGAGAAAGTTGCTGAGGTATTTCTGCTATGCAACGTATCATCTCTGGGTATTAAGCATAGTGTTTTGATGAATTTTATCCAAGTAATTTTGTGTGTTTGTGACTTGGTAGCTCCACGATGGTAACTGTTCTTGTTGTTTGGTTTCATATGTAAATTTGCAAAGGCTGTATGGAATAAATGCATAATTTGTTTTTGTTTCTCACCTAATGAAGATTTTCATCTTATGCTGAAACTTATATTTTTATGACAGAGTATGCAGTTTTTTCAAGAGGAAAATAGCTTCTCTGAGTCAGATTTATTGTCACATTAAAACGTTATACCATTAGCTAGTTCATATTGGGCAGTATTGGGAATGTGTGACTAGAAGAGTGCACTAAGGTTCGAAAAGCAGATGGTTGACTGATAGTGTATATGAGGTACTCTAGTGCATATTTGGTGATGATATAATGTTTATGATGATAAAATGACTAACATAATGCAATGAAGGATATATATCAACACATACAATTCATACTTTCACATAGAAGATAATATATGTAAATCGTACAATGTAAAACACATCAAATTTAATACTCATTATCAAGGTAGTTAAAATTGAGATTTTAACTTGAATCGGAAGGGGTATTTAAAATCGTAAATCTTAAAATTGTAAATCGTACTGTAAGATTTTATAAAATTCCTATATATGCATATAAAATTATAGAGTCATATATATGGATGTAAAATAACATAAATAATAAAAATAATTTTAAATCGCTAAACAAACTCAAATAAACTTAAATAAACTTACATTCACAATCAATATTACATTAGAAATGCCATCCATAAGCCACAAAATAGTGAAAAAAACATAATAACTTCAATTAGGAAGGTTCCACCAGCTATCTAATTATAAAATCTAGATGCCTAATCTATAAATCTAAAAAATATAACACATTAAAATCATAAGGTTCCACCATTTGATCCTTATCTTCCTCTCCACCAGCTTCATTATCAAACTCCATATCACCATCACCAACAACATTCTCTCCAACTTGGCCTTGAACCAAGTTCTCATCTTCATTTGGAGCATCCAAATCCAAGTTGTCCATATCCAAACTTTCAATCCCAAAGTCTCCATCACCATCACCATCACTGTTTTCCACAATCCACTCGTCATCAGACTAAACATCATCAAGATCTAGCTCACGAGCTCTCCTACCTTGCTTTGTTTTGGCCAATTTTGAATTAGCCATAACAAAAACAACATCATTCATTGTTTTTTGCTTCAAGCGGTTTCTTCTTTTTGTGTGGACTTAAAGACAAACAAATACAATTAAGATGAGAATCCAATAGATTAGTTGGTAATTTTAAAAGTGGATTACAATTCATATTCATTTTTCCGCATTTTGAAAATCTTACCATCTCGAAGGCACTCCAGTTACGCTCACATCCAGAGGAACTACATGTCAAGCTTAACACGCGAATGACAAATCTGTGCAGCTCCGGATGCTCATCTCCATAAGTCACCCACCAATCTGTTGGCCTCTTCTTATCAATTATTGCCCTAGCTAAGGCACAACCAAAAAGCTTCACTTTATTCCTGAAATCATCAATGTGAACTTCAATCTTGACTTGTTTTTCAAGATCAGGCACCATCCTTTCTATACAATCAAATAATCCCCGTTTGACTTTAAGATCCGCCTTAAATTCAGGACTATAGTGCAACTGAGGGTTGAGAAAATAACCCGCAACATGCAAAGGCCTATGGAGTTGTTTGTCCCATCTTTCATCAATGATGTTCCATAGAGGTAAATAACTAAGAATAGGATGATTTGAATTAGTTTTCTAACATAGTTTCAAAGATCATAATATTTCAATTAAATTAAAATTGATAGTTGATATTTGATAGTTACCAACTTACCATTTCTTGATACCATTGAAAGCACTTTGAATTTTCTCTTTAGCATTGTCCATTGCCTCATAGATGTTGCCCATAGTTGGCTTCTCATCTAAATCCACCAAACAGAGAACTCTAATTAAAGGATATGCACCCTTCAAACAAATTAGAACATTTTTCCAAAACTCCTTGTCCAAAACCACATCCTCTATAAATCTTCCATCCCTTGTCCTAGCAAACTTGCTAGACTTCCATTAATTGGAAGTGAACATTCTTATCAAAGCTCCCTTGTTTTCATGAAGGCATCCCAAGGTTCAATAAGATGTGGCAAAGCGAGTGATGCCGGGTCTCACCAAATCTCTTCCTTTTGTGAAGCGCTGTAACAAGGAAATGAGAGAAGTTCTTGAATATCTATACGTTGTGATCTTTCTCCCCTTTGGAATTGTGTCCTCATGAATGGGTATCTTTTTTTCAAAGTCTTCCAACATCAAATTAATGCAATGTGCTGCACAAGGAGTCCAATATAATGTCTTGCTTTTCTCCATTAACATTTCTCCAGCAACTTTATAATTTGCTACATTGTCGGTCACAACTTGAATTACATTTTCCTCACCAACTTTTTCCACAACTTCATCAAGCATATCAAAGATTTCTTTCTGCTGTTTTAGATTTGTGAGATGCATCTATAGACTTCAAAAACATCGTTCATTTTGGACTATTCACTAAGAAATTCAATATTGTCCTCCTCTTGTCTGTCCATCCGTCAGTTATTATGGTGCAGCCAAATTGCTTCCAAAATGCCTTATGTTCTTCAATCATGCCCATTGTTAAGTTCACTTTTTGCTTCAAATACTTCACTCTAATATCATAATAGGATGGTGCTTAAACCCCTGGCCATGTTGTGCAATTAAGTCACACATAATATGAAATTCTTCACTTTTGTCACATTAAATGGTATGACATTGTTGTAGAAAAACTTTGCAATTGCTTGACATGCATCTTCTCTTATACTTTTCTTAAATATGCTATTGATTGTGGATTGCACTCCCCTTCTCATGAAAATGCTTCCAACTGTAGGGCCAACATTCTCAACATCCATTTCATTAGTTTTTCTCTTTTCAATAATTTCCGTAGAATCTGCAGTCAACCTTGATTTTTTAAGCAATTTTGTTTGCAAACTGGTCACAATCTCCAACATCTCCTTATTCACATCTTCAAGAACAACTTTACATGCTTCGACATTTAAATTTGTTGCAGCCAAATGATGCTTCAGCCGATAAACATCTCCTGTTACTATCTTTTGACAAAATTTGCATTGAATCTTTGTAGTACTACCTTCAACTGAAATCCCATACTTCCATCCCACATGACTCCTACTTCCACAAGCAGTTCGATAGGCTAATTCAGAAGCCACACTTGCAGAACAACTAGCACTAGAGCTGTTTGCCCTAGTAGTACCACCAGGTGGAGCAGCAACACCACTTGAGCTTTGGCCACAAGGCCCACAACCAACACCTTTAGAAGCCATCAAAGAAGTACAGCAAGAGGAAGCTTCGAGGAGTGCAGCAGCAATGGAGGTCGAGGAAGCTTCGCAATTGTAGCAATGGAGGCCAAGGAGAGCAACAACAATGGAGGTCGAGGAAGTTTCAAGGAGAACAACAGATGGAGGTCGAAGATGCGCACCAGGGATGCTGAAGATCTGCAACAGGGACGCGCAGCAAGGAAGATGAATGCGCGCAGCAGCGATGTGCAGGGACGTAGAAGAAAGACGCAGTAGGGAAGAGGGAAGAAGAAACACGCCAGGGAAAGACGCAAAAGAAAGACGCCGAAGTCATGGGCGGGGACGCCGAACACGCCGAAGACGCACGAAGATGAAGATGACGCGATTAGGGCATAAAAAAAACAGAGAGGAAGAGTTTATTTAGACTTGAATGGTTTTTAAAAAGAGAACTGGGTTCAATGAAATCGTAAATCGCCATTTTAACGGTTAAAATCACGATTTCAAAATGATTTTAATAATTTATGATTTTAACTGCGATTTAAATCGTTCGGGGGTCAAAAATCGTAAAATCATACGATTTTACGATTAAAAGCTCGATTTTAACTACCATGCTCATTATTTAGCCAACAATTTGAAATAAATCATATACATACATATGGTTAATGCATAAAGTGTTTTTCACTTTCTAAATAAATGGTTAAGCTAATATGTACAAGTTAGAAGGTACCAAATATAATTACTTATGGTTTTCTTTGATTGGAACGATATTTTTTTGGTATCATACTGATGTTTTGATGTAGGGTGTCAGTGGTCAATTGGAGGTGTGGAAGTAGGAAAAAGATGAAAACTAAAAAAATAAGACAACTATCTAGTTAAGTTCATATTTGCTTTCCATTTGGAAAGCTGTGATTTTGACATTATCTTGTATGGAGACAAAATATAAAATAAAAAATAACAATATTATCTCAATTGTAACATATCAAGGGGTGTTGAGTGTCATCGACCTCATTGAGACAACGATACTTTAGGTGTTGAGTTCTATTGAGTTTTGGTAATTTATCGGAATTATAAGTTCCAACCGTTTAGCTTTGTACGGTATGAGATTTCAAACTATGGTTTTAAGTCAATTAGATTTATTCTAATTTGTTCAAATTATTCAAATATAGGGTTTTAATGTATAAACTTAGCCACCTANAATTTCCCCTATGTTATGGATACTGGAAAATATGCTGATCATGAGGGGCGTTTGGACAGTATCAACAAAGTGGTGGAGGTGTATGAACGAGCTGTTCTAGCAGTAACATACTCTGTTGAAATTTGGCTGCATTACTGTACTTTTGCAATTTCAACATATGAAGATCCTGATATTATCCGAAGGTAGCCAATATTGTCTATTAGCTTGTCATTGAAACCCTTGCATTTCATGAGAGCATTTTACGAGAGTTAGCCTTTCTACTTCGTAATTGTGTGCCTCAACTTGGTACCAGTTTCCCTTTAGGTTTGGTTATGATATATTCAATTTCTCTGTTTTTAGTATGCACATATATCTTAGTCATCTAGTAAATTGTTACATGTGCATCTTCATCTTTCAGGTTGTTTGAACGTGGACTTGCATATGTTGGCACTGATTATCTGTCATACCAGTTGTGGGATGAGTACATTAGATATGAGGAGTCTCATCAGGCATGGAGTAATCTGGCCATGATTTATACCAGAATTTTGGAGAATCCAATTCAGCAACTAGATCGCTATTTTAACTGGTAATTCAGCTAGGGTATTTACCATTCTACTTGTTTGCTGACATCATCATCTTTTTTTTTTTTTAAATGTACACTAGCTTTTTGATTCGCCTTCTGCACATAACTGATTCCTGTGATATCTCCTAATCTTATTTTACTAAAATCTGTACTAAACCCAACCAATGCATTACATGAATAATTGTTAAAGATCTGATCTTTGATGATATAATTTCTACAGCACTTAAATTTTGTTGGGAATTTTGGGAAGAGATGACTCTGATGCTGTCTTTTTTGGCACTGTTGATGAATTGATAAATAATTAATTTAGAGATTTTGGAGAATGTTCTATCAATTTTGCATTCACATTCAATGATTATATAGCCCCTAGTTTTTTTCCCCTTCTAACTGTTATTAATTTTAAAACGTAATCTACAGCTTTAAAGAGCTGGCATCCATTCATCCTCTGTCCGAAATACGTACAGCTGAGGAAGCTGCTATTGTGATTTCCACTTTGGATTCTAGCTTGGAATCTCTTCATGGCGAAGTTCATGACGATGTCGTAGAACATTCTTCTAAACCCGTAAGTGCAGGTTTAACAGAAGCTGAGGAGTTGGAGAAGTATATTGCTATTAGGGAAGAGATGTATAAGAAAGCTAAAGAGTTCGATTCTAAGATCATTGGTTTTGAAACAGCTATCAGAAGGCCATACTTCCATGTCAGGCCTCTCGATGATATAGAGCTTGAAAATTGGCACAATTATCTTGATTTTATCGAGAGAGGAGATGATTTCAACAAGGTATATAGTCTCTTTTGTCTCTTGTAATTGCTGCTGGATGTTTTTGATGCTTTTCCAATTCCATTTGGAATGATTTGAACTTACAGCTCAGTCATATTGGCTGAGTATGCTTTAATGGATAGTATGTTCGATGAAGCTACCTTATAAAATGGGGTATTGAACTGAGGATAAAGCGTGGGCATAATGTTTGGTATCTATGAGGCTAAGTACTTCAAACTCTTATTTGTTAGTTGATGTTCTGGGTTCATCAGGTGTTGATCAAATATCTGTTTTTAAAATTCAAATCTCATACATGCAGGTGTTTGCTTATTGCTTATCCCTTAACCATCTTTCTGTCAGTCAAGGTTGGTCCCTCCTTACATATGAGGGGCCTCCCTGATCAGCTAATGGAGTATTTCTGTCACTTCTCTTTGTGTTTAGATCATGCCTTACTCCTATATCTAATTAAGGTTCGCCTTTCGTGCTTGTATCTTATACATTTAATATTGCAGGTTGTTAAGTTGTACGAAAGATGTTTAATTGCTTGTGCAAATTATCCGGAGCTTTGGATCCGCTATGTTCTATGCATGGAAGCAAGCGGAAGCATGGAACTTGCCTATAATGCTCTTGCTAGGGCAACTCAAGTCTTTGTTAAGGTATTTGTTCTTTTGATTTTACACTTAAACTTTTATCTATCAAGCTAATGAATTATTGTTACTAGACTTTGTTGAAGTGCATGGTGCATTTCTAAACATGAAAATTTTCTTTATTCTTCTTTTTTGGGCGCATGCGCGCTTGTGCCTTTAAATGTTTGTATTTGTGTGGCACATCAGTATCTTCTTCATAATGTGACTTGCCTTTTCTTACCTGCTAAATCATACTCAAATTTATTTATATAGCCATTTTGGTAAATTAATCTGCTCCACATGAATGCCATTATTATGATGGGATTTAATGTTTGTTTCAAAACTCCAAATAAAGTTATCTGTTGATATAATTTATGTGCATGTTTTTTTGTGATTGAATTCTTCAAGGACACTATTTGACTGCCAGCACCAGACTTTAAAATGGGAATATGAAAAAACTTGTGGAATTTTCAAATAAAATTATACAAAAACCAAATGTATGATAACTATTATGACTTTATGAGACCAATACATGCTTAGATTTCCCAGAATGAAAAGGTTTTTGTTGTTCAATTTTCTAACTTAAACTGCAAGTGCAGATAAACTGGATTACTATGCATTCTTATGCTCTATTCGTATATTTAACTTTTTTTAGCAGAAAATATAGTGAATTAGTGATCATACTAATTTATTTTTGACAGAAACAACCTGAGATTCATCTATTCGCTGCTAGATTCAAGGAACTAAGTGCTGATATTGATGGAGCTCGCACAACATATCAATTTCTTTACTCTGAAGTTTCTCCTGGTTTGTTGGAACCTATTGTGAAACATGCAAATATGGAATATAGATTGGTATTTGAGAATTTACCTGAAGCCTGATTTTTTAATTTATCAATATTGTTAACTTACAATTGGATGCCTGCTTACAGGGTGAGAAAGAGACAGCTTTCTCTATTTATGAGAGAGCTATAAATGCTGAACAGGAGAAAGAGCATTCTCAGCTGCTACCATTGTTGCTTATTCAATACTCACGCTTTCTTTATTTGGTAAGGGACTCATTTCATACGATGAATCTCTCGTGAATCTGAGTTGGTCGGAAGGAGCAAATTTTAATTAGTTTATGGGAAAGACTCGTGTTAGCAGGAGCTACAGTTCCAAATTTTCTTTCTGTTCCAATAGCCTTATGATCAGTTGTTACTAATGTAGTACACTTGTAATTAAAGACAATTTGTCTCATTTTTATACCATCATAACAAACCATATTTGTCCCAACTATCTGATGTTATCTCTCGGTTTGACTCTATACAAAGTCATATCACTATGAGCATCTAAATTGCCTAAATCACTTTCAAATCAATTTTAGTTATATTAACTAAAATTTTCTTCGGCCTATATATTTGCCCCTTAAATTCTAATTGTTTTTTTTTACTATGGATTTTACTTCATTTGATCCTATGATTCTATTATATCCACACTTGCGTTCTCTATCCAATCGATACTGATTCCACTGATTATGCTTCTTGGGACTTGCGATTGTGTTATCCCATGTCTGGATTTCAATATTGAAAACCATGATTGAATGTATTTGAACATGTTCATTTTTTTTTCCTATCCGGCCGTTACCAATTCACTGATTATGCTGCTTGGGACTTGGGATTGTGATCTGAAAACCATGATTGAATGAATTTGAACATGTTCATTTTTTCTTATTGCATCCATCTTTAAAATGTCGTTTTAATTAAGCTTAGATATTCTATTATAGAACTTATGTTTGTGGTTTAAGGTTGTCTCCTTTTCAATTCTAGGCATTTTAGAATATCTAGTATTACAGACTGACAATTAGTAAATACTACTAAATACCTCTTTCTGTAGGTTGTTGGTGATGCAGAGAAGGCAAGGGAGGTTCTATCTGGGCATCTTGAAAATATGCAACTATCACGATTAGTTCTTGAGGTTTTTTTATAGAGTTTATTCAGATGCAACTCTTTAGTTTGTCAATTGTGTCTAGACTTTGTCAATTTTGATTGTACAGGCTGTCATCCACCTAGAGTCAATACAGTCATTGGCAAAGCGTGTTGATTACTTGGAATCATTGGTGGAGAAATTTATTATGCCAAATCCTGGTAATGCTAATCTCGCTAGTGCTATTGACCGAGAAGAGATATCATGCATCTTTTTAGAGGTAATGGTTACTTTAACATAATTAAGCTTTTCATTTGGCTAACAAGTGGATAACTAGAACAGCGCGCGAGCTTGTTATACAGAGTGAAACCTAATATATTTATGTGATTTACCTAAAAGCACGCCACCTAATAAGAGTACCGTAAGTGGCGCTGGAAGCCTGGATTTATGAAGATCTAGTACTTGTGGATAAAGGTTATTGATCATCCTAGGTTGTAGGTAATATAGATTATGTTATAAATTGAGTATATTCAATCCTCTATTCTTTGTTCCCATCTACTTTTCTTCATGTCTCTCTCTACTCTCCGCTATCTCTACCTGGTCTTGCGGTACAGTGGTACCAATATTTCAGCATTTTGCTGATAAATGTATGTTTCATAATTGCAATGCTTACTGCTAGAATTTATACTCGTCCTTGTTTTGGAAATATCTGGATCATAATTTTTGGGAAAATGAGAATTTTTGTGTGTTCATATTTAATTCTAAAACAATATGCAATATCAATTAGGTAAAAACAACAACAAACTGTTTTGCCTAACAGGTGAACATAGTTTGCTTTTGGGATAAAGAGGAGTTCCTAGGGTTCTGGCCTTTGTTTTTCATAACCACTGTTCCTGCTCACGAGATCACATGCTGGTAATCTCTTATTGAGATTTCCATCCCAGGTTTCCCCTTTGATATTCAACAGTCTCTTTGTTGCTTCTAGTTTGATGTTGTGAGTTTTAGACTTTTAGTATAGGCACTGTCACAGAATGGTTTGTAGTACCTGCCTTGGCGATGCAAAATGGTATTGAAAACCATAGTTTTTATGATAAGTCTGGGCCTCAAATTATACATAAAAGTTTGGTGAATTTACATCATCTTTTTCCTGATAATTTATAAATTTAAGGACTTTGTTGATAGCTTGATTGATTGTGTCAGTTGAGGGGTGGATCTTACAGGGAATATAACTACTACTAAATGAAGAATTTGCTAATCTCCAAAGGTTATGAGATGAGTTATTGGAAATGACCTGTTCAAATTTAGTGTGTATAGATCCCTCTAACAGATAAAAGCATGTGAATGGAACATAATTCTACTACCGTTCAGTGTAGGACATTTTCATACCCTACTGTAGATTCACTATTCAATGTTTCGACCTTTGTGTTTGTTTGTTAGATATTGTGTGTTCTTTCTTTTGATGATTCTCTTTGTACCATTCTATGCACACACTAACACAAGGAACAATGTTGAATCGATGACACCAAGTTGGAGATGGACAAGCAACTCTGATAATGTAGAAGTCTCCTGCAAGGTCAAAAGCTTTAGCAAGACAATGAAATTTGTAGAACCTAACAAGACAACACCATGGGGCTATTTGCTTTAAACAAATAATAGTTGCACTTTATCAGAATGTACCAAGCCATTTTCAAGGAAGATATTTCTGAAATTCACTTGTGAATTGTGATTGCTCATGTAGACTTTCATGTGTTCACGAATGGCTGCTGCATATAGACTTCAAAGTCCTCAATTGAAGAAAATGAGTTTCAGAGAGAAAAATACATTCAGATCATATTATCTAAAAACATCAACCAAGTTACAAAAGGTCCAACTAAAGAAAGGGATAACCTGAGGAAACAGTGAATCATGGAATTCTAGCTCAAAACACATACAACGGTAACAAAACATAGTTGTTGGAAAACACGTTGAAGAATCAGAGTATCACACAAAAAGGAGCGTGCCACAAATAATATTAGGGAATAGACTCATACTCACATCCAATGTGGCGTGTGAACTTCTTGGGGCCAAGACTAAAAAAAGATGATTCAAATATGAAATTTAAAACTAAAAAGCATAAGCTACAACCAATTATCAAATGCCGAAAGACACTCTAAAACTTAAAATAGAAAAAACAAGCCTTAAAAATATTGAGGAAAAAAAAGACCCATTGCACATTCACAATTAGAAACTACAAATGCATGAAACTGAGAAAATATCAAAATATCATCAAAGAACAAGGGAAAAAACTTGACAAGATTTATAAATTTTAAAATGTAAATTAGTAAGTGGGTTGAAGAAATGGTTGAGCACCATAAACAATTCAAAGAATCTCTATAAGGCTATAATCTTAATATATTATAGTCATCTTCACAACCCTAAATGAGTTTCAGAAATTTAATACAGAATATGCACTAGGCTTTGGCGGTTGGTTGAAGCTGACTTTGATATCGGGCAGGAGGTATTATCATTTTTTTTTGGGGATTGTGTATTCTACTAATTCAGAGAATTGTGGGCAATAAAGGAATGGTTAAGCACCATAAACAATTCAAAGAATCTCTATAAGGCTATAATCTTAATATATTATAGTCATCTTCACAACCCTAAATGAGTTTCAGAAATTTAATACAGAATATGCACTAGGCTTTGGCGGTTGGTTGAAGCTGACTTTGATATCGGGCAGGAGGTATTATCATTTTTTTTTGGGGATTGTGTATTCTACTAATTCAGAGAATTGTGGGCAATAAAGGAATGGTTAAGCACCATAAACAATTCAAAGAATCTCTATAAGGCTATAATCTTAATATATTATAGTCATCTTCACAACCCTGAATGCGTTTCAGAAATTTAATACAGAATATGCACTAGGCCTTGGCGGTTGGTTGGAGCTGACTTTGATATCGGGCAGGAGGTATTATCTTTTTTTTTTTTTTTTGGGGGCGTTGGGGGGGGGGGGGGGGGGGGGTTGGGGTTTGTGTATTCTACTAATTCAGAGTATTGTGGACAATAAAGGCATATTTCACTTCCTCACCTTATGCTTTCTACTCTTTCACAGGATTTTTTTTTCATCCATTTGTTTTAATATTCTTTTTAAAATTGTATTCAGTGTGTGGAAGAAGCATTTTTTTTTTCTTTTTCTTGCCAATCCATTCTCTTTTTATTATCTGTTATAGTGCAACTTTATTACATTTGCTTCTATGTTTCTAATGTTTAATGTTAAACTTCTATTTTAGTTTTTGGATCTCTTTGGAGATGCACAGTCAATTAAAAAAGCCTCCAACCGGCATGCTATGCTTTTTTTACGTCAAAAGGGCATGGTGGTATCAAAAAAAAGGCATGCTGAAGATTTCCTTGCCTCAGACAATGCTAAGATGGTGAAGAACTTCCATGAACCAGGTCATTCAGCATTGGGACCCTATACAAATGTTCAAAGTCAGTGGCCAGCTGGCTATGGACAAACAACTCCTGCTTGGCCAACGGCCACCCAGCCACAGACCCAGTGGAATCCTGGATATTCATCACATGTAAGTTATATACTTGTATTAACTGTTTTGTGAAATCAGGTGTTTTATTCTTGGTTCTGCACCTTTGGATGACAATAATGCCCACTAATTCTTACAATCTTGAAGTTTGGTTTCCATTTGTTTCCTTTTTGTGTGGTTATAGCTTATGACCTTTTTGGTGTTTAATGTCATAAACTTGATGGTATCAGAATATATTATATTCAAAGGTATTAAAAGATAGATGCAGGTCGAGGTCGGCCCACTACATTGAGCCTAGGTGGGCTAGTATTGATGTATATGTATAATAATTGTTTCCTTAATAATCAAAACAAGTTTAAAATTAGAAATAAACAACTTATAATCAATTAATACACACGAAATCCATAAAAATAATGAAATATTTCATATTTCACATTCTGACCAAAGTATAATAATTATAACAAAACATAAAATTCAATAATTTATAGTTATTAATCCAAATTATAAGAAAATACATAGTTTATTATTAGTGTCATGTTATAAAATTTTTTAATATTTTTGCCTTCGACTCATTTGGATTGCTTTGGAGGATGCTTGGTCACTTTCTAAAAGTGCCACTTAGTTATTCGTTGAAGTGTCTCTTTGGCAAACGACCTAGTCTGCACCTTGGTTGCTTTTTAAAACAATGATCATATTCATATTATTTTTCTTCATGGAGCTAAAGGTCCGTAAACCAAGTAGTTCTAAGATCAACTATGTGTTACATTCTTCACCTACGTGTAACTATTTATGTTACTCGGACTTGGTATGACTATCCAACATGAAAGTTTCTTAAATCTTTTGCATGTGATTATTATCAGTTGTCGTCCTTGGGAATAGAAAAGGATATATGAACAGTATCAAAAGAATTCTAGTACATCTTAACCAAAACAGGAATTAGCAACTTATGTTTTGCCAATTCTCCCTTGTTTTAGTCAAATAATCTTCAAACACTTATGATAATAAGTCATGACTTAATTATTTAAATTTGAGTTGCCTTTTCGGGGTTTTTTTTTTTGTTTTTAGTTAATGCTATGATCCTTTCTTCTACATTGGTTGGTCTCACAAGAATTGACATTCCAGGCTGGATATGCTGCATATGGAAGTTATGCAAATTCTGGCCAGCCACAAGTTGCTACATCAGCTCCTCAGAGTGCTGCTTATGGTGCTTATCCACCAACGTACCAGGTACAGGTTCTTGACCGCACTTGTGTTTTTTTTAGAATAGTTTTTTGATTGTTTATAGTTATAGAAAAAGTACATCATTTCCAATCATTTTAATGCTTATAAAAAGGACAACTTGGTGCACAAAACTTCCGCCAGGACATTGTGCAGTGTTCTAGGAAAGGGTCAAACCAAATTGGGTCTATTGTACATAATCTTACCTTGCATTTTGCAAGAGGTTGTTTCCGCAAGTCGAACCATAGCTGTGCATTTTGCAACATTTTCTGTTTGAAAAAATAAAAATTTCCACATGTAAAACAATTGCTGCTTCTAGCTTTTGTTGGTAAACAGAAACTGGAAATAGAAAATTGGAAAGTTTCCCTAAAGCAAAAAGAAAAAAAAAACCCTCCTAGGCATTTGTGATACTTTTTCTGACCTTTATTGCTTATTATACTCTTTTGTTTGTCATTTGCTTCCTGGAAAATGTTCTAGAATATGGGAGCAAGTATTTTTTTCCCCTCCAAAATTGCTTATTATACTCTTGTTTGTCATTTGCTTCCTGGAAAATGTTCTAGAATATGGGAGCAAATATTCTTTTTCCCCTCCAAAATGATAAGATTTCTGGACGTATCTATGATGCGTTTGCTTTGCATAGCGTGCATTGACAATCCATATCTCTTTGATTTGTATTTCAAAGCTTTCGCTTTATGCTACCTTTTACTTTCTTTGTTTTTTTCTTAAAACAAAAGCCCCCTAGTTATTTTTTGTTTCAATTTTCATAATTTGTCTAGCATGCTTCCTGCTTACTTTTCAAAACCTCGCAACTATGCTTTCCTATCTCAAAATTATTTAAAGGCATTGTTATACATGCTTACTTTCAAATTAAGATTTTGCAGTAGACAGGTGAAAGTTCAATTCTTTCCGTTCTTGTTTGATGAGAAGTGCAGTAGTTCACTGCAGGGCAGATGGTGGCAATTTTTATTTGAAATTGGCGGCATCCCCATTATTTTGTATTTTGACCTTTTAGTTTATGTAGGAATGCAATAGTTCAACCACATTGCTTAAGCTGATCATGTGCGTTGGCGTTTTTTTAGATCTCTATCGATATTTGTTGGCTCAAATTTCTGAAGGAAAAAATTTCTAATTTTTGATTGTGAAGGCTCATCCTCAACTGGGTTATGCGCAGCCATCGACAGCAGCAGTAGCACCGGGATTTCCTCCTCAGCCAGTAGCAGCTCCACAGCCATATTATGGCAGCTATTGATGACATGGTGTTTTTGACACTTGCTGTCTTCTTTTGCTGCCATTGTATGCTGACGATGGATCGCAAGAATGAAGCAGCCTCTGATCCTGTCGCTCTCACTTACACATTTCTGCTTCAATCCTCATTGCTTCCTCTTACCTGGTAACTAATCTTCATATTGAAGTTAGATGGCAGTGGTATGCATCTAGAAGAGGTGGTTGCTGTATCTCATATCTCTTGTTTATGTGAGAAATGGCACTAAACTTGTGCGGTAGTAGTGGTATAGTAATTTTGTGTAATCTCGACGAGTAGTCTATGTTAGCAACTCTTGATATGCAAACGAAGTAGCATCAAACTCAACTCTACTCCCCGTCTTCTCTTTTATAGTTCATGATTATATTGAGCCTTAAGTAGGTTTGTATCTGTGGTGTTCATATGTGGAACAATGGTCATTCTACAGAACCTGCGTGAAATTATGTTACTTGGCTTAAACTTCACACCCAGTGAAAAATAGCAAACTGATACCATCCATATTTGCAAAATTACGATTTTGGATGGTAGGAATGCACAATATTATGATCCAGAGCAACAAATCATTTATGATCGTGCATAATCATTTTTCTAGTGGAATTGAAATAGAATTAGACCTGACCCCGGGCCGGGTCTAGCCCGGAACCGGCCCGGGTCAACGGGCCGGGTGGCCCGTTGACCCAGTTTGCGCAGCCAAAGACCGCGAACCGGTGGTTTTGCAGGTTCAGTGTCGTTGGGAAGGTTTTGTATTTTTTTTCGACGGTTGAGGTCATTTGATCATTTTTTGATCAATGGCTATGATTTAGTGATCGTTATAATTCAAACTCTATAAATAGGGAGCTCATTTCATCATTTTCACACACAACACAACTCCTCTTCTCTTAATCTCTCATTCTCAATTCTCAAATTTTAATTTCTCTCCGCGTTCTTCATTTTTCGACGATAATGGAAGGAGGTCACGGAGCTTCATCATCTCAATCTTGGAGGGGAAAAGAAATAGCGTACGAGGATCCCAACCTTCAAATTCAATCTACCGATGATGAGATCGAGGCTTAGCCCCAACGTCTTCCGATCCTCGAAACGCAAGGAAGTACCGATGCGATTACTTCTAAGGTTCGGGAAAATCCTTTTTAAAATCGTCTATTTTCACTAAACATTTTGAAAAGGTCAAACTTCCGTCTAGAGAATTGCGTGCAAAATGGAAGCATTGCAATGCTTCCTACAAATTCCAAGCCAGCGGCGGCTATGGGTCGTTGAAACGACATGTAGAAACGAAACACCCGATGGAATATGAGCTTAACCGCTCTCAAACACAATTATCTAGATTTTCTAGTGGCAGTAATATTGATTCTGGTTTATTTTTATATTCGGATAATAAATTAAGAGAGTCATTAGCTAAATTTGTTTCCGTAGAACATCTTTCTTTTAGTTTTGGATCTAAATGCACATTTGAAGATTTTTGTAAAGAATCTCTTAATCCTGCTACTAAACGTGTACCTAGGACTACACTTACTCGTACAATTAAAAGATTAGTAAAACAAGAGAAAAAGAATTTAATTGATGAATTTAATAAATTAAATAATAAATTTTTTTTATGTTCCGATATTTGAAGTGATCATTGACAAACTCATTCTTATATGGGTGTAACATGCCATTGGATTGATAATTCTTGAAACCTCTAAAAATGATTGTTAGCTTATAGAATTTTTGATGAATCACATACTACTCATAATATTGCACAATTATTACACTTAATTTTAAAAGAATATGGATTGACCCATCAAATATTTTCAATATCATTAGACAATGTTAGTTCTAATACCGCTACTATAGATGAACTAAAATTTATTTGTCAACTTGTTATTGGTGGTTTATTTTTTCATATTCGTTGTGTATGCCATGTTTTAAATTTATGTGTTCAAGATGGATTAAAACTTTTACAAAATTATATTCAACCAATTAGAACCGCAATTTCATACTTATGGTTCCATCCATCTATGATGAAACAATGGAGTAGATTTTGTAAAGCTAATGGAATGCGACCTAAAAAATTTTCACGTGATGTTCCAACACGTTGAAATTCAACATATCAATTATTACAAGATTCTTTTTAATATAAATATTTATTATGTTTATTTTTTGCACAAAATAGTAATACTAATATATATTTATTTTCACAATAATGGAATATTTGTAGTAATATTTGTGAAATTTTAAAAGTTTTTAACGATTCAACTGAATAATTTTTTGGTGTTTATTATCCTACTGCTCATTTAATTTTAGTGAATTTTTGTAATATAGTATTAATATTAAATGAACATGTAAATAATGAAACTTTAACTTTATATATATTAGCTATGAAAACTAAATGAAAAAAATATTTTTATTTTATTCCTGAAATTTATTTAATTACGTTTATTTTAGATCCTAGATTTAAATTAGAAGTTTTACAAGAAATGTTAACTTTGTATTATGACGCTTTAATTCCTATTAAAGATTCTTCCTCTCCGAATCCAGCTAATATTATATATAATATTAGAAATTATTTATATGATCTTTATAATCATATTATATTAAATATGGAACACAAACTAATATTTCTGAAACACAACAACCTACTATACTAATTTAAAACTTACAAAAGTACAACTTTTATTAAAAGAACGGACGAAACATCCACGATGATCCTCAAGTTCCACACAGGAACTTGAGAATTATTTTACGACTTTTTTTGATTTTAATGAAGCAGATAGCGAGGACTTCGATATCTTGACGTGGTGGTCATAGAAGACTCAAAGCTTTTCCGTTCTCTCCGTGATCGTAAAAGAAATTTTAGTTTATCTAGTGTCAACTGTTGTTGTGGAGCAGACGTTCAGTGCCGGCGGCAACATATTAGATGAACGACGATCAACTATGTCTCTCGACTCATTGGAAGCTCAATCATTACTTGATGATTGGACCAGAGCCGAGAAGCGAATCCAAGGAATGCAACTTTCAGAAGACGAAGTCGAAGAATTTGATATCGAAGGAACAAATACAACGGGAACGGGAGGAAATGAAAGTGAGTGAGAAAGGATAAAAATGTAAGAATGTAAAAGGGTAAAAATGTAAAAGAACTACGTGGGTTTTAATTCCTCTACACCCTAAGTGGATACGTAGATAACTTATATAAGTGCAAGTCCTTTTTTTAATAAAATTTATTTTTTTTAATTTTTAATTTTTTAATATAATAATCTTGAACCGTGACGAACCGTGTACCGAACCGTGAATCGGCGGTTCCGAACTGTGAACCGTAACCGGCTTGGGCGGTTAAGGTTAAGGGTCGACCTCTCACGAACTATCGAACCGACAGTTCCGAACCGTCGAACCAATAATTCCAAACCGTCGATTCCAAATCGTGGTCGGGTCTAAATAGAATCGATAAAAGTTTTTAGAGATCATACTTTTTAATTCGGTTCGAATCACGTAATTTATAATATATTAAATTGAAATCTATTGAGTAATCCATAATATATTAAATTAATATCTATTCAGAGATTACGTAATCTATAATATATTAAATTGAAATCTATTGAAATGTGATCCATATATATTAAATTGATATCTACTAAGAAATTACGTAATATATTAAATTGAAATCTATTTAATCCATAATATATTAAACAGATGATTTAAAAATATCATTTAGTTCAGTTTAAATGAAATCAGCAATCGTTCAGTTTAAGATTTAAAAATATCATTTAGTTCAGTTTAAAATTTAAAAATATCATTTAAAGCATTTTTAAAGATAAAAATATTATTTAAAGCATGTTCACAATCGATTTTAAAAAAATCATTTAAGATTTAAAAAATATCATTTAAAATATTTTCGAAAGTTTGAATGATTTTTAATTTTTTTATTATCTTTTAAACTATTTAATAATTTAGGTTATTTTTATCTTTTAAACTATTAGGGTTAGAGTTTGGAGACTATTTATATATCTATTTAGTTATTTTTAGTTAGTTTTTATTAATAATATTTTATATTTTTTTAATCTAAAATAATGAATTTTGAATATGTATTATTTGGCATTTATGCTGGATCAACTGATTTTATTTTCGACATTTGTATTCGAATGAAGCTGTCAACAGCTTTTACTGCATCTGTTTTGTTGCCCTACTGATTCCAAGGGAATATTTTTGAGATACCATACCAAATTTGATAACAAAACTAATGCATTTACTTCAACGATATTGGTCCATGTGACTTCATCATCTGCCCGCCTCCACAAGACAATGATCTTGCATGAAAATGACGCTAGCAGATGGACAGCAAATGCCGACGATCATAAGACATGGATTTTGCATGAAAAAGGACATTACTCAGTCGATGGATGGCTGGATAACAAATTCCGTGAAACCCTACTCAACTATAGCCACGGATCAAAGATATCAAAGCACTTGCCGTCACTCTCACTCCAACTAGGTCGCTAATCCTTGAACATTCTCTCAAATCTACTGTATAAATTGTTTTTTTTTCTTTTCAAATTTAATGTAATGATCCTTGGTATTAAGATCTACCATTAATTTATTATGCTTTCATCGTTAAAATGTATGTAATTAGGTGGAAAAGACGATTGGTAAATCACGCGACTACTAATCTGAATACCGTGGCTAGCGTGTGGAGAGGACAGACACACTGACTTTGTTAGGTTTTGATCTCCAGATCTCAAGATGATAATACTATATATCTTAATCATCAGTTAGTTGATGCTGTAACTAGATGATAGTGTATGTTGATGAATCTTTGATAAATATCAGCAGTGAAAAATTATTATATTGCCAAATAAGTATCCTACTGAGTATTTTATTGAATTGCTATGATGCCACATGGATACCACAGTAATGTTTTTAACAATTTATGGATGGAAAGTTATTGGATTTTAAGGCAAACTAGCAATGTTACAGTATATTAAATTGTTTTAAAGAAATGTGTTAAATTTAAGAAAATTCTAAAGATTATGTTTCTAGGTAAATTTGCTCGGAGAGAAAATTAAGATCTAGGTACGTAGATCAACTAGGCAATCTGGCTTATTTGATGGCCTGCAAGAGATAGGAGATCTCTGAATAGTGAGCAAGCGAGACAAGTTAGTTAGTTTGGGTGTCAAGGCAAGTGAGTAACTGAATTAACTAGATCAAGCATGAAAGGGTGGTAGGTTTTGGTCGAGAAAGTTGGGTGAGCTGACAGTTTATATAAGCCTTACATTAATTAGTTGGGTGAACAAGCATAGAGGTTGAGTTAGTTTATATAGGCCTAACAATTTGGGTGATCTAGTTGCGATTGAGTGATATAAGTGGGTCGGGCAAGCTAAGCGACTTGGGAAATTCGAGAGGGCCAAATAGACCAACACATCTAGGTTGGTTGTAGAATCTTCTAACATTTAATCAATCCTAAAAACTATGATATTTTACTAAATCACACTCAACTTAATTTTACTTATACCTAAATTGTGCATCATACTTTTATATTTATCAAATCACTCGTCTATTTTTTTTTAAATACTCCATCTATACACATGCTTGTCTGAACCACATGAGTCATTGAAGTACATTTAAAATCTTAAGCCTAAGTCAATTTGTGAAATTTGACTAAAACTCACTAATGCCTATAGAGGGTCCAAATTTAAAAATTATAAACATGATCAAAACTCACTAATGGATTTAGAAATAACAGATTCAGTTTAAATCAAGACTAATACATTCTTAGGACTCTCATAAGCATAACCATGCCTTGGTTCCACATCCTATTTAAATTCTTGTGAGTTTTTTTTTTTTCAAAAAATCTATTTTGTGTAATTTTATTAAAAAGTTGTTGATGGACTCAGATTTATCATATTTACTAAATAATAACACATGTATTTCTCGAACCCATTGTGACTTTGACCTTATTCAAAAATTTTTGAAACTACCCCTATCCATCTGGTTAAATTAAATACAAGTTACAATGAGAATGTTCTTGTATCAATTATAAACAATGCTCAATTGCCTAGGATTAACAGCAAGAAATCTTCACAAGTGAAGTAGGAACCACTCCCATGTATCTTCCCACTCCACTTCAGTAATTGTACATGCTAGAAGCACTAGTAGCAATGAGAAGAACAATTGGGTACTTTTCACTCAGGTAGGTTGCATTTGTACTTACCACCTTTTTGAAATGTGATTTGAATACTTGTGCACAAGTATGTAAAGCCCAAAAAAGTTCTTTTACAGGCTACTTGTGTGCCAACATTGTGACACATTAACTCCCTCAAACACCATGGAGTTCACTATAAGCCAAGTCATAATCACCTCTAACATTTTCAAGTGCCTTAATCTTGTTTTCAAGTCTCTCACTATCATTTGAACCTTATAGTCGTAGCAAGATGCAATGAAAGCAGATGTGCATGCAAGATAATTCAGTTGAAGACATGTTGCATAAGCATTGATGTTGATCTTGAAATTGTAAAAGTAGAGATACCTCTTGCAACCATCCTCCATTTGTAGTCATCGTCCTTGCATATTGCCTTTACTAGATGTGTTGGGAAACTATAGGTTTACATATTTTGGTGGCAAAAGGTGATAACACTTATCCCAGACGTCTCTCATATCTCATCCCCAAGGATTGTGTATAGATTCACATAATGCTTTTTAATTGCATATTTTCACATGGCCATCTTGAAGAAGCTCTTCGAGGGAAATATTTATCGATCAACTAAGTTAAATTATAGTCAAGAAAAATATAAAGATAAAGTTTGTAATTCATCCATAACAACCAACATAAAGTTTAGGAGTAGGTTGATCCTCAAGAGGAAAAACCTATGGCTTATGTGAGTTCGTCTCAAGGGGATCATCAAACTTCAAAACAGAGTGCTTTGATTCAAGATACTCGAATCTCCATTACCTTCCCAACAACATTATTCGAAGTGAACTAATGGTTGTCAAACATAAATTCAACATCAAACCTTTGTGACCAATGTGGCAAAAGGCGGAGGAGATAAATCACGGAGCTACTAGTCCGAATGCTGTGCCAAGCTTGTTCTTGTTTGATACATCATTATCATCAATAGGGATGTTACGTTCTATACCTGTAAACTCACTATGGCTAGAAGATGAAATATTTGAAGGATCTTGATGTGCAATTTGGATTATTCCTATCGCAACCTACTTCTCCTCTAAAAGATTTTTGATACTTAAGATCCTCCAATATTTAGAAAAGCACCTCGGCCAATGGCTCATCCATATTAAAAATGAACACCAAAAGAAATTATAAGCATTTGATCTTTCATTTTCTAATTTTGAGCCGCTTAGATCCATTTACTAATTTTGGGCAATTTAAATCCATTTCTCAGTTTTGGCAAAGATTGTTAGATGATTTTTAGGATTCAAAACTATCAAAATGAAGCATAGAATAATTTTAAAGGTTCCAAGGAATACAACAAAGGTTCATTTTTTAAATTTGGTAGTTCAGGTTTATTTAACATTTTTAGCCAAAACTTCTAGACGACTGATAAGTATCATTTTGTTGATTATTTTAATTGCTAAAATCCATGTTTGACCCATGTTTTACTTGCTTAATTGTGATTTTACCCTAGGTTTTAGGATTTCCTCTTATTTTGGACTTAATTGTAAATTTGCACATTTTTGGATTATTTGGTCACTAATTTTCTGATATATTTTTGTAGGCATGAAAGGATCCTGGACCTAGGGCATACTGGGTCAAACTTGAGTCGGAAGTGGACCCGGATCGAGTTATCAAGTTTCGGATTAATCTGGGCCGTCCGATTCAAAAGCGGCTAGATCTGAGCCATCCGGGACCATCTAAAGCAATCCGAGCTAGGGTTAGGGTTGATCAAGCACCTTGATCAAGATCTGAAGGTTTCACTCCAATCAGAGCTCAATCAACCGTTGGATCAAGCTCGGAGGGCTCTAGATCGTCCATTCAAAGATTAGGTTGATCTAGACCATCCATTGCAAATCTGGAGGATCCGAGCTACCACAAGGCAGATCCTGACCCCTGATCAACATCCTCAAAGTTTGGCTCAAATCAGAGCAAGATCAGCCGTTGGATTTCCTCCGATCAATCTGGGCCGTCCATTGATAAGTATTTAATCAAACTTCACCCAGCCTTCCTTCCTCGTCGCGTCTTCGCCGCAAGTTTTGTTTTCTTCGTAGTTCTTCGTTCATGCTTCAATTTTTCTTCAATTCGAGGCGCGACCACCTCAATCTCAACCTAAGATCATCATCTGGATCGTTGGAGATAGCTTCGGTGGAGAACTTAGCTCAATTTGCGCCGGAATAGGGACTGTTTGAGGGTTTCGGTAGTTTCTTAGTCCGATCGCTTGTTTCTCGTCCACAAGCCATTTCCGATCGTTTGAGCTGCTTGTAGGGGTTCTCAGGTGAGCTCAGATGATTCTCAAATCATCATCGCAGTTCCATCAGTTGAGATAGAGTGGATCGGATCAGAAATTCCAGCTACGCGCAGATTTGAGCAGAGTTGATCGATTGAGGCTGATTTCCACTGATTTGCTGAGCTTAGGGGTTCGAGGCCAGCCCTTGCTTGACGACCAAGGAGATTTTGAGCTCGGGAAGGGTTGAGGAGTAGTTTAGCTAGTTAATTTTCATTCTGTTTTAGCTGTAGATTTAATTTCTGCACGAACTCTGTTTCTGAATTTTTGTATCAGCACTTAGATTTCGATTCTTAATTGTTTTTGCTTAATTAGGTTTATATCTTTCAAGTCAAGTAGTTTAGGAAGTTTGTCTAGTAGATAATTGAGTTTAATTTCAGTTATTTTCAGCTTAAATGTCTGCGTATCAGCTGTAACTTTCGTATCAGCCCCTGTTTTGCCAATTTATTTCTGATTTCTGCAGTTTCATTCAATTCGATTTATGTCCAGCTTAATTCCTGCAATTAGAGATCACATTTAGTGTGTTAATGTATTAGGTTCGAGTTTGTTTCTCATCCAGCTTTAATTCTGAATTTGTAGCTCCATATGTAGCTGCGTATCACCCTTAGTTTATGAAATTCCCAGTTTTCTTGCTGCGTGCCAGTTTATTTCTGATTTTGCAAGTTCCTGTGAATTCAGTTGTGTTTACTTTAATTCCTTCCATTGAAAACAACATGTAGTTTCCTGATTTTGTTTCTGCACAACTATTCCTGCATTCAGATTTTATTCCTGCATTGATTATTTTCCATCTCTGCATTCAAGTATTTCTGCATACCACCTCTGCATTAAATGTTTTTGAGTTGTTTATCAGCTTCAATTCTGTAATTCTGATTCATTACTTCTGAAGCTAGTTCAAGTATTGGATTTCAGTGCTGGTTGGACTTTTCATCCATTATGTTGCATGCATTCGATTTCAGAGGTTGAACTTAATTTCTGCATTTTGTTTCCAGTGATTCGTATCAGTTTATTTCTGCAAACACAGCAATCTCATTTCTAAAATTCGAGTCCCAAACCTGTCATTAAGTCAGTTCGGCAAACCTCAGTAATTCTCTCTGAAATGGTATAAACTCTTCCTTGCGTGCCACTCACAATTCTGCTATTGTATCAATTCTGAAATTCTGCATTCAGATCTCGAAGTTCTGCATTCCTTCCTGCCTTTAGTTTGTCTCTAAATGGATTCTGCATTGTGGTTTTCTTCTGAACATTACAATTGCAGTTTGTTCAATCATATTGTATTTAGTTTGTTGTCAAATTTCTGCATTGGAGATATGGCTGAATTTCTACAGTAGCTTCGGCATCAGTTTGTTCCTACCTTGGTCAGTCTCGGGTTTAAAATTGTTTCATTTATCCTTGCAGATAACTCCATTAGAAGCCTAGCTTCCCAAGCTGAATTGATCAGCTATAAATTCCTGCATTTAATGTCAATTTTTGGCACATCAGTTTTTCTCATTGGGGTATCAAGTTGTTGATTGCATTTAGAGTCAAGTTAGGTTTCGGCAGTGCTTTGTATTGCTTTGTTTCAGATTGCTAAATATTGTTTGGATCCAATTACTCTGCAATTGGTTTGCACTTAAATCAGATTGTTTACAGATTCAATTAAGTTGCCTTGGTTAATTGGGTTTTCCATTGTTTGAGTTCCCTAAGTTTCCTCTATTTCCATTGCATTTCCATTTCTATTTGAAACCAAATCTAATTCACATTCGAAACCCGAAATTCGCAAACGACACATAAATACAAGCATCAAATCAAACAACCTCAACTAGTCCCGAGAAAAAATACGACCTGTGACCCCTTTACTACGTTTTCATATTTTGATTGCAAAAAGGGTTTCTGGCATTTTTTATTCATATTTTAAATTCTGATGGTCCCACAATTCGTGACAACTTTAACCTAGTAAATCGGGTCTATCAAAATTTTTTGGCGCCGTTGCCGGGAATCTACTAGTTGATTTGTTTGATTTTTGCTTGTGCACTTATTGCATATCTTTCTTGATTTATTTTTGTGCTTATTGCTATATCTGTTGATTTGATTTTATTTGTTTTATCTCTTTATCTACTTTTACTGCGATTTGTTTTGATTTATGACCAGGTCTTCAGGTGGTGATCTAGAAGAATTCGACCCTGAGATTGAGAGGACTTTCAGAGCCAGGAGGAGCCAGGGCATCCTTTCTGAGACTACAGATATCCCTCCTATTCAGACTATTTTCACTCACTCAGGGAGTAACATGGCAGATCACCAGAGAACCATGAAGGAGCTCGCAGCACCAGACGCTTCGTTTCAGTACTCCAGCATAGCTTATCCAGAGCTGGCGGGAGATTTCGAGCTCAGATCTGGACTCATCAATTTGCTGCCAAGTTTCAGGGATTAACTGGAGAGGATCCAAACAGACACCTGCACGAATTCCATGTTGTATGCTCTACTATGAAGCCTCAGGGCATTTCTGAAGAAGATATCAAGCTGAGAGCTTTTCCCTTCACACTGACAGGAGCAGCAAAAGACTGGTTTTACTATCTACCCACGGGGCACGTGTCTAGTTGGATTTCCATGAAGAAAGCATTTTTGGAAAAATATTTCCCAGCCTCCAGGACAGCTATAATCAGAAAAAGTATCTGTGGAATTCAGCAAGTGGTGGGTGAGACACTCTATGATTACTGGGAGAGATTCAACAAGTTGTGTTCAAGTTGTCCCCAGCATCAGATCAGCGAGCAACTTTTGATTCAGTACTTTTATGAGAGATTGCTGCAGATGGACAGAATTATGATAGATGCTGCAGCTAGAGGGGCCATAGTGAACAAAACGCCAATTCAAGCTAGGGAGCTAATTTCTAATATGGCTGAGAATTCCCAACAATTTGGAAGCAGAGCCTTGACCACCAGAGGAGTGGGTGAAGTTCAGGTAGTTCCTACTGATCAGAAGGAGGTTATGAATGCATTGATGGAGCTCACATCGGCTGTTAAGCAAATTGAACTAACTGTTGCAAGGCAAAATTCAACTCCTTCAGTACCTCGACAGTCAAGTCAAATGATAAGTGTGTGTGGCATTTGCTCTAGTCAAGAGCACACGTCAGATTCATGCCCCACCCTCCAACAGGACGAGACAGTAGCAGCATTAGTAAGAGGACAATTTCAAGCAAGAAACAATCCTTACTCCTCTACTTACAACCCTGGTTGGAGGGATCACCCAAATCTCAAATATGGGAACTCATTCTACCAACAGAACCCTCATCAACAGCAATTTCAGCAACCATCTCAGCAGCCCCAGCAAACACCACAAAATCAGCAAGCTTTTCAGCCTTCGAACCAAAATTTTCAGCCTCTATTTCAGCCTAATTTCCAGCAACCGTAGCAGCAATTTCAGCCATTCCAACAGCAATTTCAGCCTTATCAACAAGGGCAGCAAGGGTGTCAATCGTTTCAAACATTTCCGCCTCAAAACCAACCATTTTTCCAGCCCTCACAGCCCTTGAATCAGAATTTCCAGCCTTACAATCAAGGGTTTCAAAATCAGAATTTTCAGACCTCATCACCGAATTTTCCACTTTAAAATCAGAACTTTCAAGGCTACAACTCCCAACAAGGTTTCCAAGCATGTCAGCCCTTGAATCAGCCCTATCAACAGCCCCAACAGCCATGTTTTCAAGGATCACAGCAAGCTCAACCATTTCAGCCGACTACTTCATCATTTCAAGGTCAGTCAAGGAGCTATGCTAACCAAGGAGGCTATGGGAGCTCAAGTGGAGGAAATGCTCAGCAACAACAAATGATGGAGATGCTACAACAAGTTGTACAAACACAACAACAACAACAAGCTTGGCAACAACAACAACAACAACACAATCAGAACATTGAGAGGCAAATGGGTCAATTGGCTAGTGGAATTAATCAAAATCAAGCTCAAGGATCAAGTCAACTCCCTTCCCAAACTGTCCCTAATCCTAAAGGAAATGTGAGTGCTATTACTTTGAGAAGTGGGAAGGTTACATCATCTCCAAAGAGTCCAAGAGCAGATTTTTCAGAAAACCGGACAGCAACTTCAATTCCAGCCCAAAACAGCCATGAAATGACTTCAAATTCAACTGATTCCACCCCTAGCCCGTGCCCAACTCCCTCCTCAAGTAACCCTCCAAATTTGGTGGAAAATGGAGAAGAAATCAGTGGCGAGACGCAAGGAACAGCAACCACTTCGCAGGGGACAACAACCAAAATTTCAGCCTCTCCACTTCCGGCCAAAGAAGATGATTTTAGAGTTCCCTTACCCTTTCCACAGCGGAAGACACTAGCCAAAAAGCAAGGGGAGGAGGAGAAGGCTAAGGAATTCAATGAACTAGTGAAACTTTTTAGTAAGGTAGAGATCAATGTACCTTTGTTGACCATGATCAAGCAAATTCCAAAGTATGCTAAGTTTTTGAAAGATCTTTGTGTTCATAAAAAGAAACTTAAGGAAAATGAGTTGGTCAGCTTTGGGAAGAATATTTCAGCACTTATCCACACCATTCCTCAGAAGTGTGAAGACCCAGGGGTATTTACTGTTTCTTGTGAGATAGGGAGCACCATATTCCATGATGCTATGCTTGATTTAGGAGCTTCCATAAATGTGATGCCCAGGTCAGTATTTCAGATGCTCGGCATAGGCCCTTTACAGCCCACTGGTGTGGTGATACAGCTAGCAGACAGGAGCCAGACCCACCCAGCAGGTATGATTGAAGATGTTTTGGTGAAAGTAAAGGAGCTAATATTTCCTGCAGACTTTTATATTTTGGATATGGAGGGAGATTATTTGGCACACCGTTCTCCGCTTATTTTAGGAAGACCATTTCTGAAGACTGCTAGAACCAAAATTGATGTATATGCCGGTACACTTTCCATGGAGATCAGAGACACGGTGGTTCAGTTTAGCCTTTTTGATGCTATGAAGCATCCGAGAGAGGACCACTCCATCATGAGCATGGATATTCTTGAGGAACTGGCGCAGACAGAGTTAGAGGCTGGGGGATTTCTGGAGGATTTTTCTGGAGGAGCTATTGATTCAGAGGAGGCTGAGAGAGTACTTACTGCAGAGACTGAGGATTTTTCAGAAGACAATTCAGATGCATTTCCAGCTGGAGAGATTTTCATAGGTGTAGGGGATTGCACAGAGTCCCAAGGATCACCTATTTTTCTTGATATTCAAAGTGTAGGGGATTGCACAGAGCCCCAAGGATCACCTATTTTTCTTGATATTCAAAGTGTAGGGGATTGTACAGAGCCCCAAGGATCACTTATTTCTACTGAAGAAGACCAGAGTGAACTGAAGCCATTACCAGGCCATTTGAAGTATGCATATCTAGGAGAGGAGCAGACTTTCCCTGTGATTATTGCACAGCATTTGGAGTCAGAACAAGAAGAAAAATTATTGCAAGTCCTGAGGCACTACAAAAAGGCAATTGGGTGGACTTTATCAGATATACCAGGTATCAGGCCAGCTATCTGCATGCACAAGACATTTTTGGAAGATAATGTCAAACCTGTGAGGCAACCACAAAGGAGACTCAATCCACTTATTTTGGACGTTGTAAAGAAAGAGGCGACTCGACTTCTACAGGCAGGTATCATATACCCTATTTCTGACAGTCAGTGGGTTAGTCCTATTCACGTGGTGCCCAAGAAGTCTGGAGTGACCGTGGTGGCGGATGAAAGCAATGAACTAGTGCCCACTAGAGTCAAGAATTCCTGAAGAGTCTGCATTGATTACAGGAAGCTCAACAAGGTCACAAGGAAAGATCACTTCCCTCTACCCTTCATTGATCAGATGCTTGAGAGATTGGCAGGGAAGTCGCACTATTGTTTCTTGGATGGATTTTCAGGCTATTTTCAGATTTGCATAGATCTAGAGGACCAGGAGAAGACCACCTTCACTTGCCCCTTTGACACTTTTGCCTACAGACGTATGCCCTTCGGACTCTGCAACGCACCCGGTACATTTCAGAGATGCATGGTGAGTATATTCGGTGAGTTGCTAGAGGACTGTACAGAGGTATTCATGGATGATTTTTCAGTTTATGGCACGTCTTTTGATTCATGTTTAAATAATTTGTCTAGGGTTTTACATCGTTGCATTGAAACTAACCTTGTTCTTAATTTTGAGAAATGCCACTTTATGGTAGAGCACGGGATTGTACTTGGACACATAGTCTCTCGGAAAGGTATTGAGGTAGATCCTGCTAAAATCAGTGTTATTTCTTCTTTATCTTACCCCGTATGCGTACGGGATGTTCGTGCTTTTCTTGGATATGCAGGATTTTACCGCAGATTTATTAGAGATTTCAGCTTGATTGCTCGACCCTTGACACGACTTCTGCAGAAAGATGTTGAGTTTCATTTTGATGAAAATTGCAAGGAAGCTTTTCATAGACTCAGGGAGGCTCTTACCTCAGCTCCTATTATTACATCACCTGACTGGACTCTACCATTTGAATTAATGTGTGATGCTTCTAATTTTGCAGTGGGAGCTGTTTTAGCACAGAGGATTGATGGAGCACCACATGTCATTTGCTACGCCTCCAAAACCCTAGACGCCGCCCAAGCCAACTACACCACGACTGAAAAGGAGCTTCTTGCCATTGTTTTTGCTTTAGATAGATTCAGATCTTATTTATTATGCTCACATGTGATTATTTTTTCTGATCATGCAGCTCTCAAATATTTGTTGAAAAAGCCTGATGCAAAACCTAGATTGATCAGATGGATGCTCCTACTCCAAGAATTCGACCTGGAAATCAAGGATAGAAGTGGAAAAGAGAACTTAGTTGCAGATCATTTGAGCAGACTTGAAGGACATGGATCTCCTACCACCATTGATGATGATTTCAGAGATGAGCACTTGATTGCAGTGCATGGTGAGACACCGTGGTATGCAGACCTAGTTAACTTTCTTGTTGCACGTGTTTTTCCCACTCAATTTTCTAAGGCTCAAAAAGATAAATTAAAAAGTGATGCAAAGTTTTATGTGTGGGATGATCCTTATTTGTGAAAATTTTGTAATGACCAAATAATTAGGAGATGCATACCGATCATGAGTTTTCTTCTGTCCTGACATTTTGCCATTCATCAGCTTGTGGGGGGCATTTTGGACCCCAGAGGACGGCTAGGAAAGTACTAGAGTGTGGATTGTACTGGCCCACCCTTTTTCATGATTCACATGTTTTTTATAAAAATTGTGATAGATGTCAGCGAACTGGGAACATAGGAGCGAGACATGAGATGCCCCAAAATACTATGCATTACTGTGAGATTTTTGATGTTTGAGGGATAGATTTTATGGGACCTTTTCCTGCATCTTATGGTTATCTGTATATTTTACTTGCTGTAGATTATGTTTCGAAATGGGTGGAGGTCATTCCCTCCAGGACTGATGATTCTTCTATTATTTGTAGTTTTGTTAGGTCACACATTTTCTGCAGGTTTGGAATTCCAAGAGCAATAATCAGTGACCAAGGATCTCATTTTTGCAACAAACACATGAAGGCGATGCTTAGCAGATATGGGGTGGCACATAAAGTTTCTACATCCTATCATCCCCAAACAAATGGACAGGCTGAGATTTCAAACAGAGAGATCAAATCCATCTTAGAAAAGACAGTTGAGCCCACTAGAAAAGACTGGAGCAAGAGGCTAGATGACACACTCTGGGCCTACAGAACAGCATACAAGACACCGATTGGCATGTCACCCTACCGCTTGGTTTATGGTAAGGCTTGTCACCTCCCCGTGGAAATAGAGCACAAGGCATATTGGGCGGTGAAAGCTTGTAATTTTGATGCTACCAAGGCGGGGGAAGAGAGAAAATTGCAACTCCAAGAACTTGAAGAAATTCGGCTAGAAGCATTTGAAAATTCAAGGATCTACAAGGAGAAGACAAAGAACTTCCATGACAAGCACATTGTCAAGAAAGATTTCAAAGTTGGTGACAAGGTGTTATTGTACAAATTAAGGCTCAAATTGATAAAAGGTAAATTAAGGTCAAGGTGGGATGGTCCATTTATTGTAACCAATATTTTTCCCTATGGTGTTGTGGAAATTCAAGATGCATCTAATGGTTTTATTTGGAAAGTAAATGGCCACCGGCTCAAAAGGTACTTTGAAGAGCTAAAGGAGCTAGAGGTGGATGGGTTGGACATGAACGAAGCTATCTACCCAACTTAAGGGGAGTTCACTTTCTCTACCATTTATTGTACATATCATTTTCATGTTTCTAGGAATAAATGTTTCTCTTTTTAAAGTAAGTAGTGGATAATAAATTCTTAGGAAACATGACATGAATAAAAATCATTGTAAATACCATGTTTTTTTGTTTTAGCACTTTTTCTTGCATGATTAGGAATAAATGTATCCCTCTAGGTTAACTTATTGTCATTTTAGAGTCTTTTGAAAATAAATTAAATTTGGTTGTTAAAAACTTAGGGTTTAAGCTCATGGATGAATTCTTGGTGGCTTGAGTACTACTTTGCTTTAGATTCTTAATTGAGGACTTGGGATGAATTATTTTCACCTAGTGAGAATTAGCCTTATATTTGTGACACATACATGTGATTGTACTCTAGAACTTGCTTAGGTTCTTTCAAAATCATATTTCTATGATTGGATCACATTTATGGAGATAAATCATTTTACTTCTCATCTCATATCAATTTTTGTAACTTTCCCTTGTATCACTTCATATTTCTCATTTCCCCTACCTAATCTCACTCTTTCTATGAACTTATTTGTTTAAAATGTTTCTTAATGATATTTTGTCCGAGACGGACAAAGATTTAAGTGTGGGGGAGTGACTAGCGTTTTGGAAAGATTTGGTATCAAAGAGGCAATTTCATGTCGATTTTTTTTTTTTTGCAATTACATGTGCCAAGAATGAGTTTGAGTGAGTTTGAATTCCAAGAAGGAGCAAGAGGATGGAAGCAAGTGGAGCATCTAGATTCCTTATCATATTTTGAAGATTTAAGTGGCAAGCAAAGAAAAAAATCTGCACCATTTCAAAGAAAAAAAAATCAGTGCCAAAAAGGAAGGAAGAGGCCAAGTAGAGTATCAAGAAATGGAATTTCAAGAAGAGCATATTAATTCAATAGCACTAGTTTGCAATGGAGGTCTCCTGCCACTTATCGAATGTGAAAAAGAAAAGGGAAACAAAAGAAAAAGAAGCTGAGAAGCTGAGCAAAAGTGGAACAAAAGCTGAAAATTTGAAGTAAAGAAAAATCTGTGCCAAGAACACCAAGAGTTGATGTGAAGCATGTTTTGATCAGGGATTGAATTGACTGCAGCTGTTCTTGGCTAGGAAGATCAGTGACAATTTGCTAGGATCAGAATGGCAGCTGAAAATACTCTGAGAGCTACTGAATGATACAAGTCAAGGTCGAATGAAGCTGTGGAAAATCTGGAGTGAGCTGGAAAATGCAGTGAAGTTTAAGCAGAAATTCTGAGTTGCTCTTTAAAGAAAAGAAAAAAAATCTGAAAACACTGCTGGAAAGATGAATTGCAGTCAAGATACTTTAACCTTGAGCTTCTGAAATGAAACAATCTGAATCTCAGCAGAAACAATCCAAAATGCAGCAAAAAAGGAGCAAAGCAGAAAAATTTGCAGTGAGCTGGAATCCGAAATAGTTGGATCTAATTCTCCACTACTAGTTGATGCTAATTGATCTGAGTAATCAAGGAAGCTGCAAGGTGCTGAAAGGTTTGTGAAGAGCTATGAGGAATCTGCAAGAAACAGAAAAAAATTATGGATGCTAGGAATTTTCGATCAGTACAGGAAAGCAAATGCAGTGAAGGGCTGAAATTCAAATTGCTGATCAGAATTGTTGAGTGGAATCCCCAATTGTTGTTTGATATTTCAGGTTCTCTATTGAAAAATCTGTATCAGATTGTATCAACCAGGAAATGTAGATAGGGAACCTCATGATTGAAGACTGGAAAAATCTATGCCAAAATGGAAAAATCTGTGAGTTGAATCTGCAATGGAGAAGGAACTGATCTGTGCTATAGAAATCAGACACAACATGCTAGAAGCTTAAATGCAGCTATTCAGAATTCGAAATGGCTGAACAAAAGCTGAACACAAAGAAAAAAAAATTAGTACAAGCAGTTTTTGTGCAGTTTGTATCAAGATGAGCTGAATTTTGGGTTTTCAAGGCTGTGAATCAAGGAATGAAGCACATGAATGTAGTGAAAGGAAAGGAAATGAAAGAAATATGCTGATCAATGTGCAGAGGAAGCAGTGATTGAAATGCAGTGAAGGCATTTTCGAAATTGCAGTGAAGGAAGTGGCTGAAATTCAATATGCTGATCAGAATTTTCGAGAGGAACGATTTCAAGTTTCCACCACTATATGATGTATTTTGAGAAATCAGAGAATGGCAAGACCGAGGTACTTGCGTAGAGCTGAAAACTGAAACAGAAAAAAAATGATGCAATCGAAATGTGCCAAAAGGGAAGGATGTGTATCAAGAGGGAGTTGCAATAGTTGATTAGTGAAAGACACATGTGGAGCATCTAATTCCCCAATTGTTGTTTGACATTTCAAGATCTCTAATGAAAAATCTGACCCGAATGTACTCCAAGAACAGATTTGAGAAGAGTACCACAAGTGAGAAAAAAAAACTGCTATTAAGGTTAATGGAGGAGATAAATCAATTTAGCAACCATTTTCGAGTGGAACACCTAATTTTCCACTATCATTAGATGCAAGTACTCTTGAAGTTAATTGTTGGAGGAATCGGAGAATATGAAATGCAGTAAGGTTGAGAAAGCAAGCTGAGAATGCAGCTAGGAAAGAAAAAAAAAAGAAAAAAAAATCAGTGTAGTGCCACAACCTCAAGTGAAGCGATTGATTTCTCTACTACTCCTAGATGCTAATTGATGTAAGGCAACCAGAGAATTGCAAGGTATGAAAATGATGTTGTGGAGCCGAAATCTGATGAAAAAAAAGAGAAGAGAAAAGAAATCAAGGTTGGCACGCAAAATGGGAAGTTGGCACAATGAAGTCAAGGGAGGTTTCTTCATCCAATTAAAAGGGCATTATTCAAGTTTGACTTCACTATACTTTTGATATCATTAGAGGACTGTAAAGAGGGCAGAGTTTATTGGAAACATCCTTTAGCACTCAAGTCTTCCACTTCATTAATTTTCTATTTCCTTGACTTTTATTCCACTCTTTACCATTTTCTATGTTTTCATTTGTTTTTGTAGATGTTGATCCTAATCATGAATAATGGTAGAGATTAGACAATAAGCAAGCCTATGGTAGTGCAAGAAGCATGTGTATATGAGTGAGCTCCACTTCCATCATCTACTTAGAACTTAAGGAGAGAGTCACCAAAAATTTTCCTTGAAAGGCTAGTGAGTTGAATTCATCTCAATGACTCATGAAGGATGAAAAGGCTAAGTTGTTGATTTAAGGACAAGATACTAATCCATAGAGCTTAGATTTATGAGAATTGACAATCTTAGGTAATTTCTTTTCATTTGCTTCTAATTATGCTTAAGAAAATCTAGGGGATACATATTTAGTAGTTTCGCGAGACGCTCAAGCTTAAGTGTGAGGGAGTTAATAAGTATCATTTTGTTGATTATTTTAATTGCTAAAATCCATGTTTGACCCATGTTTTACTTGCTTAATTGTGATTTTACCCTAGGTTTTAGGATTTCCCCGGCAACGGCGCAAAAATTTTTGATGGACCCAATTTACTAGGTTAAAGTTGTCACGAATTGTGGGACCATCAGAATTTAAAATATGAATAAAAAATGCTGGAAACCCTTTTTGCAATCAAAATATGAAAACGTAGTAAAGGGGCCACAGGTCGTATTTTTCCTCGGGACTAGTTGAGGTTGTTTGATTTGATGCTTGTATTTATGTGTCGTTTGCGAATTTCGGGTTTCGAATGTGAATTAGATTTGGTTTCAAATAGAAATGGAAATGTAATGGAAATAGAGGAAACTTAGGGAACTCAAACAATGGAAAACCCAATTAACCAAGGCAACTTAATTGAATCTGTAAACAATCTGATTTAAGTGCAAACCAATTGCAGAGTAATTGGATCCAAACAATATTTAGCAATCTGAAACAAAGCAATACAAAGCACTGCCGAAACCTAACTTGACTCTAAATGCAATCAACAACTTGATACCCCAATGAGAAAAACTGATGTGCCAAAACTTGACATTAAATGCAGGAATTTGTAGCTGATCAATTCAGCTTGGGAAGCTAGGCTTCTAATGGAGTTATCTGCAAGGATAAATGAAACAATTTCAAACCCGAGACTGACCAAGGTAGGAACAAACTGATGCCGAAGCTACTGCAGAAATTCAGCCATATCTCCAATGCAGAAATTTGACAACAAACTAAATACAATATGATTGAACAAACTGCAATTGTAATGTTCAGAAGAAAACCACAATGCAGAATCCATTTAGAGACAAACTAAAGGCAGGAAGGAATGCAGAACTTCGAGATCTGAATGCAGAATTTCAGAATTGATACAATAGCAGAATTGTGAGTGGCACGCAAGGAAGAGTTTATACCATTTCAGAGAGAATTACTGAGGTTTGCCGAACTGACTTAATGGCAGGTTTGGGACTCGAATTTCAGAAATGAGATTGCTGTGTTTGCAAAAATAAACTGATACGAATCACTGGAAACAAAATGCAGAAATTAAGTTCAACCTCTGAAATCGAATGCATGCAACATAATGGATGAAAAGTCCAACCAGCACTGAAATCCAATACTTGAACTAGCTTCAGAAGTAATGAATCAGAATTACAGAATTGAAGCTGATAAACAACTCAAAAACATTTAATGCAGAGGTGGTATGCAGAAATACTTGAATGCAGAGATGGAAAATAATCAATGCAGGAATAAAATCTGAATGCAGGAATAGTTGTGCAGAAACAAAATCAGGAAACTACATGTTGTTTTCAATGGAAGGAATTAAAGTAAACACAACTGAATTCACAGGAACTTGCAAAATCAGAAATAAACTGGCACGCAGCAAGAAAACTGGGAATTTCAGAAACTAAGGGTGATACGCAGCTACATATGGAGCTAAAAATTCAGAATTAAAGATGGATGAGAAACAAACTCGAACCTAATACATTAACACACTAAATGTGATCTCTAATTGCAGGAATTAAGATGGACATAAATCGAATTGAATGAAACTACAGAAATCAGAAATGAATTGGCAAAACAGGGGCTGATACGAAAGTTACAGCTGATACACAAACATTTAAGCTGAAAATAACTGAAATTAAACTCAATTATCCACTAGACAAACTTCCTAAACTACTTGACTTGAAAGATATAAACCTAATTAAGCAGAAACAATTAAGAATCGAAATCTAAGTGCTGATACAAAAATTCAGAAACAGAGTTCGTGCAGAAAGTAAATCTACAGCTAAAACAGAATGAAAATTAACTAGCTAAACTACTCCTCAACTCTTCCCGAGCTCAAAATCTCCTTGGTCGTCAAGCAAGGGTTGGCCTCGAACCCCTAAGCTCAGCAAATCAGTGGAAATCAGCCTCAATCGATCAACTCTGCTCAAATCTGCGCGTAGCTGGAATTTCTGATCCGATCCACTCTATCTCAACTGATGGAACTGCGATGATGATTTGAGAATCATCTGAGCTCACCTGAGAACCCCTACAAGCAGCTCAAATGATCGGAAATGACTTGTGGACGAGAAACAAGCGATCGGACTGAGAAACTGCCGAAACCCTCAAACAGTCCCTATTCCGGCGCAAATTGAGCTGAGTTCTCCACCGAAGCTATCTCCAACGATCCAGATGATGATCCTAGGTCGAGATTGAGGTGGTCGCACCTCGAATTGAAGAAAAATTGAAGCATGAACGAAGAACTATGAAGAAAACGAAACTTGCGGCGAAGACGCGACGAGGAAGGAAGGCTGGGTGAAGTTTGATTAAATACTTATCAATGGACGACCCAGATTGATCGAAGGAAATCCAACGGCTGATCTTGCTCTGATTTGAGCCAAACTTTGAGGATGTTGATCAGGGGTCAGGATCTGCCTTGTGGTAGCTCAGATCCTCCAGATTTGCAACGGATGGTCCAGATCAACCTAATCTTTGAATGGACGATCTAGAGCCCTCCGAGCTTGATCCAACGGTTGATTGAGCTCTGATTGGAGTGAAACCTTCAGATCTTGATCAGGGTGCTTGATCAACCCTATCCCTAGCTCGGATTGCTTCAGATGGTCCCGGATGGCTCAGATCTAGCCGCTTTTGAATCGGACGACCCAGATTAATCCGAAACTTGATAACTCGATTCGGGTCCACTTCCGACTCAAGTTTGACCCAGTATGCCCTAGGTCCAGGATCCTTTCATGCCTTCAAAAATATATCAGAAAATTAGTGGCCAAATAATCCAAAAATGTGCAAATTTGCAATTAAGTCCAAAATAAGAGGAAATTCTAAAACCTAGGGTAAAATCACAATTAAACAAGTAAAACATGGGTCAAACATGGATTTTAGCAATTAAAATAATCAACAAAATGATACTTATCAACGACACTTAAATAAAAGTGAGGGCATAGAGTGATTCTAAAGAGTGATTCTAAAGGTTTCAAAAGACATAATAGAGGGATCATTTTAAATTTCGATTAATTTAGATTCATCTAACTATTTTAGTCAACTACTAGATGATCTTTTAGAACTCGAACAACAAGAATAAGAGCATAAACTAGCTTCATAGGATCCAAAGAACACAGAGGGAGGGATCGTTGTTGGAATTTGATTAATTTAGATTCATCTTGCAATTTTAGTTAAAACTCTAGACAACTTTTTAGGATAAACATAAAAAATAAGAGCATAAAATGACTTTGAAGGCTTTAAGGGATAGAACAAATGGATATTTTTCTTTTGAAATTTGGTCAATTTATGTTTACTTAAGTTTTGATAGAAATTTCAAATGGAAAATTTTCTTTTGAAATTTGGCCAATTTATGTTTACTTAAGTTTTGATAGAAATTTCAAATGGATAGTTTTCTTTTGAAATTTGGCCAATTTATGTTTACTTAAGTTTTGATAGAAATTTCAAAATGACTATTGATGGGTGACTCATATATTTGAGTGAACACCAATGTGAGAGACATCATGGAAGAAAAATTTATTAAGATTTTTTCCGTAACAAAATTCTATTACGGGTTTTCATAGTAAAATTTTATTACTGTTTTATCGGGTCTGAGTTTAGGTACTATTTATAGGGATCATTATAAACCTATTGTAGTATTAAGTGAATAATGTGTATCTTTCTCTCTTCTTCATCTTTCGATTAGATGTTGAGAGGTGCCCCCCTGGTTTTGCGCAACAATTGATATCAGAGCGAGATTTTTGAGGATTTCTTCAATATGTCGGGAACGTCTTCTGTGAAGTTTAATATGGTGAAGTTTTATGGCAGAGAAGGGTTTAGGACTTGTTAGTACAATAAGGCATGGTGGAGGTGTTAGAAGAAAGGAAATCGGAAAGTATAGAGAGATCAGATTGGGAAGAACTTCAAGCAAAGGCAGTGGTAACAATCAGACTTTGTCTTACGGATGATGTGATGTATCATGTTATGGACGAGAAGTCATCGATGGTAATTTGGCAAAAGATGAAAAATCGATATATGTCAAAATCATTGACAAACAAACTGTATCTTAAAGCAGAGATTATTCGAGCTAAAGATGATAGAAGAAACTGATTTGAGCCAACACATCAACATATTTAACTAGATTATAAGCGATATGAAGTGGTTTGATGTGAAGATCGAGGATGAAGATAAGGCGTTAATGTTGCTGAATTCTCTATCTTCATCTTCTACGTATGAGAATTTAGTTACTACTTTGATGTGGGAAAAGGAAACTCTCAAATTGGAGAATGTCATAGGTGCTTTGTTAAGTTTTCATCAAAGGAAGAAAGTAACTAACGAACTTTCTCAAGGATAAGTTGCGTAGACTTCAGATCTGATGAGTTTTCATATATAAGGTCCCTTAGATGTCTTATATAAGGACAGTTTGAAGAGACTTATAGAGATAACGATTATTAAAGCTCAACTGCTTTTTCTGCAACTACATCTTCATGTCGTGGCCCTGTGACTACTTAACTACGACCTACTGCTGACAGAAGATCGACACCAACACTCGAACTCGACCAAGATTCTTCTAAGTGTTTGGTAACTATAATTTTATTGCACTTACTCTATTGTACTTGAAAAGGCAAGTGTACGGTGTTAGACCTTTTTAGATTTTTTACTCGATTACTCTACTGGGGCTTTTCCGGTAGAGAGATTGGTGGATTACCTATTGATAGGTTCAGCAGACCTGGGTTTTGGAGAAGGAGTCGCCGAAGGCTTTAAACCAAGTAAAATTGAACTGTGTCGACTTGTTCTTTTTGTTTGTATTTTTCTGCTACGTTCTGATTGACGAAAAAACTGAGTCTTTTAAAATGCACGTGATTCACCCTCCCTCTCATGTGCAACCGATCCTACCATCACAACCTGAAGGATTTAGTTAGCCTGGACAAGAGCAATTGGTTTGTGAGTTGAAAAATCGCTCTATGGATTAAACAATCTCCCAGTAATGTACAAGTGTTTTGATTTATACATTATTCAAAATGGATGTAGGAGATGTGAGTATGATTGTTGTATATATATGAAGAGCCTTAAGATGAATCATTGATTTTCTTACTTCTATACATGGATGACATGCTCATTGTTGCAAAAAAGATGAAAGATGTCGACAAATTAAAGAGATTGCTAACAAAGAAGATTCTTGGGATGGAGATTTACAAGGACAAAACTGCAGAGAGATTATGATTGTTTCAATGTAACTATGTGGAGAAGGTGCTGGATAAGTTCAACATGAAGAATACAAAGTTGATGAGCATACCCTTTGTGTATCACTTCAAATTATCCAATACATAGTACCCAATGAGGGATGAGCAGATCCAAGAGATGTTAAAGGTTCATTATATTAGTGCAGTTGGTTGTCTAATGTATGTCATAGTTTGCATGAGACCAAATTTGACACAAATAGTTAGTATGATAAGCAAGTTTCTTTTAAATCCTAGTCAACCGCATTAGGATGGAGTAAAGTGGATTTTTATATACCTAATAAATACAAATGATTATGACATCATGTTCAGTAGACAACCAGAAGATCCTTCAATTATTGTGTACGTAGATGCAGACTATATAAGAGATTTAGATAATAGGAGGTCTACTAAAGTATATGTGTTTTTTATGGCAGGAGGACCTATCTTTTGGAAATCTATGATATAATCTATTGTTGCATTGTCTACTATGGAATCGGAGTACATGGCAGTAATTGAAGCAGCGAAGAAAGCTTTATGGCTTATAGAATTGGTCAGAGAACTAGACGTTCAACAAGGTGGAGTCAAGTTGTTATGTGATAGTCAAAATATTATCTATTTGGCGAAGAATCAAGTGTATCATGTGAGAACCAATCACATTGATGTTGTAAGTACCCAACGTAGGTTTTGATATAGTCAACCGAGTCAAGTTAGGTCTTATGTGGTTTGATCCTTATGTCTAAGTGTGCAGGAGTTTAGGAGTATGTTGAGCAGAAGACGCAGTGAGTAAGAAGGATAATACGGGAAAGGGAGTTGACGATCTCAACACATCAGAGGGACGAGAAGTTGTGGAAGAGTATACCGATAGACAAGAAGGACTTGCTCGACGTTCAAGGAGAAGGTCGGATTTAGGTTCGGTTGAGCTTAACTCTGAATGATCGGAGAATTACTCAAGTAAGTAGAGTCCAAAAAGGTCAACTCGGAGGTTGACCTTGAAGACCCGAGACACCTCAGTTGTAACTAAGTGTGCCTCGGTTACAATATCGAAGCTGTCTCAAAAAGGCGCGAAGGTACCCAGTTTAGACTGAGGGCACCCTAGTTTAGAATTAAGGCGCCCTCAGTTTGAATCAAGGCACCCTAAATTGAACAGTAGTCGTTTAGGCAACCGTTGCTATGTGGATATTATTGGTATCGTGTCTCTCTTCTCGATTCTACATATAAAACTTATTCATCTAGGACACCCTTGTAAGTACCTCAGGTTGGTTTTGATGAGGTCAATCGAGTCAAGTTAGGTCTTGTTGATTTTTAATCCCTGTGTCTAAGTGTGCAGGAACTTAGGAGTGTAAGAAGTCGAGCGGAAGACGCAGTGGTCGAGAAGGATGAAACGGGAAGGGAGCCGATGGGCTCGGTGCATCTGAGGGACGTGGAGGTCTACGGAAGAGTACGCCGGTGGAGTGAAAAGGACGCGCACGACACCCGAAGGATGAGAAGCCTGGGGGAAGTATGCTCGAGGAGAAGGTCAGAGGGGGGGGGGTTCAGGTGAGCTCGACTCTGGAAGGTTGGGAAATCACCCAAAAAGACCCGCTGAAGATTGGTCAGCAAATTGCTGACCAAAAGTCACTCGGGCTCCCGTGAATGAGACGCCCCAGTGGATACAGGCGTCCGAGAGCTAAGATTTATCTGCCAACTAGCCGTTTACGAATGTTACGCATCGAATAATGCACAAGCCACGTGTTAGGCGTCTTCAACCACTCGGGCGCTCCTATAGTGCCATGTCAACATTCGGATAGAGTTGACCGGGGCTATAAATAGACCTCCAAAGCTCAGTTCCAAATCATTCATTCACTGTGAACAAAATTCAGTTATGTTTTCATTGTTTTTCTGAGCTTTTTCATCGTGTAAGATGCTTCTCCGTTCGAAGGAGTTATTCAGGAGATCTGCACTTTATTTGGCCTTGGATTAGCAATCTCCTAGGTTGCAAACCATGTAAATTATTTGACCTCTTTCTTTTCTTTTTTAGTATTGCCTCTTTCCCGATTGCCCCCGGGGCTATGGTGCAGCGGTAAGGTCACTAGTTGTTAACCCAAGCATTCGCGGTTCAATCCCCAGCTACGGCGCATTTTGCAGGAATTTTTCCTCCAAATGGGGCGCGAACCCTGGGCCGCTGGGCTTCTAGACTGGCCACCGCGAGCGCTTCCCGATTTACCCTGGTGACCGGTGGAAAACTTCCGTGGGGCCGGGTCGGTCACCCCAGGTTCAATTTGTCTGCTGCCTGGTTCATCATTCCTTTTTATGTTAATTACTATTGTGAACTAATTAACATCTTTATTTAAGATAAATAAAAGATTTGAGTTTTTAATTTCAGGGGGAATTCACCCCTTCTTGCCGACTTGCGATCACCTTCAATTGGTATCAGAGAAAGGACGCTCCAAAAGGTCTAATTGTTGTCTGAAGTAACTACAAAATGGTTGGATAGGTCATCTACCCGCCAAAGTTCGAGTGGGAGTTCGCAAGTTGGAAGCACAAGATGCAGGTATTCCTTAAAACAGATTTCGATTTACTTTTAATTATGAAAAATAATTTTGTAGCTCCCAAGGATATTGACGACATTCCTAAAGATGAAAGTCTGTGGATAAAGAAGGAGCAGACGAACTTTGTAGTGAACGGGAAAGTAGAATTCTATCTGCTGACCGTACTACCTGCATAAGAAGTCAACTGAATCAGGAACTACCGATCCGCAAAGGAACTTTGGGAAAAGTTCCTTGAACTTCACGAAGGTACCTCCGAAGCCAAACTAGCAAAAAGAGACCTACTTCAGAATCAACTTAGCAACCTTAGACTGGAAGAAAGAGAATCAATAGCTCAACTACATGCAAAACTTAAGGAGTTAATTATGGAACTCAATAACCTTGGAGAGTCGGCAAGCAATCATGACACTCAAAGATATGCATTAAATGCCTTCCCGAGGATCCCAAACTGGACTTCGATAATTAACACCTATTATATTTCTAAGGATCTTGAGGTAAGTACCTTAGAGCAACTCTTTTCAACTTTAAAACTTTACGAATCTAGATGTACAGGAAAGAGTAAAGTGGACAACATCGCCTTAAGCTCGAGAAAGATCTAACATGAAGATGAATCTTCTGAAGATGAAAAAAACACGATGTACATGGTAAGGAAATTGTCCAAATATTTTAAAGCTAAAAAATTTAATAAAGTGCAGCGTAAAAAGCAAAGGAAAATCCGCTGCTACAACTGCAACGAAGAGGGACACGTGTAGGAAAACTATCATAAATTGAAGAACAAAGGAAAAGGGGCAACAAAGGCAAAAGTCCACAACCTAAAAGCAACATGGGACGAGTCCTCATCGGAAGATTCAGATCTCGAGGAATACGTCAGACATGCACTGATGGCTTCACACCAGGAAGACGAAAACATCGATAAAGGGGGAGACACGTCAGAAGATAGCAGCGACGAAGGGGAAGCTTTCGATTTCAGAAAGGATATAGTAAGTGAAGTATGTCTTCTACCTCCTGATCAATTATATTTTGGTATTAAGCAAATGACAAAATCTATGTGTAAATTGAAAAATAAGAATATTGAATAAAAAATGGAAATTATCTTCTTCATGCCCATTAGAAATGTATGATAAATTGAGATTCAAAAATAAAAATTTAAAAATTCAAATTTAAAATTTAAAAAACAACCATTCATGTTCATGTTGTTTTCAAAATTCAAAAATTAGTTATTATGGAAAACTTAACTGATATTTTAAATTTCACAGGGATCAAATTGTAAAAATTTTTAAATCATATATTCCATCTAAGTTTCTAATAAATCCTATTGGTAAATATTTATATTGGTCCCAAAATCTATCTTAAACTGTTAGTTTTTTTTAATTTGCCAAGTAGAGATTAATTTTTTATTTATAATTAATGCTTGAACTTGTTGATATTTTATAAGATATTACTTGTAGAAAAATTAGTTTAATATTTTTTGATGATAGAATTTGCTTTGTTATATCTATAGAATTTTTTTTCAAAATTTTTTAAAAGATAAATGTATTTATTATGATTTTTTGTTCAAAAATATGGTTTCAAATTTTAAAAATACTTAAAAAATGAATTTCATTGAATCCAATTTTTTGGGAACTATGGATTATCTTCTAAGCCTTGAGAAAAATCTTCAAATGTATTTGATGTCGAAATCAAAATTTAAAATTATTTTTTTAAATTATCAATATTGAATTAAAAATTAATTTTCAAAAAATTAAGAAATTATTTTCACTTGGACAATTTTTTTTGGAGATAATTCTATGAAAAATTTTAACTTATATAAAAATTTGATAAACTTTTCTATAAAAATAAATTTTTAAAAATGTTTTTTTAATTAGACTTTACATTTTAAAATTAATTTTCGAGCAAAATTTGAAAAATTAGATTTTTTTGGAAATAAATTATTAACTTAAAAATCTGCTCAAAATGTTTTAAAAATTTTGGATGTTAGATTAAGTTTTTATAAATTCTTGTAAGAGTTAGTATTTTTTTTAACATGTTTTAAGTTTTGATGTGATCAAAGGGCGAGAAATAGGATATAGTCAAGGGGTAGGCTTAACTTCAATATTTTTTTTTGTTACTTACATTGTCATTTATTCATTCCTATTTTTTATACTTGTTTACTTTAATTTAACTCGGGTCGATGCACATCAAAAAGGGAGAGATTGTAAGTACCTCAGGTTGGTTTTGATGTGGTCAACCAAGTCAAGTTAGGTCCTGTTAGTTTTTAATCCCTGTGTCTAAGTGTGTAGGAGCTTAGGAGCGCAGGAAGTCGAGCGGAAGACGTAACGGTCGAAAAGGATGACACAGGAAGGGAGCCGACAGGCTCGCTGCATCCGAGGGACGCGGAGGTCTGTGGAAGAGTACGCCGATGGAGCGAGAAGAACGCGCGTGACGTCCATGGGACGAGAAGGCAAGGGGAATCACGTTCGAGGAGAAAGCCGGAGGGGGGTTTGGGTGAGCCCAACTCTGGAAGACCAGGAAATCACCCATGAAGATCAGCTGGAGATTAGTAAACAAATTACTGACCAAAAGTCACTCGGGCACCCGAGAGCACTCGAGCGCCCGTGAATGAAGGCGCCCCTATTTGTTGGTGCGGGAAGCATCAGATCGAACTTGGTTTTGATAATGACAAAGGGTTCAAAGTTAAGTTTGTGTTGTGATCTAATGGATTTGCTAAGTGTGCAGGAATGTCCTAGTTTACCTAGGCACGAAGTCTTGACCTATAAGGTTGAGCACGAAGTCCTGGTCAAGGATTGAGCACAAAGTCGTAGCCGAGGGTTGGGTAACTAAGACCTGACTGCGAGTTGGGCATGAAGCTTGACCTGCAGGGTTGAACATGAAGACCTGGTCGTGAACTGGGCACCGAAGACCTGATCTAGCCGAGTGAGGACTATGGACAGAAGTAGGGGCGGGTTGAGGTATGGACGTCTCGAGGTCCGGGAGTTTTGGAGGCCGAGCAAAAGTTCAACTAGAGGTGCCGGTTGGCAAAAGATAACTTTTCTAGAGTGGACGAGGTGAGGACGTGTTCCCGGAAGACGGAATAGTAGGCATCATTCCGATCTAGGATTTCATTTGAAGTCCAAAGTCAGGATTAGACAACTCTGGCTTTCAAATATTCATGCATTCTTTACATATTATTGTGTTCCTGGACTAATCCTGATTACAAGCTAAGAAGATCAATTGGTCGCATTGGGGGCGCCTGAGTCAAGTTCTGTGCTTCCTGCTTCTAGACATTATTCCAAGCACTCAAAATCACTACGATCAAGTTCCATGCTCAAGTTATCCGCACCAAAGAAGTCTGAGATCGATGACACGCAGCTTCTACGACTAATCAACTTCTTCCTTCTTTAGCAAGTGTAATCGGTATATGATTTCAATTTTATTTTTGTACTTCATTCCATATTTGTAACTCATTTTTGCGAATTATAGAATTGTCCAATGAAAACGATCAAGGATCGTGGGCCTTGGAGTAGGAGCCATCACAGACTCCGAACCAAGTAAAACAAAGCGTGTTAGCATTGTTTTAATTTGCTACTTTCTTTATCTCCGCTGCATATCCTCTCGATTGATTTCCGAAAAAAATTCATAATCAATATTCACCCCCCTCTATCGATCACATCGATCCCACACTATTCCAAGGTGCCCCATTTCATACAGGAGCCCGAGAGCCAAGATTTATCTGCCAGCTAGCCGTTTGCAAATGTTGCGCATCGGATAATCCACAAGCCACGTGTCAGACGTCCTCAACCACTCCAACGCCCCTATAGTGCCACGTCAGCATTTGGATAGAGTTAGCCAGGGCTATAAATAGGCCCCCATAGCTCAGTTCCAAATCATTCATTCACTGTGAACGAAATTCAGTTCTGTTTTCATTATTTTTCTGAGCTTTTTAAACGTGTAAGAGGCTTCTCTGCCTAAAGGAGTTTCTCTGTCCGCAGGAGTTATTCAGGAGATCTGCACTTTATTTGGCCTTGGATTAGCAACCTTCTAGTTTGCAAACCAAGTAAATTATCCGACCTCTTTCTTTTCTTTTCAGTATTGCTTCATTTTTATGTTATTACTATTGTGAACTAATTAACATCTTTGTTTACGATAAACAAAAGATTTGAGTTTTTAATTTCTGGGGCAATTCAACCCCCCTCTTGCCAACCCGCGATCACCTTCAATTGGCATCAGAGCAAGGACGCTCCAGAAGGCGACATCAACTACCCTGAGTTAGTCAGAATAGCTTGGAATTATTACAAGATGAACAAAGGGCAAAGAAAGAAGAAGAAGATGGTTCAGTCAAAGGATGATCCGACTAAACCAAGCACGAGTCAAAAAGACATGACAGACATCACCTGTTATGGGTGCAATAAGAAAGGTCACTTCAAATCGGAGTGTCCCAACTTAAAGGAGGCCAAGAAGTCATGGAGAAAGAAGGCACTCCAATCTATGTGAGACGAGTCATCTTCAGAGGACGAAGAATAAGTACCTCAATCCAACCTGCTCATGCTAATGACATCGAAAGAACTCGACGATGAGTCCGAAACAGAGCCGGAAGAAAGCAACCCAACCAGAACACTATCAATGTCAGAAGACGATCAAATCACTATAAGGGGTTTTCCTGAATCTGCTTTATATGAATTAATTTCTTATCTATCACGTAAGTTGCCAAAGTCAACGTTCGGGTTGAGTCTCTCCAAGAGAAGGTAAAAGCCCTCAAGGAGAAGGCCAGCTCAAGTTCCTTGACTGAGACTGTTCAGGAAGGAACCTCAACTCAAGTCCAACAACATGTGGACAAGAATTCCTCCTTGAAAACTCAAGTGAAGAAACTTAGAGTTGTCCTAGAGCGGTTTACCTCGGATTCCAAGAATCTTGACATGATTCTTGAAAAATAGAAAGTCATTCTCAATTGATCCAGACTTGGCTAAAGAACCAACTCACGATATAGATCTTATTATTCTATGTTGAACCATTCTAGCACCCGAGTCCAAGCATGGGTCCCTAAGCTAAACTTGGTTAATTAAGCAAGATCAAATCAATATTGGATCCCCAAGGATAATTCATATCCTAGATAGTCCATATCGAGACTTTAGTTTAGGGGAAGCCAATTGAAAAACCATTTTTATAATTAGATGATTTCCTTGCATCTTTTTCTTATTTTTTTCTTGATGATTATTTATTTATTTTTTCTATAAAATTGCCATATTTCGGAATAGAAATGGTTAGTTAAGGACCTGACTTGATTGAAACATACACAACCTAGTTTTAGGGTAGGGCGAGATGATAGTATGTTAGGGAAACTAGTCTAAGGAGTCAGGTAGGGTAAGACGTACCCTATTTGGTAGAACTAGCCGAAGCTACCTCGTCACATCCTCGACTAGTTAGACCAAGGTTTCTCAAAGAGTAACATGAAAATAAAGTTTTTTTAAAAGGCTTCGTCTAGGAAAAGGTCGTTGCTTTGATAACTAAGAAGGCCGCTGTGCCTTGCCAAGACCTGGAAGCCGATTATTGAAACTTATTTTCAATTTACTACTTGTTAAACTTGAATCTAACTCAAGGCTCAATCAAATCATAATTTTTAACTTAAATTCAAAGATAATTTGATGCATCTCACAAAACAGATAAGGGTACCCTGTTTTGTCACTTAGAAATGAGTGAGATGCTTAGAACCTGAAAAGATTAGTACAACCCAACCAACCTCACAAACCTAATTAATTTCACTTTTAATTTATTAAACCTAATTTAAAATGTTATCCTTATAAAAACTCTAACTTAGAATCCTCAACTTCAAAAATTCAAACTTAATTTAATTCAAATTTAATTTTTCAAAATTCAAACTTAATTTAATTCAAATTTAATTTTTCAAAATCCAAATTTAAACTCAACTTAAATTTAATTTTTCATAATTAACTTAAATTTAATTTTTCAAAATTTATACTCAACTTAAATTTAACTTTTCAAAATCTAAAACTAAATTTAAACTAAATTTAAAATTCAAATTTAATTTTTTCAAATTTTAACTTAACTTAATTTTTCAAAAATTTAAACTTAATTTTTTTCAAATTTAAACTTAACTTAATTTTTCAAAAATTTAAACTTAATTTAAAATTCAAACATAATTTTTTTTCAAATTTAAAACTAACTTAATTTTTTTAAATTTAAACTTAATTTAAAATTCAAACTCTTTCAAATTTAAACATAACTTAATTTTTTAAAAATTTAAAACTTAATTTCAAAAATAAACAATAACTTTTCAAAATTAATTTAATAATGTTTCATACTCAAACTTAACTTATACCTTAATGAAATATATTCTGCTTTTGCATGCCTGATTGATAAGTGATTAGAATTGATGGTCAAAGATAGTCAACCGGGCGCCCGAGAACCACTCGAGCGCCCAAGGGTTCATTCCCTGCCACACACGGTTTTCGAGGCACCCCTAGTTTTACAAAACCACGGGCGTCAGTCAAAAACCATTGATGCGCATCTGACTAGGCGCCTGAGACCACTCGGGCGTTCGAAGCCCCTGGGCGCCCGACCGGTGGCTAATATAGCCATCGGCCAGCAGCCCCTCAAACCACATCAAGGCGACCCAAAAGCCTTAAGAACACTCTTTTCTTCCCTCTTTCACTTTCTAAACTTTATCCGAGAGGTTGCGATCTACTGAGGGTCGTCTTCCCTATTCAAGATTCGACCATGCCTCCTCGATAAGATTCTAATTTAAACCTTTCCTTAAATTCCAAATTTTTAAAATTATTATGCTATTTATTTTGATTAAAACACGTTGTGTTACTCAGGCTGACCACGCTACCGAGCCTAGCCTAGGGTTCCCATCATTAGCCATCTTTAATATGTTTGCAACCACTGTCTATAAACCACTCAAAACCAACTATCATAGTGGAGGCTTCTTTAATCAAT
>JAGFNQ010000847.1:301641-312069 GCA_024364735.1 Boesenbergia rotunda
CGCCGGCGCCGCGACGATCGCCGGCGGCCGGCGACGATCGCCGACGGCCGGCGGCCGGCGACGATCGCCGGCGGCCGGCGACGATCGCCGACGGCCGGCGGCCGGCGACGATCGCCGGCGGCCGGCGACGATCGCCGGCGGTCGGCGACGATCGCCGGCTGCCGCTGACCACCGTCGATCGCCGGAGGTGTCGTCGGTCGCCGGTCGGCGACCGCCGCCGATCGCCGCCGTCGGTCGGCGACCGCCGGTCGCCGGCCGTCGGTCGGCGACCGCCGGTCGCCGACCGTCGCCAATCGTCTGCACCGTCGTCGGTCGACGTCGACGATCGGCGCCAATCGTCGGCTGTCGGCGACCGCCGCCGATCGCCGGCATCGTCGCCGGCCGCCGGTCGGCGGTCGGTGCCGATCGTTGGCGGTCGGCGCCGACAGTCGGCCACCGGTGTTGGACACCGACTGCCTACGTGGACACCGACGATCGACGTCAACACCCTTAAGTCTATACAAATAAAATTATCTATACAAATTCTAAAGGGTAATACGGTAAAATATTATATTAGGTTATAGACTATTACCTTCAAACAAACAAGATTTTATTTGATTACCAAAATTGAACCAAACAACTTGAGGTTATGTTTCATTCCCCATGACCTTGGTTATGTGATTACTTGGTAATGACATAACCGAGGTTATATATGATAACTTGAACCAAACGCACCCTAGGAGTCATCAACTACTATCAACTCGACTATTTAGTTTATTGTAGTAGCTTAATAAACACAACCTTAGGTATAGAATTCTATAATAACTTGGTCAAGATTAATGATTTTAGCTTCTCTACTTGATGGAGTCCAAGGAAGTGAACAAGTTGCCCAACAAGCTAACGATATGGATCATACTCAACCAACTCTAGAAGATGTTGATGATCCATTATACATCAAAGGAGACCCAATTACAAGGGCTAAGGCTAAAAAGATGAATGAAGCACTTAATGTGCTAATTGAAGATGTGAAAGTCAAAGCTACTATTGAAGAAGGTTTGACCAAGAGCAAGTCATACGGCTTAGTCAACCTAATTCAAGACTTAGATGAGCTTAATTAGTCATTTAAGCCTCTTGTCTATGTAAGAGGGATATGTTAATTTTGTGGGTTCAATTTAGGCCCAATTTCTAGCTTTATTTGGGTTGTAATGATGCCAAGAGCTCAATATGGCTATGTAGCCTACATAAGCCTCTACTAAATAGGTTTCCTTTTGGCCTTTTTAGGGTTTTTAGGTCACCCTATAGCTATAAGTTAAGGGGGTGGTTGCCGCACATATAACTTTTGGCTTATTTCAATCTACTACATGGTCAGGCTCTCACTTGTTAGTTCTTCATTGAACTAGAACTTATCAAGACATCCTCTTGTGGCCTTCAAGACTTATCAATCTCCATCCCAAGGTTGTAACGTCTATCTTCTTCTTCTTCTATACCAAGGTTCGTGCTTTCCTAAGGGTCAAGGTTCTTCTTTCATTCTCCATCTTTTCAATTTATACTATCTTTCTCTCTTTCTTCCATTTGTTGTGTGTTCTTGAGACTTCTTCTCTTTGGGTTCACATTACTACCTTTGTCCAATCCCTTCCTCATACCATTTCCCCTACCTTATTTACTTAGTTTCTTGGACTACGACCCTCTCAGTCCACTTTTGTTTGCTATCTCCTAGGGATCTTCCCTTTCCTGCTTCTTACTCTCACATTACCCTCGATACACTTTACTCTTACTTTTTCGGGGGTGTGAGAGATTCGATTGTGTCGATCTTCCGATTCGTTGATCTGTGTATCCAAGATTATGCACTCTATCGAGTCTTGGTCCGCTGCATTCTACCACTGACCTCTTGAGATGTAACTGTTATGTGACCCTTTTACTCCTTCCTACTTTATGCCATGATTTACCGACTTGATATAGACATCGGACTCCATATTTTTCAGTCGATCATCTACGCGTCTAGTGCCTCTACCCGATTGAGAGTCTGGACACCTTACTGTCATATCTTGACCGCACTCTTCCACTCTTACGAACCCGATATTACCGCTGGCGAGGTTATTAGGATGACGGAGTTCGATGAAGTAGGGATTATGAACTTCTCCTTAGCAAGGATAGATGTCTCGGTCATCGGGGTCATCTCGTGGAGACTACGGGGAGCTCCACCACAGGATGATTCAGAGGACGACGAGGACTTCGCTGCCGAGATCGAGGCGGAGATGGAGCACATATCGGCATCTCCTCCTCCTTTGACTACGGATCAACTCCTTACACGGATTGAGCAGGAGATTCATAGCCTTCGAAAGGAGATGGAGGCCCATCATGTGGAGAGAATGGATGCCAATCAGGCTCACCACGTAGAGATGATGGCTATGTTTCGATCGTGGCATCCAGATTCATCTTCTTTGTAGTCATACTTTGTATTTTGACTATGGGCAGATTTGGACTTGACTTGGCTATTGACCTTCTTATATGACTTAGTTGATTCTTGTTGACTTCTATTGACTTGCCTTGTTTTTCTTACTGTGCTCAGTAGAATATGTTTATTTATTTGTTTTTGATTAATTAGAATCATTTTTTTCATTTTTCAAAAGTCATTAACTATTTTTTAAAAATTCATATTTTTAAAATCATATTTTTCTTAAAATATTTTTTAATTTTTCGACTTAGTTTTTCAAAAAATTTACCGCCCCCCTCCTTTCAAAACTAGAGATTTTGTCGTTATAGACTTAGCTTAGGATTTAATCCTGGTTTGCATGCTCTTATAAACTTAGAAGCCAACATCTCAAAAATACATTAGAATACTTTGATTGAACCTGAACTGGGTTGAGATGCTTAGGTCTATGCTTTGACTCAAGATGCTTAAGTCAGTGTATCAAAAGTAGTTGGGGCAGTAAATATAATTGAACATCAATAAAGTTAAGTAAGCAAGCTTAGAAAGTTTAACTTGATCAGAATACTTAACTTGACTAATCCAAGTAAAAGCTACTATTTTATAACAGTTAGTATGTAATAAAATAGGTTAGACAGGGACCCAAAGATTTGTGATTTGGTTGTTTTTCAAATTACTTTTTTAAAATGATTGCATGGTTTACATTTCGTAGACTTAAATCATGCTTGGACTCAAATGAATATATTAACTTAGTTCAAATTCTATTTTTCAGTATTAGTTCTTCGTTATTGCTTCAATCTCAAAATTGTCACTTAGAATTTATCATTTGCCTTCTTAAAAGGTAATTCTTGACATTTTTTTAAAAATTATTTTTTAAATTTATTTTTTTTACTTATGCTTTCAAAACTCATAGGCTCTGATACCTAATTATTTTAAGTTTTTCCCTTTCTCCTTAATCAATTTTTTGTTCAAAAGGGGGAGAGTAGAGAAAAATAAATTTTCTTTTCAAAGAATGTTTCTTGCAACTTTTTTTTTGATATATGGCAAAGGAGGAGAGTAGAAAAGTGAAGTTAAAAAGTTTTTTCAATTTTTTTAACTATTTTTTTTTCAAAACTTTGTCGTTTAAGGTTTCAAAAGAATATTTTTTAAAGAAAACTCTATTTTTCACAGAGAAGATGTTATCAGTTTAACTTAGAATATTTTTCAAAGTGATACTTGGAATCTTTTCAAAATGAACGTTTTTAAAGTAATACTTAGAATTTTTTTATAAAAGTTAGAAAATTTTTCAAAATTGAATATTGCATACTTTTCAAAAGCATCAGGAGGAGAATTTCAAATCAAGGGAAAGCTTTATGCACTATTTCAATTCTGTAAGAATTTTTTTTCAAAAATTATAAATGTTTTAAAATCAAGGGGGAGATTACTTATCAAGGGGGAGAGTTAAAGTTTTTCCTAATTTTTTTTAAACCTTGAAAAAGTTGCTTTAATATTGAAAATATTGCCTAATTTTGTTCCTTTACTTGTTTATATGCATTTTTAACTTAACATTTGAACAACGTTATCATAGATAAAAAAGGGGGAGATTGTTAGTACCGGAAGCACCAGATCGAACCTGGTCTTGATAATTGCAAAGGGTTCAAAGTTAAGTTTGTGTTGTGATCTAATGGATTTGCTAAGTGTGTAGGAAAGTCCTAGTTTATCTAGGCATGAAGTCTTGACCTGCAAGGTTGAGCATGAAGTCCTAGTCGAGGACTGGGCACGAAGTCGTAGCCGAGGGTTGGGTACCGAAGACCTGACTGCGGGTTGGGAATGAAGTCTTGACCTGCAGGTTGAGCACGAAGACCTGGTCGAGAACTGGGCACCGAAGACTTGATCTGGAAGATCGGGCAGAAGATTTAACCGAGCGAAGACTGTTGGTGCTTGGATGGCTATAGAGGGGGGGTCAATGTAGCCAGACACAAAGTCTTTTGCTCTTTTGAGTTTCTCTGCACTTAAGGGTTAGAAGCAGCGGAAACAAAATACAGAGAAACAAAAATGCAGAAACTAAAACCCTAAAACTAACCACAAGCTCAAGACGCTAACAAAGATGATTTACAAGGTTTGGGATAACTTGCCCCTACTCCTTGGCGTGCCCGTGAGGTGGGCGATTCCTTGATCGTCGGCAGATCAAGCTCCGAAAAATCCGGATAGAGTATAACCTCCTTCTCGGTGGAGAAACCTCTTCACAATAAGTTTCCACAGAAAGATATGAAGTGAAAGCACAGAGACAAAAACAAACTTACAGAGCACAATGAACACACAGACAGAAACACTTCACCGAGCTCACCCAGCACAACTCTCACGCAAGAGCTCCCAGCTCTTCGTGTCTGCTTGCTGGTGGACTTGCAAAGCTCTCCTCTGATTCAAGGTGCTCAAGTTGCAGAAGCTTCAAAGAATGCTCAAGAGTATGCTTCAAAGTGTAGGATGAATGAGAGTTCTGCCGAGGCTTCTTCGCTACCCGCTCTTAAGCCTCTGCCCAAAACCCAGGTCACAGGCGTGCCTCTATAGCTCCCAGCTGCTCATCTGCAACGGCCTAGCTACACTGACCTCTTCTGGACTCCCTGAACCCTCCTCAGGCGAGCCCCAGTCCAATCGTAAGCTTCCCAGTCGTTGCCAGCCCTCGCGCCAGAAGACGTTGTGACCTGCGAAAGGAAAACAGCCAAACCTGCTCAACGGAAAGTCCCCAGTTGACTCTCCTCCTTGGCTTGTATCATCCCTGTCTAACCTGCACACTCATCAGAAGCTTAGCAAAACGTATCACAAAGAAATCGGCAGTGTATCAGAGAAAACGCAGAAAAAACAGACGCGATCAGAGCGTCTAACAGCGATTTCAAATTAATGTTACAGCTACTGATCGGTCACTAGACCGATCAGAGATGAACCTGATCGGTCATCAGACCGATCAGGGTAAGCCCTGAACGATCAGGCTCCAGCCTAATCGGTCCACAGTGAGGAAACAGGAATCACGACTTCTTGTGATCGGTCACACTGACCGATCACAAATCAGGGATCGGTCACTAGTCCGATCCAACAGCTGAAGGCAGAACCTTCAGCTTTTCCAACCAGCGCCTCCTGATCGGTCACCTGACCGATCAGGGTGTGCCCTGATCGGTCTGGTGACCGATCAGGTCACCCCCTGACTGATCTGGAGCCTTCCTGATCGGTCGGGATGAGCAGTGTCGCGACACTTTGATCGGTCAAGCGTCCGATCTGAGTTTCTCACAGAAACCTCACAGAAACCTACTGATCTCTCTCTGATCGTTCACCAGAACGATCAGAGGCCAAGCATAACCTTTCTGTTCTCTCCCTGATCGGTCACCAGACCGATCAGACTTCTCTGGATCGGTCACCAGGCCGATCCACAACAGGGAGTTCGTGCCAACTCCCTGATTGGTCTCCAGACCGATCCATCCTCAACCAATTCAACCCTAAGTCAAGAGAACGGGCTCCCTAGCCTTCTCTGACTCATGCTCAGTCCCCCGGACCAAGACTTCGTGCCCAGCTTCATTCACCGGGACTTCATTCAACCTAGCTTCACTCACTAGGACCTGGCTTCACTCACTAGGGTTTCAGTCACCTAGCTTCACTCACTAGGACCTGGCTTCACTCACCAGGGTTTCGGTCACCTAGCTTCACTCACTAGGACTCGGCTACACTCACCGGGATTTCAGTCAATCTAGCTTCACTCACTAGGACCCGGCTTCACTCACCAGGGTTTCGGTCACCTGACTTCACTCACCAGGACCCGGCTTCACTCACTGGGATTTCAGTCAACCTAGCTTCACTCACTAGGACCTGGCTTCACTCACTAGAGTTTCGATCACCTGGCTTCACTCACCAGGACTCGGCTTCACTCACCGGGATTTCAGTCACCTGGCTTCACTCACCAGGATCCGGCTTCACTCACCGAGATTTCAATACCTTCGTGCCCAGTCCCCGACCAGGACTTAATCCGAATTCACTCAACCAAACTTAAATCGATGTCAACACCAAAACAACAATTGGGCAGACTGCATCAACAAAGACTACGAACAAAAGTAGGGGCGGGTTGAGATACGGGCGTCTCGAGATCCGGGAGCTCCGGAGGCCGAGCAAAAGTCCAACCGAAGGTGCCAGTTGGCAAAAGATAACTTCTCCAGAGTGGAGGAGGTGAGGACGCATTCCCCGAAAGAGGGAACAGTAGGCGTCGGTCCGACCTAGGATTTCATTTGAAATCCAAAGTCAGGATTAGATAACTCTGGCTGTCAAATATTCATGCATTCTTTACATATTATTGTTTTCCTGGACTAACCCTGATTGCAAGCTAAGAAGATCAGTTGGCCGCATTGGGGGCGCCTGAGAGGACTCAGGAGCCTGAGATCAAGTTCCGTGCTTCCTGCTTCCATACATTATTCCAAGCACTCAGAATCACTACGATCAAGTTCCGTGCTCAAGTTCTCCACACCAAAGAAATCCGAGATTGACGACATGCCGCTTCTACGACTAATCAACTTCTTCCTTCTTTAGTAAGTGTCTTATGATTAAGTTAATTGCTTAATTAATTGTGCATTCTTGCTGAGTTCAAAAGCAAGAGATATTTTCTATCTTTACTTACAAGACTATTCAACCCCGTCTAGTCGGCCTACCGAAACCTACAGATGTGAGGTTTCACAAGATCAGAGAGCTGATTGCTTTCAGAGAAATTCAACTTGAGATGATTCACATTGCAGACAATGCTGCAGACATGTTGACGGAGCTAGTAACCACAGAAAAGCTTAAGCATTGCTTGAACCTTATTCATGTATCTAGATGCTAGAGAAAGGAAGCCAAAACCAAAAGTTTCAGAGGAGTTTTGCTTAGATACTTGTATTCTTCGAAGGGGGTGAATATTCGCCAATATGGAGATTGTTGACGGGCGGCTCATATTTGAGTGAAGGCTAATATGAGAGACGTCATACAAGAAAATTTTGTTAAGATTTTTTCATAACTTCAATTATGATTTTTTTAACTGAATTTTGTTACGATTTTGCATAACAGAATGATGTTATGGTTTTACAAGGTCTAGGGTATGGACACTATTTATATTGATTATTGTAAACTGATTATAGAATTAAGAAATAATGTGTATTCTCTTGTGTAAAGAGAATTTTAATAATGTTTTACTCGTTTTGTAGAGTAGGTATTGTTGAGGCAATCGGCCGTTGAATGATTGGAAGATCATGGTTTTGATGAGTGGGCGAATAAGTTTAAAGTTAGAGTGTTATGTTGTATTTGATTTGTGTGATTGAGTTTGCAGGACTTGAAGAATCACACTTGGTGGACCTATCCGAGGGACGAGAGCCGAGGGAGGAGAGCTCCAAGGGCAAGCCGGGAAGTGGACTTCAAAGGGCATACGTGAAGGGTGGCATGGAGGCAAGCCAAGGGAAGGCTTGCGTGCGCATCCGAGGGACGATAGCCAAAGGAAGAGGACTTCAAGGGGCGAGCCAAGGGAGCAGACCTGAAGGTACACGTGAAGGAGAAGGTTTGGAGTGGCTGGAGCTGAGCTGGGAGGCAGGGCAGTCGACTGCCTTCGTCGACTGGCCCGAAGGCAGTCGACTGCCAAAACACACAGAGAGTTCGCAGCTTCGGACCAGTCGACTGGCCTTGGGGCAGTCAACTAGCCTTGGGGCAGTCGACTGGTATACCCCAAAACTAGCCGTTGGCTAGCCGTTGGCTGGCATTTAATGCCGGGCCAGTCGACTGCCCTAGGGGCAGTCGACTGGTGCGTGACTGGACAGACTGCGAATCTGTCCTTTTCACCTATAAAAGGAGCTTCTCGTTACACGTGTAGGTACAGTTCCGTACAGTAACGAAGTGCTGCCAAATTGTAGAGTGACTTTTTGCTTCCTCCATCATTTTTCTACATCCGTAAAGAGGAAGCTTTTGCTGTAAAGGTTTCTCTACCTCAAGGAGACTTTTCGATAGTGAAAAGTGGTGCTCGCGGCGTGGATCATTGGATTAGTCACCCATCTAGGTGGATACCAAGTAAAAGAATTTTTGTTAGCATTGTTATTGTCTTTGCATATTATTTCCGCTGCGCTAACATCTGTGTAGAGATCAAACGATCAAAAGAAAGTGCATTCATCCCCCCCCTCTGCACGCCCACATCGATCCTTCAGTTGGTATCAGAGCCGGTGCGTTTTGGAAGATCTAACAATCAACCAGAACATTTGTAATGACGTTTCAAGAGGGATACTCCACCACACGACCACCATTCTTCGACGGCAATGACTTCGCGTACTGGAAAGGTAGAATGCAGTACTATCTTATGAATGACAGAAACTTGGATAAGTGTTGCAGATGGCTTCGAGGCGCCCGTCGATGAAAGAGGAGATCCTACACTTATGAGAACATGGTCTAAAGAAGTGATGAAAAGGGCGCAGTCAAATGCCAAGGCCACCACTACACTGCAGTGCGGGCTCTCGAAGGAGCAACTGAACAAGGTGGGGCCATTCAAGAGCGCCAAAGAGCTATGGGACAAGTTGGTAGAACTGAACGAGGGGTCAAACGAGTCCAGAAGAGCCAAGAAGGACTTGTTGGTGGCCCAACTGCAATCCCTCTCCATGAAGAGCAACGAGACCGTCAGTCAGCTGCATGGAAGGGTAAAGGAAGTGATCAACGAGCTCCATGTAATTGGAGAGAAAATTGAAAACCGGGACATTGTCAGGTATGTCTTACAAGCCTTCCCGAGAACCACCCTGTGGGCATCCATGGTTGATGCTTACAAGGTATCGAGGGACTTATCTTTAGTTAAATTAGACGATCTATTTTGTGAATTTGAACTACACGAGCAAGCTAACATTTCGGCAAAAGAGAAAGGTATTGCTTTTGTTGCAGAAAAGGAGAAGAAGAGGAAAAAGGAGAAGAAGAAGGTGATCTACTCATTATCCTCGGACTCAGAGGAGTCAAGTGCCTCTATGGACAGTGACCAAGAGGCCTTTATGGTAAGGAAATTTCGTAAAGCATTTAAAAGTTTTTCTAACAAATCATATGCTAGGAAAGGGGCCAAAGGTAGGGGTAAGGCCAAGGAGATAATCTGTTACAACTGTCATCAAGAGGGACATATGAAGAACGAGTGTCCCCAGTTGAAGAAGAGGGAGGACAAGAAGGAAGAGAAGAAGAAGAATGATAAGAAGAAGTCAAAGGGAAAGGAGAAGAGTGCCACGAACCTCAAGGCGACTTGGGACGATCCCTCATCCTCAGAGGAAGAAGAAGAGCAAGTCTCCCACTTCGCTCTTATGGCACAAGATGATTCAGACTCTTCAGACAATGAACGAAGCTCAAGCAGTGAAGATGAGAGCTCCTCCACCTCATCGTCATCAAAGTCAGAAGCTTCGGTAAGTGAGGTATACCACTTACCTTCCTCTACCTTAGTGAAAATTATTTCTAGTACTAACATGGACTTAGCTAAGGCTAGAAGTAAAATTAAGGATCTTAAGGAACAAATTGTCATGCTTAGAGTAGAGGCTATTAAACTTAAGGATTTGCATGCTAGCTCTACCTCTTCACATGTTTCACATATTGAAAATGAAAATAAGGAGTTAAGGAAATAAGTAGATGACCTCACAAAGACCCTTAGGAAATTTCAAGTAGGATCAAGTAACCTTGATATGATCATTAACAGCCAAAGGGCGGTATATAACAAGGCAGGATTGGGTTATAGGCCTAAGGCCAAGGATATAGCCTTTGTTTCACTTACCGGTAGGATTGGTGCATCTAGGAGATTAGAGGCTAGGGGAACTACAAAGAAGGCATGAGTACCTAAGAAATTTTTAAATGATGCTTATGGATCTAAGATATGGGTACCAAAAGAGTATGTTTTCCATGTTGTCTAGGTAAAGGTGAAGGAGGCCCCAACCTTGTGGATAGTAGATAGTGGATGCTCAAGACACATGACTGGGGATGTGAGCAAGTTCACCACTATTAGCTACCTAAGAGAAGGGACGGTCTCTTTGGGAACAGTG
>JAGFNQ010000847.1:313030-331451 GCA_024364735.1 Boesenbergia rotunda
AGTCCAACCCCTTGCCCAAAGAACCCAAGACCTACAATTGGAGGGCAATGATCAAGGGGGAGTAAGAAGTACCCTAGAGGATGAGGAAGAAGGAGCAAATGAACCTACAACCTCTAGACCCTTGAGACACCATCATGATCATCCTATTGACCAAATTGTGAGTGATGTCACTCAAGGAGTAAGGACTAGATCATATTTTAGAAACCAAATGAGTCAAATAGCTCTAATCTCCCAATTATAACCCAAGACCATTGATGAAGCATTGGGAGATGTCGATTGGGTTTTGGCCATGCAAGAAGAGCTAAACCAATTTGAGAGGAGTGAAGTTTGGGAGTTAGTTCCTAGGCCCACTGATTGTACCATTGTAACCACGAGATGGGTCTTTAGGAACAAATTAGATGACCAAGGTAAAATCACTAGGAACAAGGCTAGATTAGTAGCTAGGGGGTTTAACCAAATTAAGGGATTAGATTATGGTGAAACCTATGCCCCGTAGCTAGGTTAGAATCAATTAGAATTCTACTAGCCTATGCCGCTCACATGGGTTTTACACTCCACCAAATGGATGTGAAGTCGGCATTCCTTAATGGGATCATTAAGGAAGAGGTTTATGTAGAACAACCCTCCAGATTTGAGGATCCCAACTATCCGAGACACTTATTCAAATTAAGGAAAGCCTTGTATGGATTGAAACAAGCTCCCCGGGCTTGGTATGAAAGGCTTTCTTCATTTTTGGTGTCTAAGGGGTTTAGGAGAGGAACAATTGACCCTACATTGTTCCTAAAATCTAAGGATAAGGACATATTTGTTGCCCAAGTCTACGTAGACGATATCATTTTTGGGTCAACAAATAATGACTTCCTACCAGAATTCATCAAGTGTATGGAAGATGAATTTGAGATGAGTCTTGTAGGAGAGTTAACCTTTTTCTTAGGCCTTCAAGTTAAGCAAACTAATGAAGATACATATGTATTTCAAACCAAATATGCTAAAGAGATGCTAAAGAAATTTGGTTTAGAACATGCTAAGGAAGCATCTACACCCATAGGAACTAATGCGAAAATGGATAGTGACCTTGAAGGCAAAATGGTAGACTCTAAACAATATAGGAGCATGATTGGTAGCCTCCTATACCTAACCGCTAGTAGACCCGACATACTTTTTACGGTAGGTATGTGTGAAATTACCAATCTTGTGCCAAAGAGTCCCATTTGATTGTAGTCAAAAGGATCCTAAGGTATGTGAAAGGAACCCTAAATGTCGGACTTTGGTATCCTAGAACCCCAAATGTTGACCTAATTGGATACACCGACTCGGACTATGCGGGTTGCAAGTTAGATAGGAAGAGTACAAGTGGAGGGTGTCAATTCCTTGGGTCTTCTTTAGTTAGTTGGAGTAGTAGGAAACAACCATGCGTTGCCCTATCAACAACGGAAGCAGAATATGTGGCAATGGGTGGATGTGTTTCCCAACTCCTTTGGATCATGCACACCTTAGAGGACTATGAGCTACATTACACCAAGGTCAAAGTCTTGTGTGATAATGTAAGCACGATCAACCTAACTAAAAATCCGGTTCACCATTCTAGAACAAAACACATTGAAGTGAAACATCACTTCATTAGAGACCATGTGGCAAGGGGAGACATAGAATTACACTATGTTGAATCAAAGTCGAACCTAGCCGACATCTTTACCAAGCCTCTTCCCGAATCGGAGTTTACATCCTTAAGAAGAGGCCTTGGAATGTGTTTTGTGGAAGTATAGAATGAACTTGGACACATTAGCTTTGAAAAAGGGTGCTTGATCCATTAGGGTGATACATTTGGCTCACTTGTGCTTGTGGCACATTGTTGAACCATTAAAAGTATCAAAATATCAAAACTAGACCAACTATGGGGAGGCAAGTGTTTAATCAATGGACACTTTGCCAAAGATCATAGTTGGACATTTTAAAACTTTGAAAACTATTTTATATTTTACATACTGTGTCATGCTTTTAAAAGTCACATATTTGCAAAATTAGTTTCAAAGGTTGATACAAAATGTAGTGTTTTTCAAAACTTTTGGGGTTTTATCAAAAGATGTGCATGTTTGAAATTTTATATGGTTCAATATTTTTCCTTGATAGAGTATAACATTTCAAACATGTATGCAAAATTTTACAATTTTTGGAATTTTCTGGAATTTTCTGGGAGTTTCTGAAATTCAACAGAAAAGCTGAAATTTCAGACTGATAGCGTATCAGTCGACTGCCCTATGGGCAGTCGACTGGCACAGCTATTTTCAGCTGCTGTGAGAAAATTCAGAAATCAATAATCCTCGCATTTGATACCCTAGGGTTTGGTTGCTTAAGGCAATCATTTTGATGGTGTCAAAGGGGGAGAATGGGCGGTTTAAGTTAGAATTTTGACTTAAAATGGATGATTTTAGGTATTTTGTCTAACTTAGACCTTGAAAGGTTAAAATTTGGAGAGAATACATGGATTAAGGGGGAGGTACCTCTTAGGTTCGAATATGTCTTACATTCTTATTGATGTTGTTAAGTGGAAACTTAACTTGGAATATGATTAGAATTGAAACTGTGGAGAGGACATAGGTTAAGGGGGAGGTTACCTCTTAGGGTTATTATGTCTCATAATGTTTCAATTGCTATCTTTTGCTATTACTATTGTTGTTATTTATCTCTAACTTAAACATATTGTCACACATCAAAAAGGGGGAGATTGTTGAGGCAATCGGCCCTTGAATGATTGGAAGATCATGATTTTGATGAGTGGGCGAATAGGTTTAAAGTTAGAGTGTTATGTTGTATTTGATTTGTGTGATTGAGTTTGCAGGACTTGAAGAATCACACTTGGTGGACCTATCCGAGGGACGAGAGCCGAGGGAGGAGAGCTCTAAGGGCAAGCCGGGAAGTGGACTTCAAAGGGCACACGTGAAGGGTGGCATGGAGGCAAGCCAAGGGAAGGCTTACGTGCGCATCCGAGGGACGATAGCCAGAGGAAGAGGACTTCAAGGGGCAAGCCAAGGGAGCAGACCTGAAGGCACACGCGAAGGAGAAGGTTTGGAGTGGCTGGAGCTGAGCTGGGAGGCAGGGCAGTCGACTGGCCCGAAGGCAGTCGACTGCCAAAACCCACAGAGAGTTCGCAGCTTCCGACCAGTCGACTGGCCTTGGGGCAGTCGACTGGTATACCCCAAAACTAGCCGTTGGCTAGTTGTTTGCTAGTCGTTGGCTAGCCGTTGGCCGACATTTAATGCCGGGCCAGTCGACTGCCCTAGGGGCAGTCGACTGGTGCGTGATTGGACAGACTGCGAATCTGTCCTTTTCACCTATAAAAGGAGCTCCTCGTTACACGTGTAGGTACAGTTCCGTACAGTAACGAAGTGCTGCCAAATTGTAGAGTGACTTTTTCCTTCCTCTATCATTTTTCTACATCTGTTAAGAGGAAGCTTTTGCTGTAAAGGTTTCTCCACCTCAAGGAGACTTTTCGATAGTGAAAAGTGGTGCTCGCGACGTGGATCCTTGGATTAGTCACCCATCTGGGTGGATACCAAGTAAAAGAATTTTTGTTACCATTGTTATTGTCTTTGCATATTATTTCCGCTGCGCTAACATCTGTGTAGAGATCAAACGATCAAAAGAAAGTGCATTCACCCCCCCCCCTCTGCACGCCCACATCGATCCTTCACCTCTGTCACCTGCAGCTTAATCAGAGTGTTAGAGAAGCATATCACACAGTAAATCAAATATCAGAGATAAGCAGCAGAGAATCGGATATGGTCAGGCGCGATCAGAGCGCCTGATAGTGCAATTTGAATTAAAGTGATCGGTCACCGGACCGATCGGAGAACCTCCTGATCGGTCACCAGACTGTCAGGCTGGGTCCAAACCGATCAGGCTCCATCCTGATCGGTCCCCAACGCTCAATTAGAAATCGCGATTTCTTTGAGACTCTCCTGGATCGGTCACCAGACCGATCCCAGGTTGTGGATCGATCACCGGACCGATCCACCCCTTTATTGGGCGATTTCTGAGCTTCGCAGTCCAGACCTCCTAATCGATCACCGGACCGATCAGGAAACATCCTGATCGGTCACTAGACCGATCAGGCTGGGTCCAGACCGATCAGGCTCCGTCCTGATCGATCATAGAGAGGAACCTGCGACACTGGACCGTTCTCCCGAACGATCTGCACAGTGATCCTGATCGGTCACCAAACCGATCAGGAGCAGTTCAGCAAGGGAACTCAACCTCACTGTTTGCTCCCTGATCGGTCACCAGACCGATCAGGAGCCAAGCAGTGGGTGAAACGAGTACTCCCTGATCGGTCACCAGACCGATCAGTCATCGCTGGATCGGTCACCGGACCGATCCACGAAGGAGCACCGTGCCAACTCCCTGATCGGTCACCAGACCGATCCAGGGGCTCCAACCACCTTAGCCCTCCAAGCTAAGGGTTTTCACCTAACTCTCCAAGTTGGGAATTTGCACCTAACCCCCCAAGTTAGGACTTTTCACCTAGCCCTCCAAGCTAGGACTTTTCACCCAACTCTTCCGGATTAGGACTTTTCCAAACCTAGCCCTCCAAGCTAGGACCTGACCCTCCAAGCCAGGACTTTTTCACCTAATTCTCCAAGATGGGAATTTGCACCTAACCCTCCAAGTTAGGACTTTTCACCTAGCCCTCCAGGCTAGGACTTTTCACCCACCTCTTCCGAATTAGGACTTTTCACACACCTAGCCCTCCAGGCTAGGATTTTCAACACCTAGCCCTCCAGGTTAGGATTTTCCAACACCTAGCCCTTCAAGCTAGGATTTTCCATACCATCCCTGATCCCCGATCAGGACTTAATCATAATCAATAATCATCCACCTAAACTAAAATCGGTGTCAACACCAAAACAACAATCAGGGCTAGACTGCATCAACAAATCCAAGTCAAGAGCCAAATCTAAGGAAGAAATCAAGTCTAAATTTGAGCCTGAATCAACATCTGACAAAGATGATCTCTCTTCAGAAGTTGCACACTTAGTGAAAAGAATGATTCGACGGAAGAAATTCACAAGAAGATTCGTGAAAAAGAAGATCTCGAACAATGATCTAGCAAACGTTCGATGCTTCAAATGTAAGAAGAAAGGACACTTCAAAACCAATTGTCCCTTATTAGCAGAGAAAGAGAATGAACCTAAAGAAAAAGAAGAAGGCACTAAAGGCAATTTGGGATGAGTCATCATCTAAATGTGAATCAGACTCAAGCCATGTTAACCTACTAGCACTAACGGCGATCCAAGAAGATTCAAGTTCAGAATCAAAGTCAGAGTACAACTTAACATCACATTCAAGTTAGGTCATCTAGTTAGACGAGTCAGCTGATGAGGTGATAAATTCAATTATTGAAAAATTATGTCACTGTTGCATATTTGACTAAGATTTTAGCTAAATACAAGTCCAAAGTTAAGACTTTGCATAAGGAGGTCAAAGACCTTAACGAAATGACTAACTTAGACTCATTCACTCATTAGACTCATTTACTCACGCTCCTATAGATCTAGGTAGCCAATATCTCACAAAACACACTAAGGTATAACTTGCTTGTATTTGTGAAACATAGAATCGTATGAGATACATAAGGTAAAAGCCTCCAAATTCCAAATACTTATATTAGTGCATCAATATGAATTTAGGTTAAAAACTTCTAAATTGATCATGTCAGAAAATTTCTGTTGGTGCCCTAATTAGTTTTGATGTGATCAACCAAGTTAAGTTGTGTCCTGTTGGTTTTGATCCCTCTGTCTAAGTGTGCAAGAACATAGGAGCAGAGGAAGTCGAGCGTAAGACGCAGTGGACGAGAAGGATTACATCCGAGGTACGCGAAAACTGCGGAAGAATATACCGGTGGAGCGAGAAGGGCGTGCGCAACATCCGAGAGACGAGAAGTCGGAAGGAAGGACGCTCGAGGGGAGAAAGGCCGGAGTCGAGTTCGGGTGAGCCTAACTCCGGTTGGCCAGAAATCACCCAAGAAGATCGGAAGTCACGCTGTAGAGTGGTCAGCGGTTGCTGACCAAAAGACCCACTCTCTGGCGCCCGTAAGCATACAAACGTTCGAGAGGCTATTTTTAGCCGTTTGCAAACGTTGCTATTTGGATAACTATCAGGCCACGTGTCAGGCGCCCAAGAGCACTCGGGCGCCCTATAAGTGTCACGTCAACAAATGGATAACTCTGACCAGGGCTATAAATAGTCCCCTAAAGCTCAGTTTTAATGAATCCATCAACTGCATACCATTCAATTATTAGTTTTCCTCTATTTTGTGCTTCAAAGTCTGTAAAAGGCTTCTCTGCTAGAAGGAGATTTTGATAGTGAGCTTCAGTCGTCTTGGATTAGCAACCACCTAGGTTGCAACGAAGTAAATCTCTGTGTCTTAGCCTTTTACTAGTTTAATTAGTTTATGTTTGTTTTAACTGATTATTGCAACTAATCTGAATTCTTTGTAAAACCGTATAAAAGATTGATTTTTATTTTACAGCGGCAATTCACCCCCTCTTGCCGATCCACCTCGACCTGACAATTTCCACTTATTAATAACTTAGTTTTTAGAAGATTAGCTAAAAACTCTTATCTAACTTGATTAGCCGATTGATAGCTCCTATCCTATAGATAGTCAAGCTTGAAATCAAGTTGGACATCTCAACATCCTTTTTGAAAAACTTATTTTGATAAAAACCTAGTTACTTTTCATAAAATGTCCCCTTTTTCATTGCATATTGACTAGTTTTTGTAATTTTGACTTGTGAACCTAAGGCAGGGTTGAAGAACTTAGCTAGAAAGACAAAAATAAAAAAAGCCAATATCATTGACTCCTAATCGCCCAAGAAGTTTACAAGCGATCACAAATAAATATTTTCTAATAAAACTCTAACATAATTAATGAAAAATCTGAAAACTTTTACCACACGGTCGACTGAAACACTATAGACTAAATGATCTCTTTATAAACAATCCAAACAACCACCAAATTTGCATCCTAGAATCATATTCCACCTTTCTAATTTTGATTCTACTTCTAATCCAACATCAATTCATTATTCAAGACTCTTCTCCCTTTTCAAATCATCATGCAAAGGTAATTTTCATTCTTCTTCTCCTGACAACTTCCATTCTTTGGTTGATGTTTTCTTCGTTTTGTTTTTTAAATGTTGATCAACCATGATTTTAGCTTATCCTTCCATTGATTCTATATTTCCTTCTAAGGACTTTTGGTTAAATTCTGAACAAAAACACTTATATTCTTATGCCTCCTAAATATCTCAATTGACAATTCTTCTCTAATCATTGTCCAAACACTATCGATATCATATATCTCACTATTGTTTGTCCAAACTTGTCTATTATGATCAGACAATCAATTTAGACCTCTGTGTCAAATTCTATAACAATCTGATCATGTTAGACAAGCTTACCTACGCAACTTGAATCGGAAGTCGTAACATTACATTAACCGATCTTATTAGAACCCAACTTGAACTATGTCCATCATATATGTTGGGTGATAGTTAAGTTTATGTTTTATTTCCTTTTGCATAATAAAATTTTTCCTAGTGTCATCTTTATGCACATTACTGCTCAATTGTCTTGTGTTTAAGTAAATACTCTTGCATTTCGTTTCTTCATATATGATTAGTTATTTATGCTATTATGTCTAGTAAATGGTTTTTTTCTATCTTCATTAGCATGTATGAGCATTACTATATTCAGATATTTGAGCTTAGCTTAGTTTTATGATCTCTCTCCATTTTGCCTATTTTTGAAAAATGGATAACTTGATAAATAGTCATGATTCATAGAACTTGCTAGTACTTGTGTCCCATAGTGATCTTTCGAACTACATTTTGGTAACTGGATGTGGCTCGGATCATTAAAGCTCACTCGGAAAAATCAAATCCCATTTTGTTTGTATAGATTAGAACTAGAACTTGAGTTTGTGTTACACTCTTAAAACACTCAATAAAAAAACATTTTGATTGAATAAGGGATAAAACATAGTTTCGTGAGTGGAGACTAGTAATTTGCCCCTTTAAGACTGAGTCAGGTTACACTGGGGAAACGAATGCTAGGCTTCCCTTGATCTGAGCACACCTTTGAAACCACAGGCAATTTGAATGGAATGAACCAAGAGTGTGGCAAGTAAGTGCCTATCGCCGGGACTATAAAGAAACCAGTTAGATGATGACTTGAATAGGCATTAGGATTAACACCTGATAAAATATGGCTACGCATTGCACCGAACACGGGGAACTTCTACTTAGGTTATGCTCAAACTAGTTTTGATACCATGCTCATTAATAAAAGTGTTGATAGAGTTAAGCAATATCACTAGGGATTATGATATATAATAACTGATACATAAGTGCATGTGGAGTGTTTGCTTGAGGACAATAAAAAGTTCAAATCTGAGGGTGTGATGAGCGTAGATTTGATACCTTTTTATCCTTGTTTTTACGTTCATTCACTTGCTTTTATTGATTTACATTTACGTTGGTATGCCCCTTTTTTAATTTTTATCAATATATTTTCTATTTCTAGTTTGGAGACCTGCTTTTCTCTTATTTTCACTTTCAGGGAGTGATTTGGAGCACAACAGATATAAAAAGGAGCAAATCGGAGTCGGAGACTTGATGAGACTGGGTCATGGCCTCGGAGGCACGACCCCTATAGTTTTCACGGCCAGGTCATGCCCCCTAGCACGACCCGTGCACTTCTCCAGCTGAGGTCGTGCCTCCTGGCGTGGTCGTGCAGTCCCCCATGGTAGGGTCGTGTCCCAAGGCAAGACATGTGTCTTCATTCTCCAACTTCGGCCACGGCTGGGTCGTGCCTCTTGGCACGGCCTAGTGCCCAAGCCGTGTGACTTTAGCCAATAGGGGCACGGCAAGGCCATGCATCCTGGCATGACCCCCTACCTGAGTCATGCCCCCTGTGCTGCAAGAGGCACAACAGGGACATGCCCATTAGCATGACCATGCCACTTAGGGGCGTAGGGTCGTGCGCCCCATCTAAAAAAGGGGTTCTTTGGCCCCTTTTGCAAGGGGAGGAGGCTTTTCTCCCCTTTGGAGGATTTTCTCCCTTCGTCATCCCTTCTTCTCCAGCGGCTCCACGGCTACTCCGAAGCTCTCTCACATCCTCGAAGGCTTGGGTTGGTTCCAAAGGCATCACACTCTAAGAATAAGCATTTCTTCTCACCTTTCTCTTGTATTGGGTGTAGATTGCTTCCCTACTTGCTTAGGTTCTTTTCTCATGCTTAGAAAGTAGATTCTCCATGTTCTAGGGCTTAGGAAGTAATTGTGATATATATTGATGCAAAACTCTATGGATATGTGAAACCCTTGTGTTGATGACATGTGCCATGCATTGTTCTTGTTTGATGAAATGTTTCTATGAATGCTTTATGCTTAGATCCCTTAAGTGTTTTCATAATTGTTGTGTTTAATTAAATTAATGTATGAGATGGTCTTCATTAAGGGGATATGCTCAAGGTTGTATGCTCGGGGAGCTCTCCGTGACAAGGGTTCCTTTCAATCAGACAACCTTGAGCATTCGCTTGACTTGGAGACCGTATCCACATAAGGATAGACCTAATCCCTACTCAATGGGCCTTCCCTAATCCCATGTTAGGAGATGACTTGTGTAATTTAGAATAGTATGACCAAGGAACCCTAGTGACAAGGGAAATCCTTTAACCGGACATTCTAAATTACCTTGCCTATCTAATAGCACTAGATAACTGATAGAGAAGGCACTCCAGTGTGAAGTTGCAATCCACACCGATAATCTAGTTAGGCTTCCTATAAGGCATGGCTATAGGGACCAAGGAAATAACTACCTGTAGGACATCAATGACCATTATAATGAAACCTAGATCCTAAAACCTTTCTCCCACACAATCTTCCTCATTCAACCCTCCGAGCTCACCCCTCTCCCTATCTCTCTTCCTCTCTCTCTAGCGCTCTTAATTCTCTTCTCTAAGCTTGCGAACCTTCACACTCTTGGCCAATATAGGTAATTCGCTTTGCGAACTCGCTAGTGCTTGTCTCATCAGTCCCTGTGAATATGATACTTTTTGTACTATTTGATGATATTTCCATGCACTTGTGGAAGCCACATCATGCTTGTTTTATTTTGTGTTTGTTTCTTTCATTTTTCATAGTACACTAACATCTTATAGATGAGCACACCATCGACGATAAAGAACGAAGAGAATCACTATTCACCCCCCTTTAATGACATCACTGGTCCTAACATTGAGGTACATGGAAGTCAAAGAAAGATGGTACGAGACATCGGAGGGATTGTGAAACAAAGAGTATCAGAGTGCAATTATGCTTAGGAGGTAGGCTACATGAGTAGAGTATGAAGAATGACATGAAGAGTGAGATGAGGGTTCAAGCGCATCTAAGAGACAAGAAGCTTGATGTGAGATCGACTTTATGATGAGACAGTTATATGAGTATTAGAGTGTAGCTATGTCTGGAGCATGATGGCATGAAAATCAAGCTTAGGGCTTAAGTACAGGGACGAGAAATTTAAGGATAGATATCCATGTGGAGAAGACTATATAGTGAGCTAAGAGTTGAGAGCAAATATACTTTGGTGAGAGTAGTTCTCAACTTAGATGGGCTTGATCATTAGATTGATTGTATTTGATTTACCAATTGACCGAAGGAGTTTTTCAGTTGACTGATGATTGAGTCGACTGGATAATCAATTCTATTTGAAAGATTAGTCAACTAAATAGTCGATTGATTATGATTTAGTTGACTGTGAAGTTATGATGAATAAATTTTAAAGGAAACTGACCATGATCTAAGGGAATTGATCAAAGTTACATTAGATCAACTGATTGGTGCTATAGAAGACAACTAACATAATGGAAGGATTAAATAACGCGACTATAGTGGACCAATTGATTGATGGTGCAAACCCATCAATTGAGCGATGGCAACAAAGCAAGAATTTAAAAAGAGTTCAATTTGAGGAAGAGACTATTGAAGGGTTCCAAAGGCATGAATACAAAAAAAGTACGGGGATAAGAAGTTACAATTAGATAGACATCAATTTTTGATAGACATATATTTTTAGAGAATAAACTCTTACTTGCTAGTCACTTGGTAGTTGATCATAAATTGATCATGTGATTTATCTTTTTTCATATAACCTGGAAAAGAACTCTGAGAAACATTTGAGATTAGCATAATGACCTTTTGCTACAATAAAAATACAGGATTCGAAATTTCTCCACCTCCAATTTGCTATGAAGAAAAAAAATATAGAGAAGGTTTGGCGAGTAATCTATCAAAGGATCATAAACCATAGAATAATAGCCTTAGAAGTTGTTAGATCAAGCAAAGCAGACTGATATTTTATTTACGTGCCTTATTTGTTTATGTTAACTTTCCAATGTGCTATTTTTGTATGGCATTGCTAGATCTATAGCAATAGCAGACTGAGATTTTGTTTACGTGTATATAATTTTTATTCATACTTCCCCTTTAGCATTAGGTCATTTATTACTTCAAAAGTTCCAACAACATATATCGACCGTAGTCATTGCATATAACAGCAACCTCGTCTTTTTTTTCATAAGAAAAATATCATATCATATATCATGGATTAAGAGTAAAAAAAGATCTATAAGGGGGAAAAAAAGGTCTATAAGGGATATTTATGTCTGACACAGCATCGTATCAGAGTATACCCTTAAAAACCGATATAAATATATTCACACTCATGAATATCAGTTCAACATCCAATTGTTCATTCTCAAACATGCATTTATTTCTGGCTCTCCATACATAATATATTAACAAAGACAAAGTCAAGTGTCGAGCTTTCATTAATACCGTATTCTCACAGTAATATTTCCCAAATACCCTTAGAGTCCGTCTGAAAGTGGATATCTTCTACTGCATATGAAGTTAGCCTTTGGCTTTCGTCCATAACTCAGCAATAGGGGGGCACCCAAAAAATAAATGCTCCTACATCTCTAACGTCAATCGACAAAATGTACACTGTCTATCCTCCAAGTATTCCTATCTATCTTTAGTGCGAAGATGCCCCAAGGCCAGCATCCAACAAGTGGTAGCAAGACTAGACTGTAAGTCTTTCACGTCGTTCATGCTCATACCTTCTTTGAATTGAGATGTCTAAAAAAGTCATATGCACCAGCCACTCCTTCATCCTATGGGAACCAAACTATCCGACTTTATCTAACAATAGTCAACAAGCCCGCATTTGAAATAATTCAGTCTTGTATCAACAATAACCTCTTAATCAACGGGGAGTACGTAGAGATTACTTCCCAAGACTACACATCTTGTCTACGATAAATTTTAATGTTCCCTTGGTCAAGTGGGCCGTGGTCACTGTGGGTTAAAGGGTGGGGGACAAAAAGCTTGTGGTTGTTGAGCGTCAACAATAAACATCAAAATGAAATAAATTCAATCAATATATTTTTCTAGTAGGTGTCCATGGTTTATGGATAGGTAGAAAATTTTTGGGTCAAAAAAACATAGTACAGTAAACGAACCGAGTCAAATTTTATAATGTTCAAATTTATTTGGTAAAGTAACATGTCCAACCAAACCAAGCATAAAATGACTTGATTTCCTTTTTATCAACTTAAACTTGATTAAGCTTGAGCTTGATTAAAAATAATTTGAACTTAATTCATTTAAATATTATTGATCTCTCAATTTAAATTTAGTTGATTCTTTAAAATTTTTACATTTTAAATTTATTTAGTTATTAAATTTGGTTATTGAATTCATTTCAAAATCTTATTTATTTAACATATGATAACAAATTTATTGATGGAAATTATTTACAAACATTATTAATATGTTCACAAATATTAATAAGTTAAAGTTAAATACATGTTCACGTTTATTCATTTAGTTTAACGAATTATACAAACTTATTCATTAATTAATCTTATGTATATTTAACAAGCATATACAATCTTTTATCAAATTGAACACCAAACTTTGTCACAATTAATTAAGGCACTATTAAATTACGACAAGAATGAAGAACAGGACGAGGAAATGATAGACCAATGAAACTACAAAGGTCAAAATCGCATTAATACAACACTCATCAGTAACCATGTTTAACAATAATAATTGCAATGGCTATGACCTGTATTAGAAAAATACATTAAAAAAATGAAACTATAAATTGGAACAATCTCATCAAATGAGTACCAACGAAAACGCTTTTATTACTAAGCCCCAACTTCTGCGTTGATATCATACACCACCTGTCTAAAAGTAACGTTGAAAAGGAAAATTTTCAAAGACAAGGTCCAGAGATTCCAACCAGGTAAATTTTTCTCGCAGAGACGTCTTCAATTGTCTACTTTAAGTACTGGAAATTGTGGAAGCTGCATCAAACACCAATAATTGCCATTTCATTCCTGATGAGCTAATCAGCAGCAACTACACCAAACATTGCAAGGAAGCGTCTCCTGCTTTCCTTGTCTAATCCATTTTGGTTATAGCAAGCTCCACAAAATCAAAGAGACGAATAACGATCAAAACCTTTTACGCTAACATATCTGCATCAAGCCATTTTGGTTTGGATTTGCCGGTGAACATGTACAAGTAACTCAACATAAGAGAGGCCTCCAGGAGTTTTATCCTCAACCATATACGACAGGAAATGCATGCCTATACAAAATGGCATGTGAAATTTTCAATTCAAGTGAAACACTAAACAACAAAATATTGCCCAAAACAATTGCAAGAGAAGAGTGCGACTCAAAAAAGGCTTTGAATTTAAACCAACCTGTGGGGTCACCCTTCCTGCATAGCCGCAAACTGCAGAGCATTCCGAAACTTCAGTACTGTTGTACAACATGATGAAATATTATTAAGACAGAATAACAGAAACTACATACCGCAGGTATGAACATCTCTGCTGCCTTATCTCATTAATGACATCACTTAGCTTCTTTGACAAGTCGTTATCAAATTGCTGCAATACAAGCTGCATTGACCAAAACATGCACTTCAAGATGAAACAAAATTCTATTTGAATATGAAAAATTAAGCCAGAAGCTAATAGGGACATGATCAAGAATCATAGATCTTCATATCTATTTGCAGTTTAGATTCATGAACCATCAGTCCAAGCACCAATCTAAAACAAAGGAATGCAGTTTTACCATTTATGTTGATATTATAATAACCACACTAATCCATTAGATAAATAATTTGAAACTAGAGCTACCATAGCATAGTGTTCATCATGCAACCCATCTAGAATAACACAAGATGAACCCTTCAATAGAACGAATGCACGAACTAGAGGAATATGACATGTATGAAAGCACATCTAACATTGAAGTGAAGAGTAAAAACTCATACAACATCCTTGCAGATATAACAGAGATCCCCAGGTGGCAACTAGATAGAAATCCAAGTTTCATGAACTTCACCCATACCAACATGATAGAAACGTCACAATATAAAATATTTTTAAGTAGGTTTAGGAACTCGGATTACAACAATTTTACCAGGGTTTAATTTAAACAAGATAAGCTAGTACCAATTCAATGAACCAAAAAAAGGAAATAATTAAGCTGGATAAGCAGATGGATGGAAGTAAGAGTTTTGGACATTGATGAAGATAATAGGATAGAGTGACCAGTAAAACAAAGAATGATTAATGAGGTTGGGTAACATCGAACCTCAGGCGACTGGCCCGATCCCACGGAGGTTTCCCACCGGCCACCAGGATAAATCAAGAAGCGCTCGCAGTAGGCGGTCCAAAAGCCCAGCGTCCCAGGGTTCGCACTCTATTTGGAGGAAAAATTCCTGTAAAATACGCCATAGCTAGGGATCGAACCGCGGAAACCTAGTATGACAACTAGTCGACCAATAAAACAAAGAAGCTTTTATGGTTGTTTCATTGTTGTCTTTTTTATTAAAACTAAAATTCTATAGCACTTAAGATACAACTAGTCATATGAGTATGTTCAGCAGTAATGAAATATTACAAACAAAAAATGTGTAGCAACAATACATGTTAAAAACTTAAATAAGGAGAAATTGAATAAATATAGTAAGGATAATGTTGAAAAATGACGAATGATAAATAAGTTTCTTAGCCAGATAAGCAAGACAAGTTGAGTCGACTGAAAGTGTAATTTGTCACCACTCCCTGAAGCCTAGAAGAATATTACTGGTTTTCCTTGTCTTAACTCAAATGTTTCCACGTTCATACAACTACTGGCCTTGCATTGTGAACATAATCAAACCACATGATTCATTGAAGACGAACAAATGTTATTATGGAATTAAACTAAAATAGCAAAAATGTCTGAACTATAAAATTTGAAATTTGTAAAAGCAAAATACAATAATAACAATCACCCAACCTTATTCTACTAGATGGGGTCGGCTATGTGAGTCTTTCCACGCCAACGAGTTCTATCACTTTATTCAAGTCATTTTTTTTATCTTCATCTTCCTCGTTTGATATGTATATTTGTCATAGTTTCACATTACCTAACTAGAGTATCTATTGGTCGTCTAATTACATATCAGTACCATCTTAAACATGTCTCTTGGAGTTTTCCCTTCAATAGATGCAACCTCGACTTTCTTTTTAATGTTCTCATTTCTCATCTTGTTTATCCTCGTATGTCTATACATCCACCTTCATATCTTCATCCCTGTAACTCTCATCTTCTGCTCGTTCTCAAATCATAGTCTAACATTCAGTTCTATATAATATAGCAGGTTTAACTTTTGTAAAATTTTCCTTTTTAGGGGTACTTTACAATCACATAGAATACCCAACACTCTCTTCCAATTCAATCATCCTTCTTATATTCTATGTAAGACATTTTTCTCAATCCCTTCATCCTTTTGCAAAAATAAACCTAAATACTTAAAATTCTTGGTTCCAAACAACTCATCTCCTATCTTAGTATTTACTCCTTCACATATCATATCTAACAAAATATTATCATCTGCAACAATATGCACCACAGTACTATGTCATGGATGTGTCTAGTGAGTTCATCCATGATTAGTATAAAATATAGGTGACTTAAAGCTGATCCTTGATATAACCCTATTTTTATGGACAATACTTCGGTTAATCCACATAAAGTTTTTACTATTATCATTATATCCTCATACATATCTTTAATTAGTTCAATATACGTTATACTAACACATTTCATTTTTAGAATTCTCTATATAATTCCTCTTGGGACTCCATCATAATTTTATTTTGATAATATCATGTGTAGATGTTGTTTTTGTTCTCAATATTTTTCAATTAGTTACCTAAGTATATATTCTATTGTCAACCTTCCGTGCATAAATCCAAATTGATTTTCAGTCACTGTAGCTTTCTTCCTTAATCTTTTTTCTATTTCTCTTTACCAAAATTTCTTGGTATGACTCATAAGTTTAATACCTCTATAGTTTGTATAATTTTGTACGTCTCTTTTGTTCGTGTATAAAAGAAGTAGAGTACTTACCCACCATTAAATAGATTTTTTTTTCATTTTTAATATTAGGTTAAATAACTTTGTAGGTCATTAAATGCTTTATTTCCCTAGACACTTTCATGTCATCATCCAGTCCAACTACTTTTCCATTTTGCATCCCATTTAAAACTTGATCTACTTCTAAAATTTGAATTTTACAATAAAAATTTAAATTTATATACTCTTTTAATCTACTTAAATTACCTAAGTTAAGTTGGTCGTCTAAATCTTCATTAAAAAATTGATGAAAATACCTCTTCCACTACTATGTTATTTCCTATAAGATCTCTTATTTTCTTCTCTCTCACCTTGGTTATTTTGTAAATATCTCTTTCCCCTTCTTTTTATTCAATTTTAGATATAAGCATTCAAAAGTTTCATTCTTAACTTCATTTATTACTTTCTTAGTCTCTTTCTTGTCTATCATATATTTTTTGAAGTTTTACTCATTTTTACAAGTATAAAATACCTTATAGATTATTCGTTTTTCCTTCACATTCTCTTGTACTTTCTCATTCCACCACAGAGATTCATTACTTGATGGTGCACATCCCTTTGACTCACCGAATACACTCTTGGCTACCATTTTCAACTTTGATATCATCTTATCACATGTTGTATTCGAGTCGTCATATATTTATCCTAATACTTGTACTATTATCTTCTCCTTAAATATATTTTGTGCCACTTAATACTCTATATTGGGTAGTTAAGTTTTTTCAGAAATGGCCTTGCAATTTTTACAAATATTTATATCTTTCTTTCTAACTATAAGCAAGTCAACTTGCAAGTCTATATTCCCACTTTTCTAACTATCTTTCTTTTCTTAAAAAACATATTAACTAGTATTAGACTTGTCAAAAGCGTTCGCTTCGCGCGCTTAAGCGTCATGCGCAGCGAAGCGAGGCTTCATCGATTCTGTGAATGCAGAAGCCAGCAGGATTGACGAAGCGGCGCTTCACGCGACGCGCAACACGATCTTTGGCAAAAAAAATTCCAAATTTGCCTTTTGTTTTGATTAAAGCCCTAATTCTCTTTGCAATTGCGCCTCTTCATCTTCGTCTCACCATCGCCAACGTCTGCCGCTGAGTCTTCGTCTGCTTCTCACCGCGGCTTCGTCTGCCGTTGCGTCCAGCCATCCAGGTTTTCCTTTCTCAGAACTGCATCGCTGGCAAGGTCGGTATGTGCGGCGACCCTTACGGCGCCACTGGACACTCCTCCGCCATCAAAAGCAACATCGCACTCCTCCGCCGCCGCCGGAAGCGTCCGGCGACGCTTTCGACGCCACCGGTGTTATTTTGTTTTTTATTAATGTTAAAAAAAACAATTCCTTAAAAAAAATCAAACAATTCCTCAAAAAAATCTTATAAACTTTATTAAATCATATAAAATAATTTAAATATATAAAAATATTTTTAAAATAAAAAATTCTATTAAATTTTATTATGTAATATAAATCAGATTTAAAATTTATAAAATATATATTTTAAATATAAAAATCTGATAACATATTAATTAATATCAATCAAATTTAAATATATTTAAAATTAAAAATTCTAAATTTTTTTATTAATACTTATAAAATCAGAAATCAGATAAAATTTAAAATTTAAATCAGACTTAAAATCAGATTATAAAATTTTAAATCAGATTAAAAAATTTAAATCAAATTTAAAATTTAAAAATTTAAATACATTAAAATTATATTTAAACAAAATCTAAAAACTATTAATTAGATATTTATATTTAAATATATTGAAATTATAATTTAAATAAAAATTTAGTAAATTAAATTAATTAATATAAACCACTAAATAAATAAAAAAATTTAAATATATAATAAATATATTTAAAATAAAA
>JAGFNQ010000847.1:333184-462189 GCA_024364735.1 Boesenbergia rotunda
GTTGCTTTTACTTAGCATTCTGGCTAAGTACTCCATGCATATCCCAAACAAATATGGAGAAAGGGGGTCCCCCTGCCTCAGCCCTCTGGCACCTCTGAATCTACCATACACTCCTCCATTAATGGCTATAGAGAAACTGGTGGTCGTAACACACTCTCGGATCCATGCTACAACTCCCTAGGTGGAAACTGCAGCCCCACTAGTGCCTCCATCAAGAAATCCCAGTGTACTGTGTCAAAAGCTTTCTGAAGGTCCACCTTGAGTGTGCATCTGGGAGAAATCCTCTTTCTGGTGTAATTCCTCATCAACTCCTGCGCTAAATGTATGTTATCCGTGATGGTCCTGCCTTTAATGAAAGCTGCCTGTGCTGGATGGAAGATCTGCTCTGCAACTACTGCTAATCTGGAGGCCAGGATCTTCGAGATAACCTTGTAGAAAACTGTGCAACAGGATATGGGCCGGTAGTCTGCAACCTTACTTGGATGTGGCACCTTGGGGACTAAGGATATAAGTGTGTGGTTCCATTGCTTGAGAAGTTTCCCATGTCTGAAAAATTCATTTACTGCTGTTATAAAATCCCCCTTCACCGTGTCCCATGAATGTTTGAAAAATTTTGCACCATAACCATCCGATCCAGGAGCTTTTTGATCACCGATATCAAACAAGGCTTCTTTGATTTCTTCTTCAGTAGGCGGCCTTATCAGATTTGCATGTTGTTCGGCCAATACCATTTTGCCATGTGCAAGGCAGTCTCCCTGTAGTGGGGTTCGCTGCACGCTTGTACCAAGCAAATCACTGAAAGTTGCTGTGAATTCATCCACTATTTCTTCCAAACTTGTTGTTGCTTCACCATTTCTTTTCTCAATCACCACAATCTCTCTTCTTCTGCCTGTTCTTTTGACTAATGCATGGAAGAAAGTAGTGTTCCTATCAACCTCCTTTAAATACTTGCATTTGGCCTTTTGTGCACAAAATAGGAACTCAGCTTGGCTTAATTGCGCTGCCTTCTTTTTTGCTTGTTTGTAACTTTCCTCAAACTCCCCCACTGTGTATCCATTTTCCTGTATAACCTGCAACTCCTCATTTGCCTTACTTGCCCTTTCTTTTATGTGTTGGAAATGCAACCTGTTGAAGACTTTGAATTCCCCTTTTAGCCATGATAGCTTTTGCTTGAATTTAAACTGAGCAGTCCCACTGATACCTCGTGTACCGTAGCTGGCCCATTTGTTGTCTACCACTGAGTTGTAGTCTTCATGAGTTGTCCACATGTTATAGTATTTGAAAGGTTTCTTTGTAGGTAGCTCTTCCCCCATGACAGTAACTAGGCAAGGAGTGTGATCTGATATGTGACCCGGTGCAAGGAAGTTGGCCATCCCTCTTATGTCTTGTTCCATCCACAATTTGTTTACCATGCATCTATCAAGCTTACAAAACACTCGTGTGTTTGTCCATGTGTATTTGCATCCGATTTGTGGAAGATCCTCTAAGCCATTTTGAAGAACACACTCTTGAAAATCTGAAATCTGGTATTCTGTGATAGGTAAGCCTCCTTGCTTGTCCGAAACTGACAGTGGTGAGTTAAAGTCCCCAAGCAAGATCCATGGCATGTGAAGGTCAGCCCCTATGGTGTTCAAAGAGTCCCATAGTCCTCTTCTTGTCTCTGGTTTGAGCTGGCCGTATGTGAAAGTAATGGCACATTGCTTGTTTGTCATCTTACAACTCAGAATTCCATGTATATGTTGATCAGTCCACTCTTGTACTGCAAAATCAACTCTGTTGGGATCCCATATCACCATTAGCCGGCTTTTCGGAGCTCCATTTGCTATATAATGTTGCATCTCTAAGCCTTGAAATCTCCTCCTCTTCAAAGTTTGGTAGGCCCTCTCTGTTAGTTTTGTCTCAAGGATGCCCATGATTGCTACTCTGTGGCGCAGAAAGAAGTTCTGTACTTCTCTCTGTTTGGGGGCTTGGTTGAAGCCCCTCACATTCCAGGAAGCTATCTTCATATGTATGGCGACGGCCTATGCCGTCTGTTCATTTGGCTTCTGGTTTGTACTCTTTCCTCTATTCCATCCCCTGGCTGTCCAATTTTACCATTCTCTGCCTGCTTTTGCCTGCTGTCTCCCTGGCTACTTACTTTCTGCTCATGAGCTTCCTTATTGCCTTTATGTTCAGTTTTATCTCTGCCTTGTTTTGCTCCGGCTTGTGGACTTGCTACCTTAGCCTTAGTTCCTTGCCTTTGCATCTGTTCCTTCTGTTGTTTTCCCATTTTCCGGCTATATACATACCTGTTGTAAGTTGTGCCGGTGATGCTGATACAAATTCAAGTGAGTGCCCTTGTTGCGCATTGATGCAGGCTTGCCCTTCAGAGATCGATCTTTTAGCTGCTCGGGCCCCTAGTTTGCATCGTCCACTGCATTTCTTGCTCCTTGTTATCTGAGTTGCCTGAGTTCATTTCCGTATCCTCTGAACTTCGTGTGTTCTTTGCATCCTGGATCTTCTCAGACTCTGCCGTGCTTTCTGTGAATTCATTGCTGTACATATCCAAGTGCCCCTTCATTAATTCTGGATCTGCATTGCAAGCTGCTTCTGTGCCAGATTGATGCCCCGTTTCCTCAGTCTGCATGCTCTGATGTATCTGTTCCTTATCAGTTGCCTTAGGATTAGCATTGGTTTTATCTGACATATCAGTTGTATCTGTTAAGATTTTCCCCATTTCCTGTCTCTGCGTGCCAACTGCTGAAACTTCCATTGCTGTCCCTGTGCCAGAATTATGCTCAGCCGGTACTGTGAGTGTATTTGTCTTCCTCCCAGTGTTAGATATCTGTGGTGAACTCCTGGCCTTCTCATGCATGTGTTTTCCAAGCTCGGATGCAGGCTGACCTGTTGGGTTGTACTGCTCAGAATCCTTCCACTGGCTCCTACTTACAGGTTGGTGTTTCTGATGAGCTGATTCTGTCATCTGCATTAACTGTTGTATCATATCCGCATCCATTGCTAGTTCCTTCTTTCTTTTCCTGGTTTTCTCATGTCTTATTGCCGTGGTTGTGCTTTGCTTCGGCCTTTTCTTTGTTAGCTTGAAGGTTCTAAAATGTTTGATCCTTTGTATGGTAGCCCTGTGCTGTTTTAGCGGACTATGGCCATCCATTGCAAAAACTGCCTTCTGAGTATGCTTCGATTTCCTTTCTCGTTTTCTTTTCTGGATTCTCTGCTCTCGTGCCATTTGTATCTCCTGCGTGTGGTCTTCAACTGAGTCATGAACCTTATTTGCATCTCTTACATGATACGCATCTTTTGCTAGCAGATACTGTTGCGTGCCAAGGTGCATGCCAGTTTCAGTATCAGTTTCAGTATCAGTTTCAGGAATCAGCAGCCCTTTGCCTTTGTCTGTCTTTCTTCCTTCACTTTCAGCCCGTTGGTTTTGATCTTTGAGTACCGGTTCCTCTCTGATTATTACCCCTGTGCTTTTGACTCGGATCGTACCATCTCTTCCATTTCTGTTGCTGCCGCGGATCATTCTGATGGAGTTTGCCTGATCATCTGCCACAGCAGCTTCCAATTCTGCATTCCCACCAGCTCTCCTCTTTTCCAGTTGTGATGTGGTTGATGTCTGAGCCTGTTGACTGGCCGGGTTAACCTCCACTGCCCGATACTGCATTCGAGCCGGTCGGTTAGCAGCCGGCTGATACTGCCCCTGGCCTGTGCACCCCTTCCGGTCTGCCTTCCTGAGCCATTTAGTGGTCTGCTGTCTTTTGCTTCTCCTCACTTGCTGGCATGTCCTCTCTTTATTTCCTTTGTTTCCTTCCGGTATCCGGTCTTTCAGTGCTTCATTTGCTTGCTTGGTGGCCTGATTCAGTGTTTCTCCTTTATTGGCCGTCTGACCAGCACCTGTTGCAAGTGTGCCATGTGGCGTGGCATTTTCATCCTCATACACTGGATCAGCTCTTGTGGTGATGCGTTGATCAATTTCTCCTTCCTCCTTGTCCTTTTCAGTTTCTGCACCTTGTGAACGTGGCAGATCATGTATCAGTTGGGTACAGACCTTGTTTTTGGAAGAGCCTACACGTGCAGTTTGGTTTGGCCTGCTTGCAGAAGCTTCCTGAAGTCCTGCCCGCTGTGTTGTGCAGTCCTCCTGGTAGTGTCCTAAAGTTTTGCATCTTGAACAAAGTTTCAGAGGCGCCTCAAAGCTTATCTGCAAGTCCACTTGCCTGCTGTCTGGGAGGGTTACAGGAATTGTATCAGGTAGCGGTTTGGTAACGTCTACTTCCACTAGCACCCTTGCAAAGCTGATCCGGTCCTTATCCCTTGTGACCCTGTCAGTATAGAGGGGATTGCCTACCATCGACGCTACTTTGCTCAAGGCAGAGACCGTCCAGCAATCAAGAGGCAAGCCGAAGATCTGCATCCATAACGGAATTTGCGCCTGGGATTCAATTTGAAAGGTGAAACATTGCGGCATAGCCTTAAGGTATAGAAGGCAGCCATAGGTGATGTATGGTCCGCCTTGTAAGACCCTATTTGCATCCTCCTTCTGCTCGAACTTGAAGACCAACCAAAGCGTTTGATGGTAGAACATTTTATGTGGCGCCTTCCAGCGCTTCGTTAGATCCAAAAAAGCTCTCCATCCAGGGAACCTCCCAATGAATCGGCCTATGAGGCAGTGCCCTATTGCTGCGTCGATTGGCTCCATGTCCTGCTGCGAGAGGGTTACTCTGCCGCCCTGGTTTTTGATTTTGCTGAGCGCCGTCCCCCCCTCACAGTGACGGTTATTCTTGAATAAATCCACCCATTTTTTGGTATGCAATGTCTCAGTTTTACTGCCATTTGCAGGTTCTCCCCTTGGCGTTTCTATTGCTTGCCCCCTGCCTGTGTTACTCGGAATTGGATTGACTCGCTGCTGGAGGTCCCTTTTGTTGTTCCCTGTTCTGCTTGCCATCGTCCAGTGTCGTGGGGAAGATGTACAGTGATAGTGGTGAGGGTTTTGACCAATTGACTCCCTGAGTCAGCACTCCTCGAGACCTGACTGTGCGCACCCGTTGACTATGCCTCGACTCTTGTTGCAGAGTAACAAGCTAGTCTATAAGTTAATCGGGTGTTGGATCTCGCACTAATGGCTCCCAACACAGTGAATCCGATCCATTTCCGCCATAAATTTCAAAATTTAAACCCACCTACCACCGTTGGAAATCGGGCCTCCACGTCACCGTTTGCTCGAACCCGGTTGGCTGGCGTGTGCGTAATGTCCGTCAGCGGAGTCAACTCACTGACTTATCCACGTCCTTCGTCTTCGCTCTAGCGTTCTCCTCCGGCGTCGGTGGTTCCTGCCGCCCACTGCTTCTAGTGCAAGAAAAAGCCCCTGCGCTTCACTCCAGCAGTTCTGGCAGCTCTTGATCACCAGAATTTTCACTGCTTTCTTCTTCTCAGCACTGCTACGAGCTAAGCCGGATACACTGTTCCATTGAACTTTCTGGTGGTGGACTGCTGCTGTGCCCCTTCTGGAGTGATGCTTGGTTCTACTACTGTACTCCAGCCGTACCCCACACCAGATCACTGTTAATGCCGTTAGGACCACACCTACTCTCTTCTACTGGTCGGGTCTGCCTGCTCTGACCGGTGCGTTCACCGGCGCTGATCTCCGGCGTATCCTGTCACCTGCTCACTGAGCAGGGAAAGCGGCGCTCCCTAAACAGGATCTGCCCGGCACAGCCCGGTGTTGGCGAGGAATAGAAGACCTAGGCCTTACCTGCCTATGCCTAAAGTGACATTGGTAATGGTGATAATAACCCTAAATCTACCTCCTCTCTACTGGTATTGCAGTTCAAATACCAGGAGGTTACTATGGAAGAATAGCAACCAGATCAGGAGCGGTATGGAAACAAGGAATCCATGTAGGAGCTGGTGTTATTGATCAAGACTACCACGGAGAGGTAAAAATTTTGATATTCAATTTAACTTTTGACAATATCTTGATAGTTAAAGGAGAAGCGGTAGCACAATTAATTATTGAAAAGATAAGCCTTCCCGAAGTAATTGAAGTTGTGGAATTCATTGATACTGAAAGAGGTGACAAAGGGTTCAGCTCCACAAGCAACAAGACCGATGAAGAACCACAAACAAATAAAAAGGGGAAACAAGTTATCTATGCAACACCTCATGAATATATTACACCTTTAGAAGATGACCAAGAATACTGGCCGGTTACACTGCATAAAGACAACCCATCCATGTCCAGAACACGAGACTATTATGAAGATCCTTTTCGAAAATTACTAGAAGGACGAATCTCGGTGGATGAATATTGTGAAGAACAACAAAGATTGGAGCAGCAACAACGGAATATTCGGCCCTCATGGTGTCTCCCTAAAAATCATTATGTTCTCCAAGATGATGAAGAATGGACTAATCAATTCGCGGAAGGTGGTGGGTTATCCCAGGTATCTTCCTCTTCTTCTGACCATGATGATGATGACTTTCATTCTACAGTATGGGACTTTGAAGAAGAATATATGGCTACCATTAATGATGAAGAACTGGACATGGATTACCTAGTCCAAAGAAGCCAGAAAAGCCTTTTGGCATCTACTTCAACCACATCTGCCTATGATCCGCCTAAGGATACAGTCTTGGGCCCACCTCAATTCGCACCAGCAACAGTCAAAAGGGAGGAACCTAATGTTTACAATGATCCAGGATATTATGGTGCAAGAATTGGGAAACTCCAGCGAGCATACAATAATGAAGCATGGGCATTGCCTTCTGCACAACAACAGACAAGTGCTATGCTCGTACTTCTTGACAACATTGGTTTATATCATAATGTAATTTCCAGGTGGGAGTCTATCACTACAAATGTCGTAGACTCAAAGATTTGGGCTGACAACAGATCTAAAGTACAGTATATTGAAAACCTACTTGGAGAAACAGAGAAAAAGACCTTTATTCAATGGAGGATGATGTTTCCAGACCAATACGACAGATTGGTCGCAGCGGCGGATGAAACGCAGAATGTTCTAACTCAGATCCGAAGAATTATTACTTTAGAAGATCCCGCCTCTGGATCCACAACTGAACAAAATCAAGCATATCTGGATCTGGAAAGACTGGTATGCCCGGATACTAAAAGTTTTATTTCTTATATGAATGAATATAAAGTATTGGCAGCTAAAACTGGAAGAATGTTTGTAAACGAAGAACTCTCCAGTAAGTTCTACCGAAAGATGCCTCCACTTATTGGAAGCTATTTAGAAAGGAAATTCCAAGAAAGACATCAAGGAAACACAATTGGAGTACTGCCAAGGATACACCACGCATACCAGGAATTAAGAGAAATGTGCAAACAGGCATCCCTCCAAAGAAGTTTGAAAGACTTACAATTTGTTCACAGATCCCCTTACCAACAAATTACCAGACAAGAAAGTACAGTTTAAGAAAAGCAAGGACTTACAGGGGTAAGCCTCATAAATCCCATGTAAGGGTAATAAAGAAGAAGTATCAGAATGATTGCGCGAAGGTCAGAAAATGAAAATGCTTCATATGCGGGGAGGAAGGTCACTTCGCACGAGAATGCAGAAACAAGATCGGCAATAAAGAAAGGATTGCAATGCTAAGCGAGCTTGAGTTACCAGAAGATTATGATGTGGTGTCAGTGGACCCAGAAGAAACTGATAGCGACGCGATATGTAGTGTTTCGGAAGGAGAACATGACACAGAACAATATTGTAGCCTGGTAACAAGTACTCTACCTGAAACTCTATTTGTTCTAATTGGTGAGGACCATGGATGGCAGGTTCAGGTGGATATACCGGAGGAACAGTACAACTGTGAGCATGAATGGAAAGTAAATTCGGAAGTTAGCTCGCAATTCATCAAATGCGCCTTTTGTAAAAGAATTACGGGACAAAGATCAAGGGGATATTGTGCCAAATGCAATCTGACCACATGCAGTCTTTCTGCAGGCGACTATCTGAAGATGGAACTCAAGCCAGTGCCACCTGCCCCAATATAGTATGATGATAGAAAATTAATTTCTGAACTAATCGGTTATATTCAATACTTGGTGGCAGAAAACCAAAGACTGAAGGATAAATTAGCAAAAGTAATAAAAAGAAATCAAAAGGAAGAGGACCAACTATCTGATGAACTATTGGAAGATTTGCAACAACTATCCCTAGAAGATATCCAGAAAGGAAAAGAGCAAATCAACATTTCATACCTAGCTGAGCAAGTGATATCAAAGGTATCTACAGAAGGACAAGTAGCACAAAGAGATGTTCTTAACAGGTTGTATAATATCAAAGTAAACTTCGAAATCCCAGATGTTCCTGCATTCAGTGTTAATGCAATTCTAGACACTGGTGCTACCTCGTGCTGCATTGATAGAAGGACAATCCCAGGTCAGGCTACTGAACAAAATTCTTATGTAATTATGATTAATGGAGTTAACTCCCAACAGGAAGCAAGGAGGAAGCTTAAGGCTGGACAAATGATAATTGGGGAAAACAGATTCAGAATTCCCTTTACTTATGCCTTTGAAATGACTCTGGGAAAAGGTATACAAATGGTGCTAGGCTGCAACTTCATACGAAGCATGCAAGGTGGAGTAAGAATTGAAGGCAATGAGATAACTTTTTATAAGAACATTGCCACCATTGCAACTAACCAAAGTACACCAGCAGCCATTGAAGAACTAAATTTGGAGGAAATAGAATACATCCCGATACAAGATGAAGTATCGTTAGCAGGAATTATCTCTAATCAAAATATTCTTGCTAAACATGGAACTTTGTTACACAGGCTCAAAGAGCAGGGCTTTATTGGGGAAACCCCGTTGCAGCATTGGTCAAGAAACGGGATCTTATGTAAGATTTATATTATTAATCCTGATATTATCATTCAGGACAAGCCACTATCAAATGTCACTCCAGCACTAAGGACAGCTTTTGAAAGACATGTTGAAGCCCTCCTGAAGCTAAAAGTAATAAGACCCAGCAAAAGTCGACACAAAACAATGGTCATGATAGTCCAGTCTGGGACTTCAGTTGATCTAGCAACCAGCAAAGAGATGAAAGGAAAAGAATGTATGGTCTTCAATTATAGGACTCGGAATGATAATGCATATAAGGACTAGTACAGCCTGCCGGGAATCAACACTATTCTGAAGAAAGTGGGAAACTCAAGAATATATTCAAAATTTGATCTGAAATCAAGATTTCATCATATCGCTATGGATCCCACTTCTATTGAATGGATAGCCTTCATCTACCCATCAGGACTTTATGAATGGCTTGTGATGTCATTCGGACTAAAAAATGCCCATGCCGTATTCCAACGAAAAATGGATCAATGTTTCAAATGTACGAAAGACTTCATAGCAGTATATATTGATGATATTCTCGTATTTTCTAATACAGAAAGGGAGCATATAAAACATTTGGAGATAATGCTGAATATTTGCAAAAAGAATAGGCTGGTACTCTCACCAACCAAGTACAAAATCGGTGTATCCCGAATAGAGTTCCTTGGAGCAGAAATTGGAGAAGGAAAACTGAAGCTTCGGCCTCATATTATCAAGAAGATAACAGATTTCAAAGAGGAACAGTTGAAAGAGAAGAAGGGACTATGATCATGGTTAGGAATTCTGAACTATGCTAGAACATATATTCCTAATCTAAGTTCAAAACTAGGCCCCTTATACGAAAAGACATCACCCCATGGTGATAAGCGGATGAAGAGTTCTGATTGGGCCCTGATCAGAGAAATAAAAGCGCAGGTCAATAAACTTCCTGACTTAGAAATACCACCAGAAGGAGCTTATATAGTCCTTGAAACAGATGGATCGATGTTGGGCTGGGGAGGAGTATGCAAATGGAAACCCACAAAGTACGACCCAAAAGGAATGGAAAAGATTTGTGCGTATGCACATGGAAAATTCCCAGCAATAAAATAAGTAATTGACGCAGAGATATATGTCGCTATGGAGACGATGGCCGCTCTGAAAATACATTTCCTTGACAAAAGGGAAATTACTCTACTGACTCATTGCCAAGCTATTATAAGCCTTCACAATAAGACAGACAGAAACAAACGATCAAGAGTCAGATGGCTAGCATTTACCGACTACATAACTGGAATGGGTGTTAAGGTAAAATTTGAACATATTGATGGAAAATTAAATATTCTTGCAGATACTCTCTCTCGACTAGTGGAGCGGCAAGAAACATTGGCAGTCCTCAGCAACTCCTTTGAAGAAATTATTATTGATGCCATGGAGGAGGCATCAAGTTCCACAAGATTTCCTTTGCTAAAGAAATATGAGGACCTGATTCATGACACACTACCAAAGATTCTTTTGAAAGAGGAGCATGATAAAAGGAATCAAATGGCAAGGATTGAGGATGAAGCCATCAGCAATGTGCTAGAGAAGCTTCGAGAGTTGGAACCCATAATGCAAATGAAGGAGTATGACTTCAACAGTCGAAGACACCAAGAAGGAGGTTTTGAGAGTTATTACCATAAGCATCTCGAAGAAATCCGAGAAAGTAGAAGGGATCTTTTCCAAGAAGTCCAACGCATTCAGTAGATTGGACGTGAAATAAGAAAAGTGCCCCCGTGAAGCAAATGGTGGGCCCAATTCCTGCAAGCATCCAAAAGAAAGGACATAGGTGTAAAGTTGCTTTAATAAAGGAATGGATTGAGCCTCGGGGAGCCATCCTTTCCAACCTTATGAGTTGTAACGATAAGCTCCATGAGCTGTAAAGCTTAGTAAGTGCGTTGTAAAGCTTTTATGGCCAGCAAAGGGTGAATAATTGAGGGACGATGGGACCAAATGAATGGGTACCCGCCTTTGTTATTTCACAACCTTCTCGCCTATAAAAGGTTGTGAGTGTAAGAGGTTTGAGCACGCCTTGAGAAACACCAAGACGCTCATTCCTAGAAAGTGTAATCAGCTAGAGTTTGCGAGCTTGCTTTCTTCAAGAAATAAATCTTGTCATACCCGAGTTTTAATTTCCTATTGAAGAACGATCTTATTTTGGTATCAGAGCTTGCTTTTAATGGCAGGCTAAAGTCCTAAAGTATTCAAGGTAAAGGTAAGGGTTACGTTTGTACCACTTCCTTTCTGCATTCAAGTAAATCTCTTAAAATTGTAAAGTATTTCGAAAGAAGTTATATTTTCTGAGAAAGAATCTAGAGGCTGGAAGGTGGAGACCCGACATGCATCCTTGGTCTGGAATTCCGCAAGGCTAGTAAGTGCGTAAGGCAGTAAGCTGAAAGGCCTCAGTCGAAGATATTCTTAGGTATAACTTCCTAGAAAGAAACACAATTAGAAGGCTAAGACCTGATATCATCTTACCTACAATAAGGCGACCGACTTGGTTAACTGATTGTAAAAGACCGTCGTGCATGTAAGTCTCCGCAGAAGGAGCCATAGCCAGTCGGGTGAGCATGAATGCTTTACTGCTTCCTAAGCAGGAAGCAGAGAAACAGGCTCTTATTCATGAGCGAACGATTTGAGCAGAATATTAGGGAATGGTATAACAAATCCCGAATCGTAAACCTTGAATACCTTGATCTAGCTGATACTATCAAACCAAAACCTTTTGAGATTGCTAATAATATAGGCGTAATTTACAACCGACTTACTTTATTTTCAAAAGTTTCTCTAAATCACTTCTATTCTTGGAAAGAAGAAAACAGGGAGCAGGGAGCTCAGGCACGATATTTCGGTACTTCAAAAGCCTATCACAACCCTTGAGAAGGAAGTTTCGCAACAAGTCATTAACAAAGACTAAAGTACGAACTTTGGTACGAGAAATCGCACAGCAACCAAAGCTAGTCGAAGAAGAAGCTCTTAAGCTAACAGAAGAATTAAAGAAGAATATCAGAAAGGTTGAATTTTTTATTGAGGAGGTCAAACACCTAATCGGTGGATGAATCTATAAGAGCAAAAGGAAAGCCCAGATTACAGAAAGGCCTGCTACAGTGGTACCAACAACTAGCTCAAAAGAACTTGAAGAAACTATTGCAGATCTCACTAAAAGAATTGGTGGACTAAGTTTGGGAAGTGATCCAGTAATCCCAAAGAAGAAGGGTTCGATACTAGTCTTCAAAAATCTGGATGAAATTCTAAAGAACGAATTAAGAAAATGAGTTCAGCATCAAGACCTCCAGCCATAATTACGTCAACTACAACAGTACCAAGCACGGAAGATCAAATTCGTGATTACAGACAAAATCAACGACGACTGTATAACTTGCAAAGAAGACTGAGCACTAGTGCAAGAAGGTTCAGAAGAACTATTGAAACCCAGTTGAGTCCTGAAGCTCAACTAGAAGTATCAAGATCACAAAGAGCAGGAATGATTCCAGCAGAAGTTCTATATTCCACTGGTTATAAACCCACACAGCATCGGGTTTACCAGCATTATTCTGAGGAAGACATTCTTTGTGTGGAAAACAATCAAGTAAATCTTCCACTAGTCACTGAACAGAGCCACCAGACCCTACAAGAAGCTGGTTTCCAACACATTCATATCGGCTTAATAATGGTAAGAATCTACACCTTACATAGAAGAGATACTGGAGTTATGACACTATCAGTACTAAGGGATACAAGATGGCGAGATGATCGATCGATCATCGCAACAATGGAGATGGACTTAACGCGAGGAACGTAGATGATCTGTGTTATTCCAGATATTATGATGAGTATAGAAGACTTTGCCAACCATATAGAAATTGCAGTCCAAACTAATGGTTATTCTGAATGGCAAGGCGGCTCTGGTATACTCATCACCAGAATGATGATTGGTAGGCTAACTAACACAAGTAATACTAATTGTGCCTACAATGTGCAGAATATTGCTGATTATTTAGCAAGTCGAGGGGTACATGACCTACCTGGTACCCGTTATACAACGGAACAACTACAGCAACGACGATGGATTTTACAGCCATCCACCCGACGAAATCCAGTTGCACCAACACAAGTGCAAGCAAGAACGTTATCAGATGGAAGTATCTCATTACAGTTCGAGGGCTATACTCCAATCCCAGGACGACCGTCATTAAGGGTAAACCAACAAGATGAAGAACTAGGTTGACCAGAACAGGAGATTCTGGCTTTCTTGTCCGAGGAAGTTCCTTTACTACAGGTAAAGAAACTTCATTCTGATGCAGTCTTACCACAAAGACAAACTGTAGGAGCTGCGGGATATGATTTAAAAACTATACAAAGTTATGAAGTAAGTCCATGAGACAGAGTGTTACTTTCCACTGGTATTGCAGTCCAAATACCAGAGGGTTACTATGGAAGAATAGCAACCAGATCAGGAGTGGCATGGAAACAAGGAATCCATGTGGGAGTTGGTGTTATTGATCAAGACTACCGCGGGGAGGTAAAAATTTTGATATTCAATTTAAACTTTGAAAATATCTTGATAGTTAAAGGAGAAGCGGTAGCACAACTCATCATTGAAAAGATAAGCCTTCCCAAAGTAATTGAAGTTGAGGAATTCATTGACACTGAAAGAGGTGAGAAGGGGTTCGGTTCCACAAGCAAGAACTATGGAGCAATATCCATATTAGAAGAACCACAGAAGGGGAAGCAAGTCATCTATGCGGCGCCTCATGAATATATTACTCCTCTGGATGATGACCAAGAATATTGGTCGGTTACATTACATAAAGATAACCCATCTACATCCAGGACACGAGACTACTACAAAGATCCTTTTCGGAAATTATTAGAAGGATAGAAAAATTTGGAACAACAACAACGGAATATTCGACCCTCATGGTGTCTCCCTGAGAATCTTTATGTTCTCCACGACAAGGAAGAACAGACTAATCCATTCGCGGAAGGTGGTGGGATATCCCAGGTATCTTACTCTTCTTTTTCTGACCCTGATGATGATGACTTTCATTCTACAGTATTGGACTTTGAAGAGGAATATATGGCTGTCATTAATGATGAAATACTGGACATGGATTACCCAGTCCAAAGAAGCCAGGAAAGCCTTTTGGCATCTACTTCAGCCACATCTGCTTATGATCCACCTAAGGATACAGTCATGGGGCCACCTCAGTTTGCACCAGCAACTGTCAAAAGAGAGGAACCTAATGTTTACAATGATCCAGGATATTATGGTGCAAAAATTGGGAAACTCCAGCGAGCATACAATAATGAAGCATGGACGTTGCCTTCTGCACAGCAATAGACAGGTGCTATACTCGTACTTCCTGACAACATTGGTTTATATCATCATGTAATTTCCAGGTGGGAGGCAAGGCGGCTCTGGCAATTTACTCATCACCAGAATGATGATTGGTAGGCTAACTTTCTCCTTTAACTATCAAGATATTTTCAAAGTTTACTCTAAGTGGTTGAACCTTGGGGTTTTTGTTAATTGTGCAAAGGGTTTGAATTAGGATTTGAATTTCTAATTAATATATATTTTAGGTTGTGCAGGAAGTTGATGGGACACAAATGGAGCATGAGGAACTCTTGACTTGACAAGGTCAAGTGTGGATGATGACTTGGTGCAACCAAGGCAACAATTGAATGGATTGAAGGTTTGATAAAGTTCGAAGAAAGTTGCATGAGGCATCCGAGGGATTGCACGACGTAAAGGATTGATGTGGTGTTGGAGCAGCTCATGAAGCATGACTTCGTGCGACCAAGTTAGTTGGATTAGTGGCTTGAGGTCCACTAGAGATCAAAGAAGGATATAATAAGACTTCTTAAGGGTTTTAGAATGAGCAAAAGGCGCAACATTGGTGATAGTTGGAAGAAGAAAAACTATGCAAGTAAATAATAAAGCATGACATATGGAGTGAACTGTGAACTCGATGCATCTAAGGGACAAATAATCTAGTGGGAGACGACCTTAGTGGTGAAATCAAGCCGTGAAAGGTAAATTTTTGTGAGATATGCGAGAATTGAGAGATATGCATCCTTGAAAGAGTGTAATCTTTAATTTAGACAGAGATTTGATCATTGGAATAATCATAGTTGGAGCTCTAGTCAACTGAAGATGATTCTAGTTGACTGGTGAGTTGCTTCGAAAGGAGTCAACTCAAGCTAATCAGCCCGCTAATAAAAAATTAATTCATAGCTGCATCATCTAATCTGTAGTCATTTGATTGATGCTATAGCAGGAAAACCGGAAGTAGCCATTGACCTAACAAAGTTGCACTGCAATGGTTTGATGACCTGGAGGCAATTAACTAATGGTGGATTCCAATAAACTAATAGTGGATCCAACCTTGACTGGTGATAGAGCAATCGAACAATAAGTGAAGCTCGAAGGAAAAAAAAAGAAAGGGGACGTTTGAAGGCTGGCAAAATATTGATTATCCTAATGATTTGATTCTTATTCTGTTGTAATTCTTGTAGCTCTTTATTGTAAAGTTTGTTGTAAGATGTTTCTCCACCTCTAGAGGCTATCTACAAAGGAGAAAGATAGTGGGCTTTCGGAAGGTTTCAAATCATGTTACATACATGTGTTAACGATTAGTATGTATTAATTTCTTATGTTTTTATTTCTGTTGCATAACTTGATTTGTGTGATCTTTTAAGGCATTAGCAAGAGTAAAATGAGTATTCACCCTCTCTAGCAATCTGGTCATCCATAGACACTGGTCCTAACACGTATAATGTGTTGATTAAGTCCTGGTGTTTAAATGATCTTACACTGTCATTTGTAGGTAGAATTATTATTCACCCCTCTCAAGCTATCTGGTCATCCATACGCACCGGTCCTAACACATAATGTGTTGATTAAATCCTGGTGTTTAAATGATCTTACACTTCTAAGCTCATCTATGAGGAAGAAAAATCAAGGAAAAATAGAGTGTGTTGGTTATATCTCAACCTAAACTAAATCATTTAAAGAGTACCATTCACCTCAAGAAATTCACTCCAAAGATTACAAACAAATTCAAAATATTAAGTATAGGAATGGTCAAAATATCAAGATAAGTGATTCAACCACAATAAACAAGAAGAGTATCAAGTGTTTCTTTTGTAAAAAGACCAAGGCCACAAAAGAAGTGTTTGCTTAAGTTTAAAACTGCTTAAAGAAAAGAGAGAATGCTCAAGTTAACTCTTTTGCCCTTGTCGGTTACGAATCCAATCTTTTTTGTTTTTGGAGAAGATAAATATATTACTAAAATAGAATATTATAGAGGATACGCCTAGGGGGCGTCTAAGAATTGAGACACGTCAGTTTGTATCTTTAGGAACATGCTATGTACATTCGGGACAGCCCCTCATGTAGGCACTTGTTCCTAGCTTGCCAAAGAAGAAAAACCGTACAAGACATGACCAAAACCTTGCTTTTGTTAGGTCACCAATACCACGAATGTTCCTATGAAACACTCTTAGTAGTTTCTTGTGAGTGGACATCAATTGTCGCATGCACAATCAATGCCGCACCTTGTCCCATAACATCTTGCTGATCGGGCAAGCGAAATAGAGATGATCCAGTGTTTCATCTGCTTGCCTACAAAGAGGGCAGACCTTGTCCATCTCATAGACCTATCTTTGGTGCCTATTATAAACAAAAGAATTCTTAATTACATATTAAGAGATGTTAGACCTATTTATATACAAAGTTAGGAGTCTATTATAGGAAATAATTAGGATTCTATTATAGGGAGTAATTTGTATTTTAGGTAAAATACAAATTAGGATATATATTTATACAGCTAATACTCCTCCTCAAGTTGGAACATAGATATTAATCATGTCCAACTTGTTACAAAGATAATCAACCCGAACCCCATTTAAAGCTTTTGTGGAGATGTCCCCTAGTTGTTCTTCAATTTTTCGGCAATTTATTGGAACAATATATTTCGATTGTCTATGTCAAGTGGTAAAGTTCGAGATTGGAACAATATATTTCGGCAATTTATTGGAACAATATATTTCGATTGTTTTCCTTGGCGAAGTTCGAGATTTCAGATGTGGTCTTTACATATTAAAGTATTAAGATAGTAGATTTTCTGAAAATGGGTTAATGTCTCCTTGATGATATGTCTCAAAACATTGAAATTTTTAAAGCATCACAAGATTAATTATAAGTATTGTCTCAAGAGTTAATCTATTTCTTGTTGTTAGCTTATAAGGCCTACCAAATAATTTATTTTCTTTAATAAAAAATCAATCAATGTAGCCAAGTCTTAATTGATATGGATTTAAATATTTGGAAAATTAGGTTGGAGTTCCCTATTGTTTTGGCATGTTGAGCTCAATTACGATCCATTTATTCCTTGGACACTTATGATATGGGTAAAAATTGGTGAGCCGTTTGATTTGGGCTTTTAAAGGGAAAATAAATACATGAGACAGATAGTCCCCTCTTCTACTGAGTGATTTCTATTCATTGTGAGCTCACCTTGTTGAAGGTCAAGAAGAAGACTAACCTAAAAAGAAAGCAATATCAAAGGTACCCTTTCTTTTCCATGGCAAAGATTGGTAACTCTAAGCTTATCTAGCATATTTACTATTTTAAGTTCATGTATTAGATCCTAAATCCTTGTTGAATTATCTTACAATAGCTAGGTTCTCTTACAATTGCTACTGCATTCTGTTACACCTAGAACTATAATAATTATGAAAATTGGTGGTTTATATGTATTGCCCATAGACAGGATTGCAAAAAGTTGGGGTCCAGGATAGAAAAACATGATGGTAAGTACTTAAAAAATGAGAAATCATTGGGACCGCATATGTTTATAATGAATAAATTCTTGCATTGATTCTAAGGCAGCATAGTGGCTTTGTTTACCTTTCCTTCCTGCATAAGTTTGATGGAGCATAACAATTTTTACTTTTAGGCGTGGTGGCATCATTGGTTATCCCATGCATTAAAGCTATTTCATTTCTTTCATTCTTTCTTTTTGAATTCTTTTACTAATTCCAATCCCACCATTCTAATATGGCTTCGATGTTTATATTGTTTGATGCCATTAACTCTGTAGAAAAACACTGATAGCATCTTTGATAATCATTTTATTAGATTAACCAACCGAACAAGATATTATATAATATCATCAGATTATTAATAAGAATACAAATAATAGATTCGTCTATTAAAAGTGAATAGGAAAAGTTACTTGGAAGCATGCCAGAAAGCATAGTCAAAATTATGATATTAAATATTGGCTGAAAGTTGTCACGATATACAACAAAAGACGCAAAGAAAGAAGCAACAGAGTTGGAAGACTAGAAAGAAACCTGAGGGCAAGGTCTGGTAAGCTGTGACCATTTCCTGTCTCAATGCTAGCAATTGGTATGGATAGGGGTGAACCTCCTATTGGTGCCTCATCGTCAGAGACAATAGTCATTGCATCCACAAAGATAACTATATCTGGTGTATGAACTGGAGAAACATTCTGCAAACAAGATAATAGCCCTTCAAGTATAATGGAAAGAAACAAACAAAATATGAACATTAATACCTTCAATTTTACACAAAGAAGATCCTCTGTATTGCATTCAGTAGTAAAAGAGTGAATTTCAACTGGATTAATAATTTCAAGTTTTCTTCGCCATCTTCGACCAGGTAAATACATTCCTTCCAAACCACAATGTGCAGAAAAGCGTTGTGGCTCTAGGGACACACCTCGAAATGATAAAAGCCCCTCATTAACTATATCCTTACACTTATGAAAATTTTCCAAAGAAAATTGATTGTAATCTTCAGGTTCAGAAGCAGGTTTTGAGTTGGAAAATGAAGTTACAGAAGCTGGTCCACTCCCTTGAGGAAGTGAAGGCATGGAGTAGCTTCTTAGAGCAAAAGAGAAAATTTGTGATCCAGATGTGGAAGTTATTTTCTGTGATAGACTGGAACTGAAAGGAGATGAAAGTGGACGAGGTGGAGGCATAATACGATCTAAAGGGAGCAACCAATGAAGTAGTTCATGATATGGATCATCTTTATTTTCAACTGGCAAATCAATGAAGTTCCTGGTATCATTATTACTCTTTTGATATTTCTCAAATTGAATAACTTCAAGGACAGGATCCTTTAAATTACTAACTCCGACATTAACTTCTAGAAGAACCTGCATCATCCAAGATAAATGTTATGTATCAATTGAAAAATGATAGTGTGATTTTAGTTTCAATGAAAAAGATAAATGCCAGATAAAAAATGCCAAAAAAAGATAAATAAAAGAAAGCTGTGGAAAGACTGATTAATTTGATGTACTGAGAATTTTGCCTTTCAAGATGACCATAATTAAGAAATGTTGTTTTTAGCCATTCTACAGAATTATAAGAATTTTGTTGATCTTACTTTCCTAGTAAGCAGCTAAAAGGTCTATCCACCTTTTGCTTCAATGCCTTGTATGCAAGAAAATATGTCAGGAGGCCTCAATTTTTGCAAGACAAGTTTTTCTAAAGCTCTTGCAAATGTAGATTGACTCAAAAAAGGCAGTAATTGGTGGAAGAAACCTAATGTCATTTATCATGCACTTATTCAAGATTTAAGAACTATCGGATTAGTTGTAGTGAAAATACAGTTCTGTTGGAGCATGTCATTAGTGAAATATTGGAAGTTATCTATCATTAATCAAAATAAAACAGCTAAACAAGTCGATAATGACAACAGAGATTTCCAATCTTATTTATTGTCTAAGCACTCTAATTAATTAAGCTTGCCTTCACCCCTTCCTATTATTACTGTTGCTGTTGAGATACATTGAGTAAAATTTATAATTGACTGGAGCATCATCATCATACCATCTTTGGCCCAACTATTTGGTGGCAGTTATAAGAATGTTATCCCTCCATTGTGCTTTACGCAAAATAATATTACTTGGAATATCCAAATCAAGTAAATCAACTTCTTGTTGCATTTGGTAATGTATTCTTTGATCACCCTCTATCCCTTACATGTTCCATTTTAATATATTTAACTTTCTATCTATAGAAACTATGGTCATATTTGAGCATATCCATACTAGCTTAACCTATTTTCTCTCATTCTATTATCTGTTGGCGTTGCACCTAACTTGTGTCTCAGTGGCTTTGAACTCAAACAATTAGGAGAAAGGGAAAAGGTTAGATTCTATGATCAGTACATCATAGGATGGTATTCAAAGTGATATGCTAATATTGGCCACCTGAAAGATGAAATTTATGGTAAAAATATGTGATAATTGTTTGGAACAATAAACATTTTAACAATAAAGGGATAAATAGCAGGCAGATATTTGCAAACAAAAGCACAGTGTACACTTGGAATTCATGCATAGTGTGTTTGATTTGTCCATTAAGTGAAAGAAAATAATACGACAATATATTGAAAGCTTACTGCTACATCACCATTGGATAAAGAACAGCATCTGACAGTATCTCTAGCTACTCCACCAGATGTGTTACCATCAAAACCGCCCATATCAACTACTTTAGCAATAGCATTGCTCTTTGGAATCTTTTTTGATCGTCCATCAGACTGGCTTCTCCCAACTACTACCTGAGGTTTCCTTTGAGAGGGGACATTTTTTTTTGACCAGAGTTCTTCATCTGCCTCAGTTATCCTTACAAAGAAATTTGAATTTCTAAAACTTTCAAGTAATCTCTCTGTTTGGTGTGTATGGCACCCAAAACGGACTGGAAACTGGGTCAAAGAAATATCAATCTCAGGACTCAATATACTTGCATCTGAATTACTCTGGCTATCACTTTCTACCAGTTGGCACAAAGCTTCTCCAGTTATGCTATTAGGTACTTCATTCACATTTTCCATAGGATCTAATTTATTTGGGTTGGATTTGGCATTGCTCAACAATGGAGCAACAACTGTAAGTGGAGTAGTGATTTTTGATTCCTCTATAGAATTAGATGCTGATAGACAAACCAGTATACAAATTTGTTCACCTGAAAGAAAGTAGATAAGATTGCACAAAAAGCAGTAAAAAAGAACAATCTAGAATAGGAAGCTATAAGAAAGAACTACCAGGAAAAATGAATGAACGATCCCAGGACCTCAGCTGTGATATGTCATTTGCATAAGCCCAGTTATCTGGAAGTTCCTCTGCAAGCATACAAGGAGAAAAGGTAACCATTTGAATAATTAAATATGAATAATGACACAAGCTCTGCACACAAGGCCAGTACAAGATTCTTTTTCTTTTGATTTTGATATTTTTTGCCTTAGAAGTATGAATCTTATAGTTTTCAATATAAATAGTGCAAAGCCAAAACAGGAAGTGGATAGTGCAAGTTAAAAGCATATTGTTAGTTTTCGTAATATGAAAACAAGAGAAAGATGGTCAGAAGAGAAAATAAATCTCTTAAGAACGGGAATCCATTCATTAGAACAAAAGAAGTCTTTACAATATAAAGCCATAGACATAACTTCCATAACTTCTATTGTAACTGTACTTATCCTAAAAGGTAGTTAATAAACTGACCAAGATTCTAGAAATAGATTATGGATACTAATGTGGCTTTTACTAAAGCTTAACAATAATAATAAAAAACTGAAATATTTAAAAACAGAATTAATTCCTAAACACATGTAATCTAATACTCCTCCTTGTTTAGGAATTGCATATGCCAAGCTTCGATCTCAATAACTCAAACTTATTCACTGGAAGTGGTTTAGTGAAGATATCGGCTACTTGATCATCTGTCTTGCAGTATATTAGATCGACAATACCATCTTTTTTCACCTCTCTTAAGAAATATAACTTGATGTTGAAATGCTTTGTTTTTCCATAAAAAACAGGATTGTTAGAAATGGCAATAGCAGCTTGATTATCCACAAAGATCTCTGTGCAGCCTCTTGCCTCTAATTTCAAATCAGTTAACAGCTTTCTCAGCCATAGAGCTTGATTCACAGCAGCTGTAGCAGCAACAAATTCTGCTTCAGCTGTTGATTGAGCAACAATTTCTTGCTTCTTTGAGCTCCATGAAAAAAATGCCGATCCAAGAGTGAAACAATAACCAGAAGTACTCTTCATATCATCAATGGAACCTCCCCAATCACTGTCTGAAAAGCCAATCAACTTGAACATTTCAGATTTCTTGAACTTGATTCCAAAATCATATGTCCCTTTAATATATCGAATCACCCTTTTTGCTGCCTTGAGATGTAGTTCACTGGCACAATGCATAAAGCGAGACAGAATACTAACAGCATTCAAAATATCAGGTCGCGTTGATGTAAGATATATCAAACAACCAATAATGCTTCTGAAATAAGTCTGATCTACCTTCTCACTGCCATCTTCTTTACAGAATTTTTCCTTCAGATTCATTGGAGTATTAACAGATTTGCAATTTTCAAGCTTGAATTTTTTTAAGATTTCCTTGGCATACTTCTTTTGACAAACGAAGATTTCATTGTTATCTTGTTTGATTTCTATTCCAAGAAAGAACGACATCAAACCGAGATCTGTCATCTCAAACACCTTCATCATCTCTTGCTTAAATTTCTCAATGATATCCATGTTATTTCCTGTTACGAGCAAATCATCAACATAAAGTGATATGATTAGTATATCTGCTCCAACTTCTTTAACATAGAGTGTAGACTCTGATAGGCTTTTAGAGAACCCAAAATTTAGCAGATATTCATCAACTCTGCTGTACCAAGCTCTTGGAGCTTGCTTTAGACCATATAGTGCCTTCTTAAGGAGATAAACCTTGTCTTCTTCGCCCTCTTTCACAAAGCCTTGTGGTTGCTCAATAAAGATCTCTTCTTGTAAGAAACCATTTAAAAATGCAGACTTGACATCAAGTTGGTAAACTTTCCAATTTTTCTGAGCTGCTATAGCAAGTAGCAATCTAATGGTGTCAAGTCGTGCAACCGGTGCAAATGTATCTGAATAATCCACTCCAAATGTCTGAGCGTACCCTTTAACAACAAGTCTTGCTTTGTACTTGTTGATAGAACCATCTGGATTTAGCTTTGTTCTGTATATCCATTTAACACCAATTACTTTTCTTTCTTGAGGCTTATCAACAAGAATCCAAGTTTTGTTCTTTTCAATCATAGATATCTCCTCCTTCATTGCAAAGATCCAGTTTTGATCTTTTCTTGCTTCCTCAAAATCTGCAGGCTCATAAATAGCAATATTACATCGTTCATAAATTTCAGAAAGTAATCGAGTACCTCTCACAGGAGTATGGTCTACCATTTCATCGGCCTCTAGATAAATATCGAACCTTTTGACACTTGAGTCTTTGAGTGTCCCATTCTCTTGTGTTTCATCATTCCAATTCCATTCTTCATCTTCCATAAAGTGAACATCTCTACTTATTAAAATATTTTCAGACTGTGGCTGAAAAATTTTATAGGCTTTACTAGTTGTGCTGTAACCTATAAAGATTCCTGGTGATGCTCTTTTATCCAACTTATCTCTTTTACTCTGTGGAATGTGAGTAAAACACAAACAACCGAAAATTCTTAAAAATTTCAGAGATGGTTTATGACCATACCATGCTTCAAAAGGAGTTTGATCACTCAAAGCCTTTGTAGGTAATCTATTTTGGAGAAAAATAGCTGTATTTGCAGCCTCTGCCCAAAATTTCTTGGGCAGATTTTTCTCATGTAGCATGCATCTCGTCATCTCCATGATATATCTGTTTCTTCTTTCACTAACATCATTTTGTTGTGGAGTGTAGGGAGCTGTAAGTTGATGTTCAATGCCCGCATTCTCACAAAATTGATTAAACTCGGTAGAAGTATATTCTTTACCGTTGTCCGATCTCACAATTTGAATTTTGCAGCCACTTTCATTTTCAACTTTAGCTTTGAAGTTCCAGAAAACTTGAGCAACTTCTGATTTGAATTTCAAAAAAGAAATCCAACACATTCTAGTAAAGTCATCGATGAATATAACATAATAAAGACTACCTTTTAAAGAAGGTGTTCTTTGAGGTCCGCAAAGATCCGTATGAATCAATTGCAACTTCTTTGATGCTCTCCATGCCGTTGTTGGAAATGGTTTTCTATGTTGCTTTCCAAGTTGACATGCTTTACAACTTGATAATCGATCATCGAACTCAGGAATATTGAGTGCCATATTTTTTGCTTTCAATTGTAACAGCCCGTGATGATGATAGTGACCAAGTCTCTTGTGCCAAGTTTTTGTGATTTTTCCTTTTGCTGATAATGCAGCATGCTCCTCTTCCAATGGATTTAATGTGAAAATCCTACCTGTCACTCTCACTTTGAAGATTTCTTGATTAGATGCATCCTTAATCAAGCAATAATAGTCTTCAAACAGAACCTTAAATCCATTTTCAAGTAATTGACCAACACTTAATAAGTTTTGATCAATTTCAGGTACAAATAGAACATCATAAATAAGTTTTGTACCTGAATAGCTTTCAATTGCAATAGTACCTTTTCCTTTGACAGGAATACAATCACCATTTCCAACTCGAACTTTGGTGATATTAGTTGGTTTCAACTCTCGAAAAAGTTCCTTGTCATTCGTCATATGGTTAGTACATCCGCTATCAATCAACCAATCTTCACTAGTTTCATTGCTTAAGTAGCAAGAAGCAACAAAAAGTTGATCCTCCTCCTCTTCATTAACAACCTTAGCTTCTTCATCTTGTTTTCCTTTGTTTTTACAGATTATGGCTTCATGTCCCATCTTACCACAACTTGTACATTTAGCATCTGGTCGTCTCCAACACTTGTGAGGTGGATGCGATTTTTTACCACAATGTTGACAAGGAGAATATGGTCCCTTCTTTTTTCCAAATTTATTCTTGTTGCTGTTTACAGATTCTTCGCTGGAACCTTGACTTTTCTTGTAATTCTTCTTCCTGAAATTTTTAGCATTATCATGCTTAACTGGTAAAGCTCCTTCAATAGCATTATCTTGTCTCATCGATCTTCTTTGCTCCTGTGCTTGCAGTGCATTTAGAAGTTGAGCAAGTGTGATGCTAGACACATCCTTTGTATTTTCAAGTGTTGTGATTGAAGCTTCAAACCTTTCAGGTGCAGTTATAAGAATTTTTTCAACAATTCTTGAATCTGGAAAAATAGAACCGAGTAATCTGATACGATTTGCAATATTAAGCAATCTGTCCGAGTATTCCTTGATGGATTCATTGTCCTTCATTTTCTGCAATTCAAAATCACAAATCAAGTTTAAAACTTGCATTCCTTTGATTCTTTCATCTCCCTCATATTCTGTCTTGAGATAATTCCATATCTCATATGCTGATTTTAGAGACATAATTCGAGTGAAGATGGTGGCTGAAACTGCAGCAAACATACATGCCTTTGCTCTTGATTTCTTTGTCTTCTTGTCATTATGTACTTTGATTTGTGCCATGGTAGGATTTGGTGGAAGACCAGGAATTTCGTAGTCTTCTTCTACTGCATCCCATAGATCCAAGGCTTCTAGATACGCCTCCATACGAACAGCCCACATCTGGTAATTTTCTCCATCAAAAACTGATGGTGCAACAGCAGAAAAAGTGACTTCAGTCTCCATTATTTTCAAATTTCTCACAGGTCCCTCAAGAAGCCGCTCTGATACCAAATGTTAGTTTTCGTAATATGAAAACAAGAGAAAGATGGTCAGAAGAGAAAATAAATCTCTTAAGAACGGGAATCCATTCATTAGAACAAAAGAAGTCTTTACAATATAAAGCCATAGACATAACTTCCATAACTTCTATTGTAACTGTACTTATCCTAAAAGGTAGTTAATAAACTGACCAAGATTCTAGAAATAGATTATGGATACTAATGTGGCTTTTACTAAAGCTTAACAATAATAATAAAAAACTGAAATATTTAAAAACAGAATTAATTCCTAAACACATGTAATCTAATACATATACTTAATTTATGGTTTAAATATTGATCAATATCAGTCAGCATGGCCAATATATTGTTCACATTGTTGACCGACGATAATTGTCAATTCTCATCCCAATAGAGTTTCAATGGTAACGTCCAAGAAAGGGTCTGTTTTGAGTGATATTAGAAATGTCAAAATAGAACAACCGGGTTGGGCATGACTTGGGCTCGATCGACACATTTTCTGAGCGTGTCAAGTGGACATGTCATGGTCTGTCATGAGCCATGCTAGGCACAACTCATGACTTCAAGTTGACCACTTAGCTTAGGCCATACCTAGTTTAGTCGTACCTAAGCTGGCCTAAAAAATTATATATTTTTATATATTTATATTTTCTCTATTTTATTTTATCTGACAAATGGGTCCATGTCGAGCATATAGCACCACCCATATAGGGACACATTTAGTTTGTGCTGACCGATCCAATTTTTCTTCCCACGACATCTTTTTTTTTTAATTTCATTTACCCATCACCATAAGACGATAAAACACTATAAAATGTGAGACAAGGAGTGACATTGGATTGACACCTATTTAACCAAACAAAGCATCAATAATGGAAAAAGGAGTGGCATCGAAGTTGGGAAAGCTTAGATGTATCTATATTTTGTGCATATGTCAATTCTAATTGCAATTGTGTTAACCCAAGTTCAACTTCAATGGATAATCCACATATATTTGTATACATGTGAAGTAACTGAGTCCTAATAAACAATGTCTTAAAGCATATTTAACCTAGGCCTCGAAAAATTATAATGTTCAACCACAAAAATGATACGAGTTTACAAGAACATATGCTTCTATTCAATATTAGTAGGGGTGAGCAAAATCTTAGTTAAACTGAAATAACCGAACAACCGATTTAATTAAAAATTTTGGTTTCGTTAATTCGAAATTTTGATTTTTTTTTTTTAAATCTCGATTATTTCAGTTTATTCAGTTCAGCCTCAGTTATCAAATTCAAAATTCAGTTAAACAAGACTACCAACAATAAACTCAGTTGACAGTCGACTACTAGTCTAGGTTTGTTAGTTGTGGCAGTTCGAAGAAATATGTAGTCGAATAGCATCTACAAATCAAGCATAGTAAATTCAAAAATCGACTAGTGCAGTCGGCTGTACACATAGCAATTGACTTGTGATGCAGCATCAGTCGACTGCTTGGTAACCAACTTTATATCAGTTCAGTTTTAGTGGCACACTTCGGTCAGTTCAGTTTGTCCAAAAAAAGTTCGGTTAAGTCCGTTTGATTTTAATTGAATACTTAGCCCTAAATGCTAGATAATTATTTGGGTAAGGTATAATCAGTTGAGAAAAATTTGAAACTATCTGGTTTTGACTCGTATTTGGAACTAAACAAATTAAGTAGACATGGATTACAGACTAAACAAATGATATCAGCACACTTCAAAATGTACTGAAGCATGACAATTGTTGGTAGGAATGGCACCAAAACTGTATCATTTAGGTAAAAGGCTAAAACTTAGGCACATAATGATGCTTCAAATATTGTGTGTTTATGCCTTTTGGTTTAGAAATGATTCTACATAACAGAAAATGGGCACCTAATGAAACCATTTACAAAAATAAGAATACACAAACTGAAACAAAAAATATGTTCTTCAACCCTGTATGTAGCCAACGGCTAAATAGCATAGTATAGTGATGTAAATTGGTGAAAATCATGGAGTTAGATTAAAAATAATTGATCCAGAAAAAAAAGTTTTAAAATATCACCATCTTTTATGAAATGGCAACCTAATTTATGCCAGCATGACACTGTTCAGGTCCACATTCAGAAGTTGATTCTAAATCACACTACTAAAGTTGTTTGAAGAGTTTATGTCGAAGAGAACATACTGTTCGGGATTGTTATCCATCCATCATTTTTGGACACATCAGTATGGTATCCTTGGTTTCTCTGAGTTGCATCTGGTGCCGTGCTACTTGCATCGCCAACTTTGTCACTGCCTGTTGCTGCATCATTCCCAGTTGATCCATTAGGTACTTGGTCTTTTGCAATAAGGCCCTCCGAAGTGGAAGTTAGTTGTCGTACAAGTGGCAAAGAATTGTCATTATCAGACTCTGCAACCCTGGATACCTCAGGAACTACAGGAAGTGTAGTTCGGATAAGAAAATTCATAGTGATGTCCAATGTTCCTGCTAAAGTAAAATAGTAAGTAGATATAGCATGCTACTCCTCATTGTTCCACATGGAACAAGATTCTGGAAGATTTAACACTTGCAAGAAGCTTTGGCACAGATAAGCAAATTGATAAAATGTGCAGTGTTACTATAGATAGCATGGAAGCACGTGAAATGTTCAAAAACAAAATGGTGCATGGAAGTACTCAAGCATTGATATAAACATACAAGCAACATTAGCTAAAGCAATATAAAATACAAGATAGAAATCCTATGAACGGCAAAGAAAAATAAAAACATATGAAACTACCATTGAGCTCTCTACAAGGCAGCATCTGCAATTAAACTACCATTCTTTTTTTCGCTAATAGTAAATCTTCTTTCGATTACCTTTCTTTCCTCGTATTATTATTGACAATGACAAATATACATCTATTCTTCTTGAATATGTTTACAATATATTGGTGGTTTCCTTTATTTCACGATCTATTAGGCAGCAACTAGTTACTTGTAGATATATTTTTATGCATGAACCACGACATTCTCATCTTACTGACACTTCATTTATGTACATATGATTCTTAATTTTTCATACTTTATTTAGGGAAACAAAGATGATCCCGTAACTTCCAAATCAAACTCTTCTTTCAACCATAAGATACAATGAAAACACAAAATCTTGAATGCCCAACATTAACTTAAATCCATAATTTTATCAATAAAATCCTCCTTAAATAACAAATAAATCATTAAAGCACATCAAACTCCATATAGATTCATATACTTTCTTAGAGGAACCTAGGTAAAGGAAAAATAGTATTTCAGGATGAAGCAATATAATCAAAGATGAGAGAAAAAGGAAAGAAACAAGAAATCGCGATAACAAAACAACAGCTAAAAGAGCAAACAGTCTTTTATGAAGACTAGACAATGAAATAAATTGATTACAAGGATTATTAACTTTTCAGAAAACCCTTAAGAGAGACATCGCCTTCCTAAAATATCCATTAGGGTGAAACACCAGTCTTAACTCCAATTTTTCTAGTTCGGATCATATGCAAGTGCAAGTGCTCTTGAAACAAAGAGGCTATTGATGTCTAAGAAGAGGCATTGGCTATCTAATGTTGGTGCAATCAGTTTTGATGTTTGGCAAAAGGTTAGGTCAAAGCATGTATTTGATAAGCTTGTGACAAGTGTATGCTTCAGTTTAACTGATATTGAGTTGACTCGGCAGATGACCTAGACGTTCAATTCACCAATGATTAGTCGACTGGTACTGTGTGTTCACAATCGAATGAATTGATTGAGGACTTGACCCATATCAGGGAACAGAAAGGTACTATTTTCATTGTCTCTATGAACAACCAGACTAGTGGTTCTTGAGTCAATTGGAATGGAATGAGATTTAATTAGTTATAAGAATGAGATTAACTCTGCCCATGACGACCGTCATGGGCGGTCCCAAGCCTGAATAAAGGAAGAGGATTTTAGGTTGTTTGCCAACCTTAAACTAAGGTAAATGTTCAATGAATGGAAAAAAAAAGTCGACCTCACCTGGTGGAATGAGATTTAATTAGTTATAAGAGAATAACTAGTTTATTATAAACACTCATTTCTAGAATCTTGACTCATGGGTTCTTGAGTTGATAGAAAAATGGTTAATTGGTTAAAACAGAACAATTAGTTCGTTATAACAACTATTTCCAACAGATACTATTGAAATTTGAAGGCAACCGACCGATGGCTAGGAGTCAACTAAAACAATGGGTAAAGCCGTTGAGCATCAAAAACTAGTCAATTGATGTTAAGGAGCAGTTGACTAATATAGAGCAGATTGGATGATTCTAGAAGACACTAATATATGTAGGGCATGTTCACTACGAAAAGTATTCAATCTACAACAAAGATACTCAGCCAAACTATCAACTCTCAAGCTCTTTTCTACACTTGTTTAATTTTTCTTTCACAATGTAACCAAGGCAAAGTAGGAGGTTTCTCCACCTCCAAAAGATTTCTGAAAAGGAGAAAGCTAGTGAATTAATGGAGTGACTTAAGGAAAGTCAAAGGCCATGAAGTAGAAGTTTGAAGGTTGCCAAACCACATAAATCGTTGAGTTAGCATTTTCTCCCTCTTTTTCTTTGTTTCTTTTATTGTGTGTTGCTTTTTGTTTTCTTGTTGTGAAACAATTTTTTTCTTATTGCGCTCTAAGTTTTGCTTACGGGTATTCACCCCTCCCCTCTTAAAGATTTTGAGATGTTGGTGGACGAATTTGGCTCCTTTAGGAAATCAAAAGATTGGACCCCGGAGATGAAAAAGAAAGCTAAATCTAATGCCAAAGCTACTACCACTTTGCAATGTGGATTATCCCTTCTTATTATAAAGATAGGATGGAATTGGTTTAGTATATTCTTAACGATTTTGAGATATTGGTGGATGAATTTAGCTCCTTTAGGAAATCAAAAGATTGGACCCCAGAGATGAAAAAGAAAGCTAAATCTAATGCCAAAGCTACTACCACTTTGCAATGTGGATTATCCCTTCTTATTAGAAAGAGAGGATGAATTGGTTTAGTATATTCTTAACGATTTTGAGATATTGGTGGATGAATTTAGCTCCTTTAGGAAATCAAAAGATTGGACCCCAGAGATGAAAAAGAAAGCTCAATGTAATGCCAAAGCAACTACCACTTTGCAATGCGGATTATCCCCTGAACAATATATAATGATCAGCCTCTTTAAAAGCGCAAAGGAACCTTAGGAAAAATTGATAGAATTGCATGAAGTATGTATGACTCTAAGGTAGCAAAAAGAGATTTATTATATAATTGATTGTAGAATTTTAGCCTTAAAGATAGAGAACAGGTAAGTCAAATGCATGAGATGTTCAAATAAGTCCTAAATGGCCTCCACATTATAGGAGAAAAGGTAAAAAACTGAGATGTCATAGCTATGTTCTAAAATCCTTCCCTAGAACTTCTTTATGGTCAGATGCCTACAAAGTTTCAAAAGATTTATCTAATGCCAAAATTGATGAACTATTTTATAAGTTTGAGCTTCATGAACAACAAGCTAACCATATTGTCAAGGATAAAGGATTAGCCCTTGTAGTGGAGAAAAAGAAGGAGAAGGCTCCGTGATCATCTTAATCCAAGAGCTCCTCCAATTCGAAAAGTGAGGATTCTTCAACCGAAGTAGCACATCTAGTAGAGGTTCACGAAGAAGAACAAAAACATTAACAAAAGGGACATCAAGATGTATTTTAAAGATTCAAAGAAGAGAACCAAAATAAGAGGTAAGACTAGACCTAAGTCATTCATCGCTAGTTTTGAATGTAATAGGAAGGAGCACTACAAAAAGAGTACCACGAACTCAAAAAGCAAGAGGATAAAAGGGAGAAAAAGACATTGAAAGCTACTTGGATGAAACTTCAACATCATCATCATCCAAAGATCAAAAGTCAAAAAAAAAAAAGTGACAAAGACATAGCATTTATTTATTGCTTTGATGAACTTGATGAAAGCTCAAGTGATAAAGCAACATCCTCCAACGAAGAATAGTCTATCAACAATAGTGACGTAAAGTCCTCTAAGTTAGAGCATTTATATAATACCATTACATATTAAACAAATGCTCTTGCAAAATCTAAGGATAGGAATAAATGCCTCTCTAAAAAATTCATGGTTTAAAATCTCGAATCATATCGGGCAGCAAGGGCAAAACATCTCATTCTCCTAGCGGATAGCATGGCGCCAACACGGGCACGCCCTGCGCAAGACCCCACCGCTGCCTGGAGGCCCTGCGGCTTCTCGAAGGCCTCGCACAAGGGCCACGGTAGTGGCCGAGGCCTTACACGAGCCCCGCAGCTGCAACGAAGACCTCGCGGGAGCCCCGCAACTGCGTGCGGCTAAGTTTATTTTTTCAATTTAATTTTTTTTCTTTAACCATTAATGTTTTCTTAGGCAGTTTTTATTTTAATTTTACTTTTTATTTTTTTAATGATTAATTCTTTTCTCTTTTAATTCTTTCTCCTTTTCTCTATATTTTATTTTATTTTTATTTCTTTTATCCTTAAACATATGATTGATTTTTACATAGGAAAAAATTTCCTCTTTAAACTAATTAAAATAAATTAAATGTGAATTCAGTTTAAACGTACTTGATCCTAATCATTAGGTCTAGACTTTAGTTAATCTTAAATTAATTTTTACTCGATTTTAATTTTAAAATATTAATTTAATCTAATAGTAAGTATTTAGAGTAATCAAATAATTTAATAATATTTTTTAATTAATAAAGTACCGAAACTATATTGGCATGACACAATATAATACCGAAACTATATCAGTTCAGTCATAAACCAAAAATCTAATAATTAAGCCTAATTGATACAACAAAACTCAAGATGATATTAAAATTCATGTTAAAAAGTTTCAGTTAGTGCTTTCTCTTGAAAATTTGACTAGTGGTTTTAAAATTCTTGAATATGATGTTAGGTAATTAAAGGGTCATTTACAAGAAAGTAAAAACAAGGTTTAATTCTTTGCAAACACAACAAGCTTGCAATTCGTTAAATAATAAGAGTAGTAATTCATGCTTCATTCAATTTTACTAGTCTACATGTATTAAATCTTGGGTTCCCAAGCATTTACTCCTTTTGGGAATCAAAAGCTTGGGAATCTAAATCTTCATTAGGTATACATAAGAAAAAAGAATTTGGATTGATGGGTCATTGATAGTGGGTGTTCAAGACACCTGATGAATGATATTGGTAAATTCTCATCTCTTAGATATAAAAATAAAGGTAGTGTTTCATTTGCTAATGATAATAAACTTAATGTTGTTAGGAGTATAACTTACTATAAGTTAATTATGTGACATCCAGTGTTCGAAAATAGGCCTAGGTGGCCACCTAGGCATCACCTAGGCACTCGGCGGCCGGCAACCATCCCAGAACCGGGTGTGATGAGTCCGGCTCCGCCGGAGGTGTCACGATGCTGCTAGCGCCCGCGGCCGCCTACTCGTGGTGTTGTTTTTTCTTTTTTAAATTTTATTATTTATTCAATTTAATCATTTCCTCAACTAAATGGGGAAATTCGAATAGGCTTCTAGAAATCCTAATTAAATACCCTAATAAATTATATAAAAAATATATTTAAAATCAGTGTTGTAAATGGCGGTAGGCAATGGTGGGGCAGTCAGTGACCGTCTACTACCTCGGTCACCTAGGTAGTAGTGCCTAAGTGGTTGAATTTCTTTTTACTATTTTTTATACATAATATTATAAATAATTATTATTCTTTATAATATTTATTTTTAATAAAATATATTAATTAAAAATTTAAAATATCTAAATATTTAAAAATAAAAATATAATTATATATATTAAATTAATGGGATAATTCTATTAAGTATATTTAAATTATCCCAATCATAGCTAGAAGCTGATTAAAATTATTAATCTAAAGTAATTGAATTAAACCTTAACTTATAGCTTATCCGCGTACTTGTTTCAGCCAAGCCACGAGTTCAACACATCACCGGTACTGCAGAACAAGTTCGGATGCATCGCCGAGTTCGGGCAATGGCTTCGAGCCCGTCTTTGGGATCAAACAATGCCTCCGGGCCCCACGGTGGTGGAAGAAGGTGAGTTACAGCCTAAAGCACAGCCTCAGCCTAAGGCGGTGCAGTTAATGCCCGCCTCCCGCCTAGGCGGCCACCTCAACTACCATTTAGAACACTATTTAAAATTAAAATTTTATCTAAATTTTATTAATTTATTTATATTTTGATATTTTTATATTTAAAATTAAAAAATCTAATAAATTTTATTAATTGATATAAATCAATTTTATATTTTGATAATTTTATTTTTTTTATTTATTGATTTCAATACTCTTAAGTCTTAAAATCTAAATATTGTATATCTTAATATTTTATATATAATTACATCTTAATTATTTTATATATAATTTTTTCTTAGACTTGTTATTAATGATTTAAAGTTCTTAAACTTATTTTTAAATCACTTTTCAGGTTATCACAATTACAATGGCAAGCAATCCATCTTCAACGGCATCAATCACTCAAACTAGAATCCAGGATTCTTTGAAGAAAGTCAAATGACATCGGATGGAGTTTGGGATGTTAATTGATCTTAAAAACCTCAACAAAATTAAATGTAAGTTATGTGAAAAATGATGTGGGGGCGTGTATAGGATCTAGGAGCACAAAGTCGAAAAGCATCTAAAGAAGATAAAAATAAGTGCAATCAGGTTATTTTAGAAGGGAGGAATAGAAAGAAGAATAAAATAATGAAAGAACAAAGTTGTAGAGCAGAGGAGATAATTTCTCTAGATGAAGAAGAATTATCAACCATCATTGGATTGTGATAGTGGGGAAGATGATAAAGTTGAAGCTCTAGAGTGAGAGAACTTAACGAGTGATCCCGACCTAGCTTATGTGTAGTCCGGTCGGCCAACCTGGCGCCTCATGAGGATAGGTCATGGCCACGGGAGCTCCGACAACCCGACATGGCAGACCAGGGTCATGGGCTCGAGTCCCACTCGGGTCGGATCGCCCGACTAGATGGCTAATCAGGTATAGCCTGAACTAGCCCCACCTCGAAACGCCGAGTGCTCGACTTAAGGACGGCCGCTCGGCACGCTCCTTATGTTATAATTCTGTTTTCCGAGGGACGAGTCTACCGAGCTAGGTCCAAGCACCCCGCGACTTGGTGTGTAACATACATTCCGATCAGTATGTCATTAGCTTCATAGTTGGGTTCCCCGTGAAATAATCGATCGGCGCATCCTTTCGGTGCGCTCCAACTTGGAAGTTGTCGCTATCGGCGGCAGTACCTACCCCCTAACACCACTCTGCTAAAGATAGTACCAAAGTCGGCGCAGGTCGGCTCAGGCCTGACACCACTCGTGTCCGAATCACGAATATTTTGCTGACACAGTACCTTCCTGACAAGTTCTAGCAACCCATACCATGGCGCCCCCTGCATATGTCAGATGAGGCGGCGCCGGTCGGCGAGATGACAGTGGCCCCTGACCCTGTCCCCATATAAGACAAAATGTGGTCAACAGGACAAAGACTGTCGGCTCCCCCGGCAATATAAGGCTCTCCTTCCTTCACCTACAGCTATGCATAATACATTTTAGCTATAGTTCTTCCTTTAGCTTCATCTTCTCCACCGGATTCTGACTTGATCGTCGGAGGGTCTTGCTGGGAAGCTCTCCCGCGGGTTGCTGACGGTCGTTTTTCTCGTAGGAAAGGTGCTACTTGGAGCAATCCTCCGTGCCACTCATCCTTCTCCATCGACAAGCCAGTTTCGTCATCAAGTTGGGAGTCCACCTCGCTCTTTGACAGGATCATATTTGGTGTTAAAAGGAGGGCATTCGCCTGATCGAGAGCGCAAGATGGAAGAACCCAACCAAGTGACGGTCACAATTACACCTGAGGAGTACGAGTTCCTGATGGCTGCCCAGCCCAGAAAACCCCCTAGTTACCTCTACATGCGATTAGCCCGGCAACCTGATTTCTCAAGCCCTCGACCATGGGCAACTCGACAGGTCGGGGAAATGTCATCCTGCCAGAGGGCGTTTCAATCCCCTTCCCACCTGCATTTTACCGAGCCAGAGGAGACGAGGCTCACTCTAATCCCGCAGAGGCGTCCGCATCCAGTCAGACGCATCGGCAACGTCTGGATAAGGGAAAGGGCATAGCCGACACACCGGCTCCCCCAACGCGTTGCCCGTTTTCCTTGCAGATCCTCGAGAATTCGGTCCCCAAGCATCTCCGATTCTTTACCATCCTGGAGTACTCGGGAGCCAGTGATCCCGAGGAGCACCTCATGAAGTTTGAAAGCGCTGCCTTACTTCATCAATATCCCGAGGGCGTCAAATGTCGTGCTTTCTTGACGACCCTGTTGGGACCGGCTCAGCGATGGTTCGATCGACTCTCGAGTGGGTCCATGTCGAGTCTTGAGGAGCTCAAGAGGTTGTTCATGCAACACTTCGCGAGCAATCGGAAGCATCATAAGACCAGCCTCAACCTATTTGCATTGAAACAGGGTCCGAAAGAATTGCTCGGAGCCTACATCAAGAGGTTCAATAGAGTGGCTATGGGCGTATCGACCGCTACCCCTGAGGTTCTCATTAGTGCGTTTTCTCAGGGTTACAGGAGGGAGATTTCTTCCGTTCACTGATTAGGAAGCCCCCAAAGGACTTGGACAGTCTATTGGAAAAAGTTGTTAAGTACATCAACGTAGAAGAAGCCCAAGCCGCCTGGAGAAAGGAAGTCGGGGGCACCCCAACACCCAGCCCCCCACAGAATAGCCGCTCGCCGGGCAGACCCATCCGCAGCCCAAGAGGGGCAGTCGACCGGGGAGGGATGGAGGGGAGACACATACAGCAAGTAGCTCAAGATGTCTGCCGACCCGGTGGAAGCCTTATTGCGCATTCCACCAAAGTAACACACACAGCACCGATGAATGTCAACAGGCCGGGAGAGGTCGGGCCCCTATCGCTCGGGGATGGGGGTGACAGGTCTCCCCAGGATGTGGCTTAGGTCAGGGAGGTCCCTCGGTCGTACCAGAGACAGGAGAGCTTAGGCGGAACACACCTGCCGCTCGCAACCTATTTCTCCTGGAGTGGCAGGCTGAGCCCGAAGAGATAGAGGAAGAATAGGCCAACCAGCAGAATGTCGTCCGAGGAGGGGTCCATGTGATCTCGGGTGGGCCAACCGGAGGAGACTCGAACCGAGCGAGAAAGGTCGAGGTACGCTGACTGGAAATTCACCAGGTGGGAACGAGCGCCACTCAGCGCAAGGCCGTCAGATCAGTTTTGGGCCACAGGACCTGCAAGGATTGGAGGTCCCCAATGACGATGCCCTGGTCATCACTGTCGTGATCGTCAACTATCAGATCCACCGCACCATCATGGACACAAGCAGCTCGGTAAACATACTGTACAAGAAAGTTTTCGGCCAATTGCAGATCGAGTCGTTCCAGTTGGAGTTGGTGACTACGCCTGTTCGGGTTTACGGGGAACCAGGTGTAGCCGATCAAGCAGATACGTCTAGTTGTGCCCTGGGCAAAGAGCCCCTAAAAAGAACCAAGTGGTCCACCTTCCTAATAGTGGACACCCCTTCAGCCAACAACGTGATATTGGGATGACCGACCCTCAATGAGTTCCGAGTGGCGATCTCAACCTTTTACCTCAAGATAAAGTTCCCGGTCGGCGATAAGGTCGGGGAAGTAAAGGGGGATCAACGAGTGGCGCGCCGATGCTACGTGGACGACGTTCGGGCAGAGGGTCAGAAATCAAGGCGAACATCCACTAGCTGCAATATGGTGCAGGCTTCCCCTTGGGCAAAACTGCACGAGGACAATGAGGAGGCCCAGTTACTCCCCGATCGGGCTGAGACCAAAGTCAGGATAGAGCAGACTTGTCCGACGAATTAAAGCAGCCGCTGTTGGATTGCCTGGCACGGAACTAGAATGTATTCGCCTAGTCGATAAAGGATCTCCAGGGGGTCTGGCCGGAAGTGGTCGAGCGCCATTTGCACGTGTATCCGAGCGCCAGACCGGTCAAACAGCGCAAGAGGGATTTCAGTATAGAGCAGAACAAGGTCATTCGAGCAGAGATCGAGAAGCTATTGGATGCCTGACACATTAGAGAGGTTCAGTTCCCGGCCTGGCTAGCTAATGTGGTCCTCATGGCCAAACCTGATAACAAGTGGCGAGTCTGCGACTTTTACGGGATCGGGATTTCTTTCCTTTTTTTTTTAAAGCCCTAAACTTGTTGTCGATTCATCTACCTCTTCCAGACACCTCCGGAATCGTTGTTGCCTCCTCCGGAATTGTCGCTGCCTCCTCCGATATCGCACGCAGCAGCAGGTATGTATTTAGTTTTTTTTACTTTTCCAGCGTGCTTCCAGCGTCGTGGGATGCCGGAAATGTCGCAGGAGTCTTCCGGCGGTGCCGGATGGCTCCGGGGACGCGTCCGACGCCGCCCGAAGCATCCCGCGATGCTTTCGGTGGCGTCAGACATGTCGCAAGACATTTATGGCGCCACTGGACTTGTCGCCGGAGACATCCGGCACCGCCGGAAGTCTCCGACGACGTTGCCGTCACCGCCGAACGTTTCCCGCGACGCATCCGGCGGCGGCGACAGCGGTCGATCCTGCGCCGACGCTATTTTTTTTTAATTTTATTATTTATATTTATTATTTAATTTTAGTTAAAGTTTTAAACATTTCCTCTAATAAATAGAAAATTTGAATTATAAATCATATTTATTAATTATAAATCATATTCTTATTCAAAAATTTATATTTAAAATTTAAAAAAATATATATATTTTATATATAATTTTTTTGATTTTTTATAATTTATTAATGATTCTAAAGTTCTTAAATTTGTTTTTAAATCATTTTTCAGGTTATTACAATTACAATGGCAAGCAATCCATCTTCAACAGCATCAGTTACTCAACCTGAATCCGGGATTCTTAGAAGAAAGTCAAATGACATTGGATGGGAGTTTGGGATGTTGATTGATCCTAAGAACCTTGACAAAATTAAATGCAAGTTGTGTGGAAAAATAATGTCGGGAGGAGTATATAGGATTAAGGAGCACATTGATAATATACCTGGAAATGTATCTGGTTGTCAAAAAGCATCTCAAAAAGATAAAAACAAGTGCAAATAGGTTATTTTAGAAAGGAGGAACAGAAAAAAGAACAAAATAATGGAAAAACAAAGTTGTCGAGCAAAGGTGACTATTTCTCCTGATGAAGAAGAAGGTTCTGAAATTGAAGGGATAGATCCATCTAAAAAACCTCTTCCTTTTGGCCCCCTAGATAGATTTGCATCAGCAATTGCTCCAGAAAATGTAAGTTCAAGTGGGAGTAAAGTGTTTCGCCAAAAAAATATAAATAAGGCTCTTTTCAAGGAGAGAACTCAACAAGTGCAACAATATGTTGGGAGATAGGTTTATGAAAATGGAATCCCATTCAATACCGTTGATAATGATAGCTTCAAGCAACTAATGGAAGCAGTGGGTCAATTTGGACCAGGATTCAAGCCTCCAACTCAATATCAACTAAGGGAACCACTGTTAAAAGCCGAAGTTGAAAGAACAAAACAACTGCTGAAGAAACATGAAGAAGAATGGGCAAAGAATGGATGCTCGATCATGATAGATGCATAGAGTGATAGAAAAAGAAGAAGCATCTTAAATTTGTGTGTTAAGATTTGATCCAAATTGGATTAATTGAGTTAGACTCAAGTGAATCTAATTGGGCTATGGGATTGAGTTCTAATTTGAGTTAGACTCATTTAGATTAGACTCAACCACATTTGAATGAGATATTAATTCATTAAAATGTTTAATGAATTAATAATAGAGGAAGATGAAAAGTTTCTCTTCATTGGATGAAGAAAAGTTGAAGAGTCACATGAGAAACATGTACTCTAATTGGGTTTTTATTGGCTTTAATGGAGGGAAGCTAAAATGACAAAAACTCTTCATATCTTCATATTCATTGGATGAATATAAGAGAGTTTTTCTTATCATTTGGATGATGTTCTTGTCATTTTTCTTCTCCTCCTTCCCTTTGGCGGAACCCTTCTCCTCCTCTCCTTCTTGCTTTGTGAATATTCTCTTGTGGCTAGCACCACAAAGGCGATTCTTCTCCGAAGCTTGAGAGATCGTGTTCGTGTGGATACGCATAGAGGCATGGACACTTGAACGTCTAAGAGATCCGACATACCTTGGACGAGCGGGATAATCGAAGGGCACGCTTCAAAAGTATACTTATAAGATAGGAATTTGTAGATCTAATTTTGTATGAGTTTTTCTTTCGCATGGATTGCTCGTGGGATCTATTATTTCCGCTGCGATTTTAAATGTTTATGTCTATAGATCCCTACAATTAGTACATTATAAGAGCCTTTTTTGGAAGTTACTATTTAAGGTAGCTGATTGAAGGCTACAACTTACAAGGATCTACTGCAATGATGGGTAAAGTCATTGAGCGTCAACAATTAGTGGACTGTTGGTGAGGTAGCAGTCTAGTAATACAAGACAAACAAGATTGATTTCTAGAACACACTTGGAAGCTTGGGAGATGCCTATAAATATAGGGCATGTTGGTATTGAAAAGCATTCAATCTATAGCAAGATATTGTGCTAGACTATTTACTCTCAAGCTCTTCTCTCCACTTGTGATTTTTCTTTTATACTTTTGTGACCAAGGCATTGTAAGAGGTTTCTCTACCTCCGGAGGATTTTCAAGGAGAAAAAAAATGGAATTCATGGAGTAAGTTGCTGTTGAAAGATCATAGGTAGTGGAGCAAAAGCCCGAGGGCTGCCAAACCACATAAATCATTGAATTAGCATCGTGTCCCTCTACTTTTCTAGGCGCATTTCTGTTATTGTGTGTTGCATTTATTTTCTTGTTGTGGAATTACTTTTCTTACTGTCCTCTAAGTTCAATTTAATGCTAAAAGAAAACTTTCATTAGTAAGGCCTGTCATACTTCATGGATCAAAATGTTAGCTTAGGAAACAACATATAGAAGAAATTAGAGTAGCAAAGATGAAAATTTGAAGATGAATAGTTGGAATTATTGGAAAAAAGAATAAAAAATTACTATTGAGGAGCAAGTAGGTGTAAAATTCATAGATTATATAATGATAGAAAATAAATCAAGATGGTACAAATTGATAAATTGAACTGATTAGAGTTGAAGCTGTGCTAGACAGAGTGAGCGACTCCATACAGCGGATCACAAATAATTGGGATTAATACAGCCTAATCATCATGATAATTGTGTCTGGCTAGATTCTTATTAGAGAACAATAACAAATTTAAGAGATTAAACAGACCGGTCAATAGGATAGAAATCAGGATTTAGGATCAGAAAAGTTCTGCTTGTAATACCTACTGGGTCTGAAAAGATCAAAGTCCATCCATTCTCAAATCTCATAACAATAAGACCAAGAAGAAGATACACCCAAATCACTGTATTGGAAGTGAATTCCAACAGCAGGTTCAGTATTCTGCCGATTTCTGCATCAGATCTTGTAGCCCGGTCGCCTTAGGAACCAACAGGAAGTTTCTGTTTCCCCCTTCCACCTGTTCCTGGGGCAACGGACCACAGAGATACTGACGCGACAATTTCAATTCGCAAAGGAAGGTATAGGGATACAGAGAACCGAAGCACATGCAGCGAAAAGAATTTTGTTTTTGTTTTTGTTGTTTGGTACCTGGATGCGGTGGTCTGTTCGCCGCTCACCGCCGTTCGCCGTGGAAGCGAGTGCACCGTTTTCGTTCGCTAATGCCGCAAGCTGTGCGAGAAATGGAGAAGAGATCACTCGACACGATGGAGAGAGAGAGGAGGAGGCGGAGTTGTGATCGGGCGATCGAGCAGCCTGTATTTTGGGAGGGAATGTTTTACTTAAAAACACATAATTCCAATTAGTCCTAAAAATAAAAACAGTAAATATTTGGGGGAAATTTTAAAAGAAACTTTCATTTTTTAATCGTATACCTTTAATTTAAAAAAAATAAAATGGCAATTTAAAAAAATATATATCCTTTTATAGTGGATTCGGACCAATGATATATTAAAATATTTTTTTAATTTGGTTAAGATTGCTTCAAAGTAGACCCAACCAAGGATCAGGTCCCGACCCGGTTCGTCGGGTCGAACTAGAACTAGCTTGACATGATGCCGGCCCGATTCCAACCCAAGCAAAACTGGCGGGTCGAACTGTCGATTAACCGGCAGTTCGAACAATCGGTTCCAACGGCTTCGAATCGTCGGTTCCCCGGGTTTTTTTATTTTTTTATTTTTTTTAACAGTTAAGATCATTTGACCGTTTTTTATCAATGGCTATGATTTAGTAACCATTATGATCCAAACTCTATAAATAGGGAGTTCATTTCATCATTTTCACACACATCTTCTCTACTCTCATTTGCAACTTCATCTTCTCTACGTGTTTTCGACTCCATCTTTCAACGACAATGGAAGGAGGTCACGGAGTTTTATCATCTCGATCTCGAAGGGAAAAAGAAATAGCATACGAAGATCCCGCCATTCAAATTCAATTCACTGATGATGAGATCGAGGTCAACCTCAGCACCTTCCAACACCCAAAACATAAGGAATTACCGATGTAATTACTTCTAAGGATCGAGAAAATCCTCCTCTAAAATCTTCTATTTTCATTAAACATTTTAAGAATGTCACACTTCCGTCGGGAGAATTGTATGCAAAATATAAGTATTGCAATGCTTCCTACAAATTCCAAGTCAGCAGCGGCTATGGTTCGTTGTAACGACATGTAGAAACGAAACACACGACAGAATATGGACTCAACCGCTCTCAAGCACAATTATCAAGATTTTCTAGGATAGTAGTACTGATTCTGGTTTATTTTTATATTCTGATAATAAATTAATAGAATGATTAACTAAATTTATTTTCGTAGAACATCTTTCTTTTAGTTTTGGATCTAAATGCACATTTGAAGATTTTTGTAAAAAATCTTTTAATCCATGTGATAAATGTGTTCTTAGGATTACACTTACTCATACAATTAAAAGATTAGTAAAACAAGGAAAAAGAATTTAATTGATAAATTTAGTAAATTAAATAATAAAGTTTTTTTATGTTCCAATATTTGAAGTGATCATTGATAAACTCATTCTTATATGGGTGCGACTTGCTATTGGATTGATAACTCTTTGATTGTCCAAAAAAGATTGATAACTTAATTTTAAAAGAATATGGATTGACTCATAAAATATTTTCAATATCATTAGATAATGCTAGTTCTAATACTACTTCTATAGATAAACTAAAATTTATTTGTCAATATGTTATTAGTAGTTTATTTTTTATATTCATTGTGTATGCCATGTTTTAAATTTATGTGTTCAAGATGGATTAAAACTTTTAGAAAATTATATTAAACCGATTAGAATCGCAATTTCATATTTATGGTCGGATCTATCTATGATGAAACAATGAGGTAGGTTTTGTAAAGCTAATGGAATGAGACCTAAAAAATTTCCACGTGATGTTCCAACACGTTGAAATTCAACATATTAATTATTACAAGATTCATTTTAATATAAAGATTTATTATATTTATTTTTTTGGCACAAAATAGTAATATTAATATGTATTTATTTTTACAACAATAGAATATTTGTAGTAATATTTATAAAATTTTAAAAGTATTTAACGATGCAACCGAAAAACTTTTTGATGTTTATTATCCCACTGTTCATTTAGTTTTAATGAATTTTTCTAATATAGTATTAGTATTAAATGTACACATTAATAATGAAGTTTTAACTTCTTGCATATTAACTGAAAACTAAATGGGAAAATATTTTTATTTTATTCTTAAAATTTATTTAATTATATTTACTTTAGATCTTAAATTTAAATTAGAAATTTTACCAGAAATGTTAACTTTATATTATGATGTTTTAATTCCTATTAAAGATTTTTCTTCTTGAGATCTAGTTAATATTATATATAATATTTATAATCAATATTATATTAAATATAGAATACAATTAAACTAATATTTTTGAAATACAAGAGTCTACTAGTACTGATTTAAAACTTACAAAAACATAGCTTTTATTAAAAGAATAGATGAAACATTCATGAGGATCTTCAAATTCCACATAGGAATTTGAGAATTATTTTATGACTGCTTTTAATTTAAATGAAGTAGATAGCGAAGATTTTGATATATTAAAATAGTGGTCACAGAATGCTCAAAGCTTTCTTGTTGTCTCCCTAATTGTCAAATAAATTTTAGCTTGTCCAGTATCAACTGTTACTGTGGAGCAGACGTTCAGTGCTGATTAATATATTAGATAAACGGTGATCAACTATGCCTCCCGACTCATTGGAAGCTCAAGCATTACTAGACGATTGGACCAGAGCCGAGAAAAGAATTCAAGGAATGCAACTTTCAAAAGACGAAGTCGAAGATTTTGATACCAAAGGAACGAATACAATGGGAATGAGAGGAAATAGAAATGAGTGATGTAAATTATAAAAGGGTAAAAATATAAAAGAAGTACATGGGCTTTGATTCCCCTATAATCTAAGGGGATATGTAGGCAACTTGAATAAGTGCAAACCCTTTTTTAAATAAATTTTATATTTTAAATTTAAATTTTTAATTTTTAATTTTTATTTTTTTTAATATAATAATCTCGAATCATCGCGAACCGTAGCGAACTATGAACCGGTGGTTCTGAACCGTGAACTGTAACCGTCTTGAGCGGTTAAGATTAAAGATCAACCTCCCACGAATCGTCGAACCGACATTTCTGAACCATAGAATTGGCATTTTTGAATCATAGTTGGGTCTACTTCAAAGTAGATTAAAATCACTCAAATATGATAAATTCGATCGCTTTAGAGTTATTTACTACTGTTTCTGTGGGCTCCGGAGTATAGTGCACGGAAGGGCGTTATTTTATCATTGAGATATCTACTTCTCTATTTATCTTAGTGATTGAAAAATTTACCTTAGAGACATAGAACTATGAGAACTTAGGGAAAGACGAAGAATAAAATGGAGCACTTTGAGAACTTGACGTCCAAGCGTAACAAAGACCTGATTAATTGGATTCAATGGCTAGAACCATTTATGACATCAAAGACTCAATGATATAAGAATTGAGAGAAATTACAAGGGATTATAATCTTGAGTTACTTTTTTTAGGTACTCTACCTAGTGGGTATTAACAAAGGAACAATATGTTTTGAGTTATAGTATTATTTTTGATAATCCAAGTTTCCAAGTTTTGCTCAATTGATTCTGGAAGTAGATGACCTTTCCTCTAGCTTGTTTATCGAATAAATCTGGAGCACAACTTATACATACTCATAAGCCGACCTCCAAAATATTCATTATTATTAAGATTCAAATTTTGATCATTTTATTAATTTATTTCGAGTATTTTACTATTGCACCACACTTGTGTAGTCAACGATTAGCTTAATCTTGATTTAAGTTAAAAATTTTTAGAAGATTCAATCAATTGAAGTGTTAAGTCGACTACAAAAGTTTTGCTTGTGCAAGTACTCCAGGTTAATTTTGATGTGTTCAACCAAGTCAAGTTGGGTCCTGGTCTATTTTGATCCCTGTGTCTAAGTGTGCAGGAGCTTAGGAGCGCAAGAAGTTGAGCAAAAGACACAGCAGATGAGAAAGATGACACGGGAAGTGTTAAGTTAAAAATTGAAGTTAAAAATTGAAGTGTTAAGTTAAAAATTGAAGTTAAATCTTGATTTAAGTTAAAAATTTTTAGAAGATTCAATCAATTGAAGTGTTAAGTCGACTACAAAAGTTTTGCTTGTGCAAGTACTCCAGGTTAATTTTGATGTGTTCAACCAAGTCAAGTTGGGTCCTGGTCTATTTTGATCCCTGTGTCTAAGTGTGCAGGAGCTTAGGAGCGCAAGAAGTTGAGCAAAAGACACAGCAGATGAGAAAGATGACACGGGAAGAGAGCCAACAGGCTCAGTGCATCCGAGAAACACGTAGTTCTATAGAAGAGTATGTCGGTGGAGCTAGAAGAACGCACGCGACATCCGAGGGACGAGAAGCCGGGCGGAAGCACGTATGAGGAGGAGGTCGAAGGAGGGTTCGGATGAGTCCAACTCTAAAAGGCTTGGAAATCACACAAGAAGACCCACTGGAGTATAGTCAGCATAAAGCTGACTGAAAGCCACTCGAACACCCGAGAGCACTCGGGCGCCTGTGAATAAGGGTGCCTCTATGCACTTGGGTGCCCCTATTCCCGAGCGCCTCAGTGTATACTGTTGGACCTGGGATGACTAGAGAGGGAGGTGTGAATAGCCACCCACTTAAACACTCTGGCTCCTTTTGATTTTTTCTGCACTTAGGTTAGCAGCGGAAGAAAAACAGAATAGAAAGAAAGGAGAAAGAAAACAAACCAGCGCTAACACAGAAAATTTACAAGGTTCGGGGATAACTTGCCCCTACTCCTTGGCGTGTCCGTGAGGTGAGCGATCCCTTGATCGTCGACAGATCAAGCGCCGGAATGAATCCGGATAAGAAAATCTCCTTCTCGGTGGAGTAACTTCTCTACAGACAATCTCAGACAGATATCAGAGTAAGCACAGAGACTTTGAGAAGAAGCTTACAGATCAACAGCGCAAGCACAGAAGGCACGAAGACGAAGCTTCACACAGAGCACAAAAACAACACACAACTCTATGACAAGAACCTTCACTCAGCTTTTCGTTCTCGTTGTGTCGGCTTGATTTCCGATCGATTGATTACTTGTCTCTGTTTCGCCAACCTCCTCTTAAGCCTTTCTTATGCTCATCACCAGGCTTCGTCAGCCACTGACCCACGACTTCGTCACCCACTGACCTCCTCTGAGCTCTCAGTCCACTGAAGACCTCTTCAGCTGAGCCTCGGGTCAGTCGCCAGTCGCGCTAGAAGCTGTTGAAACCTGCAAACAGATAACAAACAAACTTGTCGTAGCGAAAGTCGCCATTGACACTCCTTCTTGGCTTGTATCGTCTTCATATCATCTGCACACTCAACAGACTGATTAGCAAAGCAAATCAAAACATATCAGAAGGTATCAGAAGAAATCAGAACGTAATCAAAAATCTGACACTAATTCAAATTAAAGTTTTGAGACGCTGATTGGTCACCCTGACCGATCAGACACCCTTCTGACCGATCAGACTACATTCTGATCGATCAGTGAATTTTTGATCGGTCTCACTTACCGATCAGAGATCAGGGATTGGTCACCAGACCGATCCTCAAACCTATTGTGAATTCCAGATGATTTTCAGCAAGGCACTGATCGATTAAAGAGACCGATTAGTGATGGGCCTGATCGATCCAGTGAACCTCTGATCAGTCTCACAGATTGATCAAAGACCAGGGATCGGTCACTAGACTGATCCCTTAGCCTATTGAGATTTCAAGCCCAACCACCTGATCGGTCACTTGACCGATCAGGTCAATGCCTGATCTTTCATATCACAAACACCTGATCGGGCCCTTGACCGATCAGGTCACTTCCTGACCGATCAGGAACAATCCTGATTGGTCCAGGATGGCCCCGATCGGTGATCGATCAGACAGACCGATTAGGGTACCATACAGAATCTTCTGACTTGTTTCTGATCGTTCACCAGACCGATCAGCCACCATACAAAATGTTTCTGATCTGTTTCTGATTGGTCACCAGATCGATCAGACACCCTAGATCGGTCACCAGACCGATCTACTATCAAGGGAATTCGTGCCAACTCCCTGATCGGATTCCAGACCGATCCACAACCGCGGGAGTTCGTGCCAACTCCCTGATCGGACTTCAGACCGATCCAGCTCCGACCATTTCGACCCTGAGTCCAGAGAACATACTCCCTTGCCTTCTCTGACTCAGTCTGGTCCCAGAGAACGAGCTCCCGAGCCCTCTCTAACTAGTACACTCAATGCTCAGTCCCCCGGACCAAGAACCCATGCCCAGCTTCACTCACCGGGACTTCCTTTACCTAGCTTCCCTTGCTAGGACCCGGCTTCACTCACCAGGGTTTCCTTCACCTAGCTTCCCTTGCTATGACCCAGCTTCACTCACCAGGATTTTCTTCACCTAGCTTCACTCACTAGGACCCGACTTCACTCACCAAGATTTTCTTCACCTAGCTTCACTCACTAGGACCCGGCTTCACTCACTGGAATTCATGCTCAGTCCTCGACCAGGACTTAATCCAAACTTATCTTACTCAACCAAACTTAAATCGGTGTCAACACCAAAATAACAATCAGGCCAGACTACATCAACAATCTCCCCCTTTTTGTTGTTTGATAACCCGATTTAAGTTTAGGTATTAGAAGTCAAATTTCATCATCGCAAGGGAATCAGAGTCCCCCCTACAATAATTTAATTCGTTATAAACCCTAAACTTAACTAACCATTCTCTCCCCCTTTGTCAAACACCGAAAAGGGTGTAGACTGGTTATTAAGTTTAAAAATTTCCCCCTTAACCAAGGGTCTCTCCCCAAAACCAAAAGAAACAAGAGGTAATAAGTGAAAGGCATATGAAAAGCATATGAAATAAATGTAACAAGGCAAAACACTCATATGCATTATATGACAATGGAGGAAACATAGACTGTAACTAATGACAGAAATAAACATCAAAACAAGCAAACACCTCAGAATGTCATCAGTCACACAGTCATGAAACAGTAGTCATAAGTCAAAATACAACAAAAGAATATCAATCCTGATCAGCAGGATCATGGGGAACATCAGACTGCATCGGATCAAATGCAGTGTCATCAGCAGGTAGGAAACTCCCTGGGGTCGTGCTGCTCGAAGGCTGAAAGCTAGGAAATGTCTGCGGTGGCGGATGACCAACCATCCATGCACGCATCTCTGCAAACATCTCCCGCTGCTCGGTATGCATCACAGAAACCTCAGACCGAGTCACCTGCTGCTCGAGCTCCCACATATGAAATCTGTGGTCAATCGTCTGCTCGAGCTCGGCAATCTGCCATCTGAGATCCGGCTCCGCCTCCTCGTCGTCCTCCGCTGCAGCGGGCGCACCATGATATCCAGCTGGATCTGCGACTACCTGAACATGTGGCGCCCGTGGAAGCTCTCCAAGACCCCTCCCATCCTTCCATCTAATCCCCCGAGCATCGACAATGATACCTGACTTGGAAAACACGCGTTTTCCAAGTCTGCAGTCTTGCCGAACCATCGGCACAGTCCTACCTTTGGACACATCAATACCGACTGACTGGAGCCAGTCCGTAATGATGTGACCAAAAGGCATGTATACTGTACGACGCCAGGGATCACTATGATAGATAATGGAATGGAAAATGCTCGCTATGATGTCAAAGTCAAGGTGGCGATGCATCCCATAGACCATCAAGCAATGGTAAGGACGGATCTCCGCTAGGGGCTTCGAGGTGATCGGCAAAAGGCAGTTGGTGATAATCTTGAAAAGGACATAGTCAACTAGGGAAAGTCTAAGAGCAGCAAAAGTGGGGAACTCAGTGGTTAGTTCATCAAGGCTATCTGGCCTGGGGTGTCCGAAAAAATACTCGTAAATGGAATCAGGAGCGACTCCCCTGAACGGAATCGGTAAAGGATCTGGAATAGTAGGGAAGATGGAAAACTCATTCGTTGCTTGACGACAATCCAGATACTCCGAGAAAATGGAGTAAGTGAAATCTAAATTGGTTCTGGCCACTCGAGTGGTAAACCCCGAACCGCCGTCGGTAAGAAGGTTGTTATAGAATTCGGAGACTAAATCAATGTTGATGTCTCGTTCAAGGAAAAGAATTGATTCAAGGTTATAATATTCGATAATCTGTCTTACTGATGGACAGTGGTCATACACAAATGATTTATCCACAGATCGACAGGGGAGGAGTTTAAAGGTACAGTTTTGGAAAGCTCGTTCGAAATATGCATTGGGGAATCTTGAACTGGACGAGGGCTGAGGTCTAGAGGATGGCTGGGTTGGTCTAGATGAAGAAGGGGACTTGGACTTTGAGATTCCCTCACCGGGAGCCTTACCTTTGGAAGATTTTCTGAGATTGAGAGTAGGTCACGACACATAAAAAAATGGGTCAGTGAAGGTCACGACACAAAAAGATTGGGTGATGAAGGTCACGACACAAAAACACCAAAATACCAAAATGAATAGGATTTGAAGTTGGATTTTGGGGTAAGGGCACGACACCATCATTAAGCAAAGTGATTAGATCCAAAATCACATAAATATTACAAAGCAATTAGTAAAGAATGAGAATAGGTCTTACTTAGGTGCCATGTTAGTCGGTTGGTTGAGAAGAACACCACAGAGAGGTTGCGCAAGAGAGAATGTTTGTTGAGAAGAAAACCACAGAGAGCTCGCACACGAGAGAACTCGCAGAGAAAGAACTCACTCGCGTAAGAGAAAGAGGTGTTCGACGGCTAGGGTTATAGAGTTGGTGGATCGATCACTAACCAGTTTTAATGGGGGAAGATCGGACGGTTGATCGATTGGAGGGCTTTTTGGACCGATCAGGGAGTTCCCTGATCGATCAGAAGTGATCCGATCGGTCACTGTGACCGATCAGAGGACTACTGATCGGTCACCAGACCGATTAGGAGGATCCCTGATCGGTCTGTAGACCGATCAGGAGGACTTTGATATTTTGATTCAGGAGCCATGATCGGTCAAAGTGACCGATCAGGGAGAGTCCTGATCGGTCGGTGGACCGATCAAGTTGGATACAACCCATCAAAACGATTTCTGATTTCTGAGGTGATTTCTGATCGGTCTATGGACCGATCAAATTTCAGAGGAGTTTCTGAAACCCTGATACATTCCAGAAACTCTCGTTTCAAACACCCCTTTCAAACTCTAATACAATCAGATTTAATTCCTTTGATCCTACAGGGGTTCTCTTAACCAAAATGTATTTCTTCACATCATCAATCAAGAGAAGGTCGTTTCCTTACGGATTAAAAATCTTAAAATAGACTTGTATCAAATTTGAATCAGGTTTGTATCAACAACCAATGCTCCAATCAATTTTACTTGATTGGAATGTCCAAGTATGTTCTTGGAACCAAATACACATATATTATGCATTGGTTTTCCCCATACTTGGTCAAATTAATGATCTTTATCTATTCAACCTTATTACTTAAGGGATGCATGATACATTTTGAGTAATTTGGTTGATCCTAACATCTCACTCTATTTCTAGCAATACAAAAATATTTTGTTAAACCTTATAGTTTGTGTGAGATGTCTCCAAGTTGCCCAACAATTAGGAATGACCATGAAGGGTTTTTAACATCCTATTGTGCACGACACATTCTTAACTCCCTCCTTAAGAAACTAAATTCATTTTCGGGGAGTAGTTTAGTGAAAATGTTCGCTAGATTCGATTTTGACTCTATATGTGAGAGTACAATATCTCCTCTAACAACATGATCTCTAATGAAGTGGTGACGCACTTCAATGTGTTTGGTCCTTGAATGGTGGACTGGATTTTTTGTAAGGTTTATTGTGCTTATGTTGTCACACAATACTTGCACACCCTTGTAAGACAATCTATAGTCCTCTAAAGTGTGTATCATCCACAATAATTGTGATACACTCTATCCCATGGCGATATACTCCGCCTCGGTCGTGGAGAGAGTAACACAATGTTGCTTCCGACTTGACCAACTTACCAATGATGATCCTAAAAATTGGCAACCCCCACTTGTACTTTTCCGATCCAACTTGCACCCAGCATAGTCGGAATCGATATAGCCTATTAAATCAAACGACTCTGTACAGGGGGGGTACCAAAGACCAACTCCAATTGTGCCCTTAAGGTATCTCAAAATTCTCTTAATAGCAATTAAATGAGATTTCTTGGCACATACTTAGTACCTAGCGCACATACCCACAACAAAAAGAATATTCAGGCGACTCGCTGTGAGGTATAACAAACTACCTATCATACTTCTATATTGAGTCAAATCGATTGGCTTCCCACTCTCATCATTACCTAATCGCGTGTTAGTCGCCATGGGAGTGGTTACCTCGTTAGAGTCACTCATGTTAAATTTCTTGAGCATCTCCTGAGTATATTTGGATTGATGCACATGGATCCCGTCTCGAGTTTGTTTGATTTCAAGTCCAAGGAAGAAAGTCAATTCTCCCACTAGACTCATTTCAAACTCACTCTCCATGTGTCCAATGAACTCATTCAAATAACCCTTGTTATTGGAGCCACAAATTATATCATCGACATACACGGGCTAAAAAATATTATCACCATCTCTACGTAGAAATAGCGTAGAGTCTATTTGACCTCTAATGAAGCTTTTTTCAATTAAGAATGTTGACAACGTCTCATACCAAGCACGAGGTGCTTGTTTTAGGCCATAAAGAGCCTTCTTTAGCTTAAACATGTGGTTTGGAAATTCAGAATTTTCAAACCCCGGTGGTTGTTCAACGTAGACCTCTTATCTAATGAAGCCATTCAAGAAAGCCAATTTTACATCCATTTGATAGAGTTTGAAACCTCTATGTGCTGCAAATGTAAGCATCAATCGAATGGATTCCAATCGTGCCACGGGAGCATATGTCTCATCGTAATCAAGGCCTTTAACTTGACTATAGCCCTTAGCTACTGAGTGTGCCTTGTTTCTTACGATTTCTCCTTATGGTTCATTTTATTCTTGAAGACCCATTTGGTTCCAATAATTGTGGTTTTCTTAGGTCTAGGAACTAAATCCCAAACTTGGCTTCTCTCAAATTGACCTAACTCATCTTGCATAGCAATAATCCAATCGGGATCATGCAATGCCTAGTCAACTATTGTAGGTTCAATTTCAGAGATCAAGACAACCTCATTAGCCTCATTCCTAAAGAATGATCTAGTTCTAACCCCATGATGGATATCTCCAACAATTTGGTCTTGGGGATGACTAGAGGCTAACCTAGTTTGCCTTGGTGTTTGAGGTGCTTCCTGGATGGCTTCACTAGACACAGGCTCAGACTCAGGGTCAGGCTGAGCTCCATGTCGTCTAGGCTCACCATCATCAGATTCATCCGCAACATTCCCAACACTTGGACTTTCATCCAATCCTAATCTCCTAAGTTCGAATTGAACTCCCTCTACATCTTCTGAATGATCAATCACTCTTGAGATCTTCTTAAATATAACGTTAGAAGATTCTTCAACTAACCTAGATTTCTTGTTGTAGACTTGGTAAGCTTTGCTGACAAGGGAATACCCGACCAGTATCCCTTCATCTGCTTTTGCTGTGAACTTTCCAAGATGATCCTTGGTGTTTAGAACGAACACCTTACACCCAAACACCCGGAGATGTTTAACTGTAAGTGGTCTTCCAAACCAAAGTTCATGTGGAGTCTTCCCTACAAACCTATGGATGAGGTTTCGGTTTTGCACATAGCAGGCTGTGTTTACAGCTTCAGCCCATAAGTAGCTCGGTAAAGAGTACTCATTAAGCATGCTTCGTGCAACTTCTTGTAAGACTCGGTTCTTCCTCTCTACAACACTATTTTGCTGTGGTGTTCTAGGAGTAGAGAACTCATGTCTATATCCTTTTTCTTGACAAAACTCCAAAAACCTATTATTTTGAAATTCTCCTCCAAGATCACTCCTAATGGTTTTGATTGTTGAAGATTTTTCATTTTCAATTATTTTACAAAAAGAAATAAAAATATCTAAGGTTTGATCCTTATGTTTTAGAAAATACGTCCAAGTATATCTAGTATAGTCATCAATGATCACAAAACAATATCTACTACCATTCAATGAAACTATAGTACTACAATCAAATAAATCCATATCCAGTAAATCTAAAGCGGTAGAGGTACTTACAACGCTTTTACCTTTATGAGACGCTTTTGTTTGCTTACCCATTTGACATGCATCACATAACTTCTCCTTTTCGTATTTGATGCTTGGTAAGCCTCGTACAAGTCCCTTGTTGACCAATTTCCGGATGTTCTTCATGTTCACGTGAGCCAACCTCTGGTGCCAAAGCCAAGACTCTTCTTCTTTTGACATGAAACACTTAATAGAGGCATTAGTAGCAATTTTAAATGAAACTTGATAAATATTGTCTACTCTTGTGCCTACTAGTACCATGTCATGTGTGTCATTATGTCTAACTAGACATTGACTTGGGTGAAATTCAATTGTGTATCTTGCATCACACAATTGACTGACACTTAAGAGATTGAAAGTCATCCCCTTGACTAGAAGGACATTCTTGATCCTAAGACATTCAGATATTTGAATATCTCCTATTCCTACAACCTTAAGACTACCATTGTTATCAAATGATACATTACCTCTACTTTTGCTTTGTAGAGTAGTGAATAATGATTTATCCCCGGTCATGTGTTTAGAGCACCCAATATCAACAAACCAAGTTGATAGATGCTCCCCCTCAATCAATGCCTACACAACACGGAAAATAGATGATTTAGGTGTTGGATCGAGAGAAACGATAGAGGGGGGGTGAATATCGTTAAACGCTTTTCGGATAAAAACAAGAGCAAGTATGCAGCGGAATAAAAACAATCGCGAACACAGGTAGTTTTACTTGGTTCGGAGACTAGGTCGACTCCTACTCTAAGGCCCACGGTCGTTGATCGTTTTCTGCGGGCAATTCTATAAGTGCGCAAAAACAGTTTACAAGAGTTGTACAATTGTAGTATAGTAACTGAAAGAAAATAGCTCTTCGTTACCGACGTCCGGTGTAGTTTATACTTCAGTACAGATGGACGTCGTAGGCGCTTGAGTCGTGAGTGGAAGGTTCCCGGAGCAGACCGCTTTGAGTCGAAGAGCAAGTTGGTGTTGGAAGAAGTGTTGTTTGAAGCCTTGGGGTCGAGGGCCCTTTTATAGCCCCTGGGGGCGCCCGGAACGTCGGGGGCGCCCCCCCCCCACGTGTCAGCCGATCCGCTTCCGTCTCGATAAGCTCTGATCCCTTAAAACTCGGGATCAGGCTTTGACGGGGGCGCCCGCAACACTGGGGGCGCCCGGGTTGACCGGGTCTCCTCTTATCCGTTGGCTTCGCTGGGTTCTGCTTCGTTAGCTTCAATTGGGGGCGCCCGGGAGCATGGGGGGCGCCCGGGAGCACGGGGGCGCCCCGCCCATGAGCTGTCGAAGCCTGCCTTTGCTTCATGTGTTTTGTGTTCACCTTGGGGGCGCCCAGGACACTCCGGGCGCCCTGGTCAGCTGCTGCCTCACTCCTTTGAGGCTCTCTGAGTTGCAGACACTCGTTCCTTCGGTCCTGCATCCAGGGTTAGTCCAAAACACCATAAGAAATAAGATGTCAATTTATACAGCTTTAGCTGTCTTGGTTCTGACTTTGGGCCTCCCAAATGGAGCCCTAGGTCGAACCGAAGCCTACTGTTCCCTCGACGGGGAACGCGTCCTCATCTACTCCTCTCGGGAGAATTTACCTGATGCCAACCGGTTCCTCCGGTTGGACTTTTGCCTAGCGGTCCTTCGCCAGGTCTTAGATACCAAGCTGTTCTTCGCCCGGTGCCTAGCAGTCCTTCGCTAGGTCTTCAGTCCCAAGCTGTCCTTCGCCTGATGCCTAGTAGTCCTTCGCTAGGGCTTCAGTACCCTGGCATTCCTTCGCCAGTGCCTAGCAGTCCTTCGCTAGGACTTTAGTCCCCTGGCATTCCTTCGCCAGTGCCTAGCAGTCCTTTGCTAGGACTTTTTACCCTGGCATTCCTTCGCTAGTGCCTAGCAGTCCTTCGCTAGGACTTTTCCTGCACACTTGAGTAACATGTTAGATAACAATTGAGACTTAACTTTTGAACCCTTTTGCTATTATCAAAACTCAGGTTCGACTTGGGTGCTTTCTGCACCAACAATCTCCCCATTTTTGTTCAAAAAGTTAAGTTAATCAGAGTAAGTAAAAATTAAATTTTGTTCCCTCCCCCTGGAAGGAATCTCCCCCTAGATTTTTCAAAACTTCGTGGGGTTTTTGAAAATAAATTCTAAGTTTAAGGATGGATTTTTACTTAGAATAATTTTCAACAGAAATTAATTTTGGTTATCTATTTTGGAGAACTTGTAGAATTTTTAAGTTTAAATACTTAGAAAACTTAAGAGGGATTCTGAAAGCTTAAGTTTGAGTACTAAGGAAAATTTTGACGCCCTAAGTTTAAAGTACTCAAAAAAAGTTTTGAAAACTTTTAAGTTTTAAAGTACTTAGTGAAATTTGAAAAACTTTAGTGCTTAGGTAAACTTAAGTACTTAGGGAAATTTTGAAAAACTTAAGTACTTAGTGAAATTTAAAAAACTTAAGTGCGTAGGTAAACTTAAGTACTTAGGGATGTTTTGAAAAACTTAAGTACTTAGAAAAGTTTTGAAAAACTTAAGTACTTAGAGAAGTTTTTAAAAGAACTTAAGTACTTAGAACAGTTTTGAAAGATTGAAGTACTTAAAAAAGTTTGAAAAACTTAAGTACTTAGAAAGAACTTAGTACTTTTGAAAATTTTAATTAAGTACTTTTTGAATAAAAGATAGAGTTTGAAATTTTGAGAGTTGAAGAAATTCTTTAAAAAAATTTAAACTCTCTCCTTTCCTATCTCTCCCCCTTTGCCATATATCAAACACAAATAAATATAGCAGAAACAGAATAATTAAATTGCATAAAGGAAAATAATTTGCATGATTTTGCTGTACTGAACCAATTTATGATGAGAATTAAACCAAATCAGTTTCATTTTCCTCTTTTAGGGACCTGTCTAACCCAATTAGCTACTTACTAACTGTTATAAATAGTAGTTTTCGCTAGGGTTAGTCAAGTTAAGTGTTCTGTTCAAGTTAGATTTTCTAAACTTGACACTTAACTTGATTACTGTGTAAGTTGTATTTAGTGCCCCAATTACTGCAGATGCACTTACTTAAAGCATCTTGAATTAAGGTAAAGACCTAAGCATCTCAACCCTTTCTAAGTTATCAATCAAAAGTACCCTAAGGTGCTTGTGAGATGCTGGCTTCTAAATCTATAGGTGCATGCAGTTCTAGGGTTAGGGCCTAGGCTAAGTCCATTTTCGAAAAAGCCCTAGTTTTGAAAGGGGGTAGTTTTGAAATAAAACTAAGTCAAAAAATTTGCAAGACAACAAAAAAACTGATTTTGAAATTAAGTAAAACAGTTTTTCAAATTCTTTTAGAAACTGATTTTTAAATCAAGTAAAGTAGTAAGAAAATCAAAAGTAGAGCTAACCTATTCTACTGAGCACAATCCTAACTGCCTTCTTAGTGAGCTGAACTCAGACTCAGGTAGGGGTTTGGTGAATATGTCGGCTAAGTTAGATTTAGAATCTACATGCTTAAGGACTATCTCACCCCTAGCTACATGGTCTCTTACAAAGTGATGTTTAACTTCTATGTGTTTAGTTCTGGAATGTTGGATTGGATTTTTAGTTAGATTAATTGAGCTTATGTTGTCAATGAAAACCTGAGTTTGGGTGTAGTTGAGCTGGAAGCCCTTAAGAGTGTGCATCATCCATAAAAGTTGTGCTACACACTCTCCTAAGGCTACATACTCAGCTTCAGTTGTGGATAAAACTACACAGTGTTGTTTTCTGCTGCACCAACTTACTAGACTATTTCCTAACAGTTGGCAGCTTCCACTTGTGCTCTTTCTATCTAATTTACAACCAGCGTAGTCAGAATCCGAGTATCCTGACAAATCAAAAGTTGAAGTCCTAAGATACCAAATCCCTACATTTAGGGTGCCCTTAACATATCTTAGTATTCTTTTTAGGGCTGCTAAGTGCGTTTCCTTAGCACATGTTTGGTATCTAACACACATTCCTACAGAAAAAATGATATCAGGTCTGCTGGCTGTAAGGTACAGTAGACTTCCTATCATGCTTCTATAGAGTTTAAGGTCTACTGGTTTTCCATCAGGGTCACTATCTATTTTTACATTTGTGGCCATGGGAGTACTTATGCTTTTAGAGTTATCCATTTTAAATTTCTTTATTAATTCTTTAGCATATTTGGATTGATGGACATAGTTTCCATCTCTAGTTTGTTTGATTTGTAAACCTAGAAAGAAATTAAGCTCACCAACTAAACTCATTTCAAACTCATTTTTCATTATTTTCACGAATTCTTTTAGAAAGTTTGAGTTGGTGGACCCAAAGATTATGTCATCTACATAGATTTGGGCAATAAATAGATCTTTTCCTAAGGTTTTAATAAACAGAGTTGAGTCAATTTGACCTTGTTTAAATTCTTTAGAAATTAAGTAAGTTGATAGGCGTTTATACCAGACCCTAGGTGCTTGTTTTAGTCCATATAGTGCTTTAGTAAGTTTGTAAACGTGGTCAGGTCTTTCTAAGTCCTCAAATCCGGGGGGTTGTCCTACATAGACTTCTTCCTTAATAAATCCATTTAGAAAGGCTGACTTTACATCCATTTGGTATAGTTTGAATCCTTTATGGGATGCAAAGGCTAATAACATCCTAATGGACTCAAGTCTAGCTACTGGGGCATAGGTTTCGTCATAATCTAACCCTTCTACTTGGGTGAATCCTTTCGCTACTAAGCGGGCTTTATTTCTGACTATTTCTCCTTGATCATTTAACTTATTCCTAAAAACCCACTTAGTGTCAATGACGGATTTGCCCTTAGATTTAGGCACTAATTCCCAGACTTGGTTTCTTTCGAATTGGGCTAGCTCTTCTTGCATAGCTATGATCCAATCAGGATCAGGTAAGGCTTCCTCTATAGTCTTGGGTTCAATTTTTGAGATCATGGCTATCTGACTAAGATTTCTATAGGAAGACCTAGTTCTGACTCCTAGAGTTGGATCACCCATAATTTGATCGGTTGGATGATTGAGTCTGGGTTTCTTGGTTTTTCTAGAACTTGGTTCGGCCTCAGGTCCGGCTGGTCGGTTTGGTTCACTATTTGATTCAACTCTTTGAGCTGGTTCAATTATTGGGTCAACAGTTGGTTAATTTGACTCAGTGGTTGGTTCAATAGTTAGTTCGTTTAAGGGTTCAATTAAAGGCTCAACAGTTTGTTCATTAATTTCTTGATCAGAATTTGATGACGTTAGGTCTGGATTATCAGATGTTGAGTTGATTTCTTCATCAAATATTAAGTTTGTTGTTTCTTCAATTTTCTTAGTTTGTTTGTTGTAAACCTTATAGGCTCTACTTGTGGTTGAATATCCTAGGAAGATGCCTGGGGTTGACTTAGACTGGAATTTTCCTAAGTAGTCTTTGGTGTTCAGGATATGAACTTTACATCCAAAGACCTTTAGGTAGTGTAGATTTGGAAGTCTAAGGTAATATAGTTCATAAGGTGTTTTGTTGTGTCGCTTGTTAATCAAGACCCTATTTTGGATGTAGCAAGCTGTATTAATTGCTTCTGCCCAATATTGGTTGGCTAAGTTAAATTCATTGAGCATAGCCCTAGCGGCTTCTTGTAAAGTTCTATTTTTTCTTTCGACTATCCCATTTTGTTGGGGGGTTCTAGGACATGAAAATTCATGTAAATACCCATTTACCTTACAGAATTCCTCGAACCGTTGATTTTCAAATTCTCCCCCGTGGTCACTCCTAAGTCTTTTGATTTTAGCATCGTTTTGATTTTCAATTAACTTACAGAATTCATTAAAAAGGTTTAGGGTTTCATCTTTGGTCTTTAGAAACCTAACCCAGGTAAACCATGAGTAATCATCAACTATTACTAAGCAGTACCGGTTTCCGCTTAGTGACTTGGCTCCATGTGAATCAAATAGGTCAAGGTGCAGGAGCTCAAGTGTGGTTTGAGTTAGATCAGATTGAATTAGTTTGTGATTAGATCTGGTTTGTTTACCTTGATTACATGATTCACATATTAGGTTTTCATGATTTTTAATTATAGGAATACCTTTAATTAAGCCAAGTTGGGTGATTTTTGAAATAATTCTTAGGTTAGTGTGACCTAGTCTCCTATGCCAGAGATTTGATTGTTCTAATTGAGTTAACATACATTTAGGTACTAGGGGAAGGTTTATAGTGTATACATTATTTTTCCTAGTGTCTGATAAGTACCATTTTATTGATTATTTGAGTTGCTAAAATCCATGTTTGACCAATGTTTTTATTCCTTAATTGTGAAATTGCCCTAGGTTTTAGAACTTCCTCTTATTTTGGACTTAATTGCAAATTTACACATATTTGGATTATTTGACCACTAAATTCTTGATCTATTTTTGTATGCATGAAAGGTTCATGGACCTAGGGCATATTGGGTTAAACTTGAGTCGGAAGTGACCCGGATCGAGTTATCAAGATTAGGATTAAATCTGGGTCGTCCGATTCAAAAGCGGCTAGATCTAAGCCATCCGGGACCATCTGAAGCAATCCGAGCTAGGGTTAGGGTTGATCAAGCACTCTGATCAAGATCTGAAGGTTTCATCCCAAATCAGAGCTCATTCAACCGTTGGATCAAGCTCGAAGGGCTCTAGATCGTCCATTCAAAGATTAGGGTGATCTGGACCATCCGTTGCACATCTGGAGGATCCGAGCTACCACGAGGCAGATCCTGACCTCTGATCATCATCATCAAAGTTTGGCTCAAATCAGAGCAAGATCAGCCGTTGGATTTCCTCAAATCAATCTGAGCCGTCCAATGTTAATTACTTAAGGAAAAATTCTGCGCAGCTTCCTTCTCATCGCGTCTCCGCCGTTCTTCGTGTTCTTCGCAAGTTTTTCATTTTCTTCGCAAGTTTTCATCTAAGGAGGCGTGACCACCTCAATTCCAACCGCAGTTCATCATCTGAATCTTTGGAAGACGGCTTCGATCAAGAATTCATCTCAAATTTCATCCGGACAGAGGTGTTTGAGGGTTTCGGCATTCTCTGTGGTCCGAGAGCTTAAATCTCAGCTACATTCCATTTCTAAAGATTTGAGCCACTTGTAGGGGTTCTCAGGTGAGCTCAGGTCGTCTCCAAATCATCATCGCAGCTCAACAAACTGAGATTGAAGAGTTCGGATCGGAATTCTCCCAGCTGAAGCAGTTTGAGCAAAATTGATTGATTGAGGTTGATTTGCACTGATTTGCTGAGCTTAGGGGTTCGAGGCCAGCCCTTGCTTGACGACCAAGGAGATTTTGAGCTCGGGAAGGGATCGAGGAGTAGTTTAATTAGTTTATAATTCAGTTTTTGTTGTAGTTTAATTTCTGCCGCAACGTTCTGTTCCTGCAAATTTCTGTATCAGCTGTTGAATTTGTTTCTGAATTGTGTAACTTTAATTAGGTTTTAAATCTTCACGTTAAGTAGTTTAGGAGCTTGCTTAGTGATCAATCGAACTTAATTTAAGTTCATTTCTCTGTTAATTGCTTGAGTTTCAAATTCCAGCTTGCGTGCCATTCAATTTCTGCATTGTTCTTCAGTTTCTAAATTTGTTTCAGATTGCTTGTTTTTTGAATTGTTTTTGAGTTTTTTTGAGTTGTTAATTTCTGCTCTCGCATTAGATAGATAGTTTGCTTAGATAACATAGCACTTAATTGTAGTTCCTTGCAATCCAATTGTTGCGTGCCAACTACATAGCTGTGTGCCATTTTATTTCTGAAAAACTCAATCAGTTTTCTGCAATTTCCAGCTGCAAATTTTCTGAATTCTTGCTAAGTAAACATTAGATTTTTCAGCTTAGTTTTTCTAGCATTTCCATCAGTGCATCAACCTTAGTTGTTTGTGTTTTGCGCCCAAGCCATCTGCTGAATTTCTGAACATCAAGTCTGAATTTCTGCTCATTCAAGTTTTGAATTTTTTTGTTTTCTTGAATTGTTGATTTCAGCTCTTAAATTCCTTCATTTAGACTTGCATAAGTCATCCCCAATAGCTTTATTTCGAAATTGAATCAATAAGCTTAAAAATCTGAGTTGAAGGTTTACCATTTTCGAAATTGGTGTTAGTTTTTGGCACAAAGGGTTTTCCTTGCGTGCCAACTGATTTGGGACCTGTTTTCACACGAATTTAACATGTCTTTTGGTGTGGTTTTGAGTTTGAATTCAATTGGTATTGCATTCAGCATTTTTGAGTTTCTTTGCATTGGTTTGCTTCCCAAAATCCTAGCTAATATCCATTGTGTTCCCTTTTTAATTGCGGTTTAGCTACCTTAGTTGAGTAAGTCTTCCCTTGGTTGAATTCTTTAGTTGCCATTACTTGTTTAGTGCATTTAGTTGAAATTCTTCTCTTTTCCTTGCACTTTCATTTCATGCTTGTAACCCAAACCCAAATCAGATTCGAAACCCAAAATTCACAAACGACACATAAATACAAGCTCGAATCACACAACATCAACTAGTCCCGAGGAAAAATAAGACCGATGGCCCCTTTACTACGTTTTCATATTTTGATTGCAAAAAGGGTTTTCAGCATTTTATTCATATTTAAATTTGAGACCCACATTCGTGACAGTCTATTTTGGGTCCGTCAAATTTTTGGCACCGTTGTCGGGGAAGCAACTAGTTGATTTGTTTGATTTTTGCTTGTGCACTTATTTCATATCTTTCTTGATTTATTTTTGTGCTTATTGCTATATCTGTTGATTTGATTTTATTTGTTTTATCTCTTATCTACTTTTACTGCGATTTGTTTTGTTTTATGACCAAGTCTACAGGTGGTGATCTAGAAGAATTCGACCCTGAGATTGAGAGGACTTTCAGAGCTAGGAGGAGCCAGGGCATTCTTTCTGAGACTACAGATATTCCTCCTCTTCAGACTATTTTCACTCACTCAGGCAGTATCATGGCAGACCACCAGAGGACTATGAAGGAGCTCGCAGCACCAGATGCTTCATTTCAGTACTCCAGCATTGCTTATCCAGAGCTGGCGGGAGATTTCGAGCTCAGATCTGGACTCATCAATTTGCTGCCCAAATTTCAAGGATTATCTGGAGAGGATCCAAATAGGCACCTGCACGAATTCCATATTGTATGCTCTACTATGAAGCCTCAGGGCATTTCTGAAGAAGATATCAAGCTGAGAGCTTTTCCCTTCACACTGACAGGAGCAGCAAAAGACTGGTTTTACTATTTACCCACGGGGCACGTGTCTAGTTGGATCTCTATGAAGAAAGCATTTTTGGAAAAATATTTCCCAGCCTCCAGAACAGCAATAATCAGAAAAAGTATCTGTGGCATTCAGCAAGTGGTGGGTGAGACGCTCTATGATTATTGGGAGAGATTCAACAAATTGTGTTCAAGTTGCCCCCAACATCAGATCAGCGAACAACTTTTGATTCAGTACTTTTATGAGGGATTGCTGCAGATGGACAAAATTATGATAGATGCTGCAGCTGGAGGGGCCCTAGTGAACAAAACGCCAATGCAAGCTAGGGAGCTCATTTCTAATATGGCTGAGAATTCCCAGCAATTTGAAAGCAGAGCCTTGACCACCAGAGGAGTGGGTGAAGTTCAGGTAGTTCCTACTGATCAGAAGGAGGTTAAGAATGCATTGATGGAGCTCACATCGGCTGTTAAGCAAATTGAACTAACTGTTGCAAGGCAAAATTCAACTCCTTCAGTACCTCCACAGTTAACTCAAGTGATGAGTGTGTGTGGCATTTGCTCTAGTCAAGAGCACACTTCAGATTCATGTCCCACCCTCCAACAAGACGAGACAGTAGCAGCATTGGTAAGAGGACAATTTCAAGCAAGAAACAATCCTTACTCCTCTACTAACAACCCCGGTTGGAGGGATCACCCAAATCTCAAATATGGGAACTCTTTCTGCCAACAAAACCCTCAAACGCAGCAATTGCAGCAGCCTCCACATAATTTCCAGCAAGCACAGCCACAATTCCAGCAGCCACAGCAATTTCAGCCTGCGGATTCGAATTTTCAGCCTACATTTCAGCAACCGCAGCCCCTATTTCAGCAATTCCAGCCTCAATACCAGCCATATCATCAAGGGCAGCAAGGTTTTCAATCATTTCCAGCTTTCCAAACTCAAAACCAACAGAATTTCCAGCCTTCCCAGCCCTATAATCAGATTTCACAGCCCTACAATCAAGGGTTTCAAAATCAGAATTTTCAGTCCTCATCACCGAATTTTCCACTTCAAAATCAGAACTTTCAAGGCTACAACTCCCAGCAAGGTTTCCAAGCATATCAGCCCGCTAATCAACCCTACCAACAGCAATTTCCATCCTCCTATCAGCCCCAACAGCCATGTTTTCAAGGATCACAGCAAGCTCAACCATTTCAGCCGACTACTTCATCATTTCAAGGTCAGTCAAGGAGCTATGCTAACCAAGGAGGCTATGGGAGTTCTAGTGGAGGAAATGTGCCCCAACAGAAGGTTGAGGAAATGTTTCAACAAATGATGCAGCAACAACAAGCTTGGCAACAACAACAACAACAAGTTTTACAACAACAACAAAATCTTGAGAGACAAATGGGGCAATTGGCTAGTGGGATTAATCAAAGTCAAGCTCAAGGATCAAGTCAACTCCCTTCCCAAACTATTCCTAATCCTAAAGGAAATGTGAGTGCTATTACTTTGAGAAGTGGGAAGGTCACTTCATCTCCAAAGAGTCCAAGAGCAGATTTTTCAGAAAACCGGACAGCAACTTCAATTCCAGCCCAAAACAGCCATGAAACGACTTCAAATTCAGCTGATTCCACCCCTAGCCCGTTCCCAACTCCTTCCTCAAGTAACCCTCCAAATTTGGTGGAAAACGGAGAAGAAATCAGTGGCGAGACGCAAGGTACAGCAGCCACTTCGCAGGGGACAACAACTAAAATTTCAGCCTCTCCACTTCCGGTCAAAGAAGATGACTTTAGGGTTCCTTTGCCCTTTCCACAGCGGAAAACACTAGCCAAAAAGCAAGTGGAGGAGGAGAAGGCTAAGGAATTCAATGAGTTAGTGGAACTTTTCAGTAAGGTAGAGATCAATGTACCTTTGTTGACCATGATCAAACAAATTCCAAAGTATGCTAAGTTTTTGAAAGATCTTTGTGTTCACAAAAAGAAACTTAAGGAAAATGAGTTGGTCAGCTTTGGGAAGAATATTTCAGCACTTATCCACTCCATTCCTCAGAAATGTGAAGACCCAGGGGTATTTACTGTTTCTTATGAGATAGGGAGCACTACATTCCATGATGTTATGCTTGATTTAGGAGCTTCCATAAATGTGATGCCAGGTCAGTATTTCAGATGCTCGGCATAGGCCCTTTACAGCCCACTGGTGTGGTGATACAGCTAGCAGACAGAAGTTAGACCCACCCAGCAAGTATGATTGAAGATGTTTTGGTGAAGGTAAAGGAGCTAATATTTCCTGCAGACTTTTATATTTTGGATATGGAGGGAGATTATTTGCACACCGTTCTCCGCTTATTTTAGGAAGACCATTTCTGAAGACTGCTAGAACCAAAATTGATGTATATGCCGGTACACTTTCCATGGAGATCGGAGACACGATGGTTCAGTTTAGCCTTTTCGATGCTATGAAGCACCCGAGGGAGGACCACTCTATTATGAGCATGGATATTCTTGAGGAGCTGGAGCAGACAGAGTATGAGGCTGAGAGATTTTTATCTGATTTTTCTAGAGGACCTATTGATGCAGAGGAGGCTGAGAGAGTACTTACTGCAGAGACTGAGGATTTTTCAGAAGATTTTTCAGACGCATTGCCAGCTGGAGAGATTTTTCTAGGTGTAGGGAATTGCACAGAGCCCCAAGGATCACCTATTTCTGTTGAGATTCAAAGTGTAGGGGATTGCACAGAGCCCCGAGGATCACCTATTTCTACTGAGGAAGACCAGAGTGAACTGAAGCCATTACCAGGCCATTTGAAGTATGCATATCTAGGAGAGGAGCAAACTTTTCCCGTGATTATTGCACAGCATTTGGAGTCAGAACAAGAAGAAAAATTATTGCAAGTCCTGAGGCACTACAAGAAGGCAATTGGGTGGACTTTATCAGATATACCAGGTATCAGCCCAGCTATCTGCATGCACAGGATATTTTTGGAGGAAAATGTCAAACCTGTGAGGCAACCACAAAGGAGACTCAATCCACTTATTTTGGATGTTGTAAAGAAAGAGGTGACTCGACTTCTACAGGCAGGTATCATTTACCCTATTTCTGACAGTCAGTGGGTTAGTCCTATTCACGTGGTGCCCAAGAAATCTGGAGTGACCGTGGTGGCAGATGAAAGCAATGAACTAGTGCCCACCAGAGTCAAGAATTCCTGGAGAGTCTGCATTGATTACAGGAAGCTCAACAGGGTCACAAGGAAAGATCACTTCCCTTTACCCTTCATTGATTAGATGATTGAGAGACTGGCAGGGAAGTCGCACTATTATTTCTTGGACGGATTTTCAGGCTATTTTCATATTTGCATAGATCCAGAGGACCAGGAGAAGACTACCTTCACTTGCCCCTTTGGTACTTTTGCCTACAGACGTATGCCCTTCGGACTCTGCAACGCACCCGGTACATTTCAGAGATGCATGGTAAGTATATTCGGTGAGTTGCTAGAGGACTGTATGGAGGTATTCATGGATGATTTTTCAGTTTATGGCACGTCTTTTGATTTATGCTTAAATAATTTGTCTAGGATTTTACATAGTTGCATTGAAACTAACCTTGTTCTTAATTTTGAGAAATGTCACTTTATGGTAGAGCATGGTATTGTACGTGGACACATAGTCTCTCGGAAAGGTATTGAGGTAGATCCTGCTAAAATCAGTGTTATTTCTTCTTTATCTTACCCCATATGCGTACGGGATGTTCGTGCTTTTCTGGGACATGCAGGATTTTACCGTAGATTTATTAGAGACTTCAGCTTGATTGCTCGACCCTTAACACGACTTTTGCAGAAAGATGTTGAGTTCCATTTTGATGAAAAATGCAAGGAAGCTTTTCATAGACTCAGGGAGGCTCTTACCTCAGCTCCTATTATTACATCACCTGACTGGACTCTACCATTTGAATTAGTGTGTGATGCTTCTAATTTTGCAGTGGGAGCTATTTTAGCACAGAGGGTTGATGGAGCACCACATGTCATTTGGTACGCCTCCAAAACCCTAGATGCCGCCCAAGCCAACTACACCACGACTGAAAAGGAGCTTCTTGCCATTATTTTTACTTTAGATAGATTCAGATCTTATTTATTGTGCTCACATGTGATTATTTTTTCTGATCATGCAGCTCTCAAATATCTGTTGAAAAAGCCTGATGCAAAACCTAGATTAATCAGATGGATGCTCCTACTCCAAGAATTTGACCTGGAAATCAAGGATAGAAGTGGAAAAGAGAACTTAGTTGCAGATCATTTGAGCAGACTTGAAGGAGATGGATCTCCTACCACCATTGATGATGATTTCAGAGATGAGCACTTGATTACAGTGCATGGTGAGACACCGTGGTATACAGACCTAGTTAACTTTCTTGTTGCACATGTATTTCCCACTCAATTTTCTAAGGCTCAAAAAGATAAATTAAAAAGTGATGCAAAGTTTTATGTGTGGGATGATCCTTATTTGTGGAAATTTTGTAATGACCAAATAATTAGGAGATGCATACCTGATCATGAGTTTTCTTCTGTCCTGACATTTTGTCATTCATCAGCTTGTGGGGGGCATTTTGGACCCCAGAGGACTAACAGGAAAGTACTAGAGTGTGGATTATACTGGCCCACCCTTTTTCATGATTCACATGTTTTTTATAAAAATTGTGATAGATGTCAGCGAACTGGGAACATAGGAGCGAGACATGAGATGCCCCAAAACACTATGCTTTACTGTGAATTTTTGATGTTTAGGGGATAGATTTTATGGGACCTTTTCCTGCATCTTATGGTTATCTGTATATTTTACTTGCCGTGGATTATGTTTCAAAATGGGTGGAGGCCATTCACTCCAGGACTGATGATTCTTCTGTGGTTTGTAGTTTTGTTAGGTCACACATTTTATGCAGGTTTGGAATTCCAAGAGCAATAATCAGTGACCAAGGATCTCATTTTTGCAACAAACACATGAAGGCGATGCTTAGCAGATATGGGGTGGCACATAAAGTTTCTACATCCTATCATCCCCAAACAAATGGACAGGCTGAGATTTTAAACAGAGAGATCAAATCCATCTTAGAAAAGACAGTTGGGCCCACTAGAAAAGACTGGAACAAGAGGCTAGATGACGCACTCTGGGCCCACAGAACAGCATACAAGACACCAATTGGCATGTCACCCTACCGTTTGGTATATGGGAAAGCTTGTCACCTCCTCGTGGAAATAGAGCACAAGATATATTTGGCGGTGAAAGCTTGTAATTTCGATGCTACCAAGGCGGGGGAAGAGAGAAAATTACAACTCCAAGAACTTGAAGAAATTCGGCTAGAAGCATTTGAAAATTCAAGAATCTACAAGGAGAAGACAAAGAACTTCCATGACAAGCACATTGTGAAGAAAGATTTCAAAGTTGGTGACAAGGTATTATTGTACAAATCAAGGCTCAAATTGATAAAAGGTAAATTAAGGTCAAGGTGGGATGGTCCATTTATTGTAACTAATATTTTTCCCTATGGTGTTGTGGAAATTCAAGATGCATCTAATGGTATTATTTGGAAAGTTAATGGCCACCGGCTCAAAAAGTATTTTGAAGAACTAAAGGAGCTAGAGGTGGATGGGTTGGACATGAACGAAGCTATCTACCCAACTTAAGGGGAGTTCACTTTCTCTACCATTTATTGTACATATCATTTTCATGTTTCTAGGAATAAATGTTTCTCTTTTTAAAGTAAGTAGTGGATAATAAATTCTTAGGAAACATGACATGAATAAAAATCATTATAAATACCATGTCTTTTGTTTTAGCACTTTTTCTTGCATGACTAGGAATAAATGTATCCCTCTAGGTTATCTCCATAGCATTTTAGAGTCTTTTGAAAATAAATTAAATTTGGTTGTCGAAACTTAAGGTTTGAACTCATGGATGAATTCTTGGATGCTTGAGTACTACTTTGCTTTAGATTCTTAATTGAGGACTTGAGATGATTTATTTTTGCCTAGTGAGAATTGGCCTTACTTTTGTGATACACATATGTTATTGTATTCTAGAACTTGCTTAGGTTCTTTCAAAACCATATTTCGATGATTCGATCACATCTATGAAGGCTAATCAAATTGTTTCCCTTTTTCCATGTTATTCTTAGCAATGATCATACTTAATACATACTCTTTTCAATTTTCCTTTCTATTTTCCTACTCTTAACCCCATTTCTCTAGGGATTTGTTTGCTTGGGATGTTTTCTTGATGCTACTTTGCCCGAGACGGACAAAGATTTAAGTGTGGGGGAGGAGGTGATTAGTGTTTTGGAAAAGTTTTGTATCAAGGAGGCATTTTGATCCAAAAGATTTTTTTTTTTGCAATGGAAAGATGGAAACAATTACATATTGAGTTGAATTTGGTGCCAAGAATGAGCAAAAGAGATGGAAGCAATTGGAGATCGAGTTTCCTTATCATACTTTGAAGATTCAAGTGGCAAGAAATGGAAAAATATGAAAAAAAAATGGCACACCAACAAAGGAAAAATTCTGTGCCATTACTTAAAAAAAAAGAAATTTCATTGCCAAGAAAAAAAAAATTCTGCTACTTGAAGCATGTTTCGGCCAGCTCACTTGATGTTGAATGGCAGTTGGACAGGTTAGAGAACAAGTGCAAAAATTCTATGTCAAGTGAATTCTGTTGAGGAAGAAGAGAAATCTGAGCTAAGTGGAAAAGACTTGCAGTTGTACCTTGCTAGAAAATCAGTAAACTTTGTATCAAGATGAACTACAGCTGCATCAAACAGCTACTTTGAAGACTGAACAGAGCTGAGCAAAACAATTGAAGTGGTCAATTGACACGCAAGGCAAAATACAAGCTGGTCTGAACTGTAATGTATTTGTTGCTGCCGAGTGCTACATCTGAGAGTTTCTGAAATTTCTGCACAAGTTTGTATCAACTTGGGACCAAAATTGGTTTGGCTCCAAATTTGGGAAGTCAAGAGCAGCAACCATTTGTTGGAAGACTGAATGGAAGGCTGTAAGTGTGGCAGAAGTTGACACAAGCTGAGAAAACCTGGAGCTAAGAAAAATCTGTGCTATAGAAATCAGTGACCATTCTGTTGAGCTGGAACTAATGCATTTGTTGCTGCCGAGTGCTGGAATTTGAAGTGGACAAGAAATTTTGTATCAACTCTAAACTGAACCTGAGTTCTCTAATCCAGCATTGTGTTACTGAAATTAAACAAAGGAAAATCTGAGCTGAAAATCTGCATGGCATTGCATTGAGAGTTGTAATCTGCTGAGGTTGATTTGGAGCTACTGAAATGATGCAAACTGAATGCAAGTGAGCTGTAAGATGCTGAAATCTATGGAAGAAGTGTAGTGAAATATGTATGGGAAAGAAGTCAGAATTGAAACACATGAAGGACTTAAATTGAGACACCACAAAATCAGTTTTGTACCAACTTGAAAACTGAAATTGGTTGTTTAGGTTATTCATCCGGAAATTGAGTACATGAACATGCTATAAATTGTTGAGCCATCCACTACTAATCACAAGGAGGTGGCTGATTGGATTTCGAAAAAAAAACAGAGAAAGAAATTTGCAGTAAAGTGCAGTGACCAAGAAAATATATTGCTGAAAAATGGAGTGTATCAATTCATTCATTGAAGTATTTAAATCTTCCATGTCCATTTGATGCTACTGCTGTTAAGAAATCCGAGAAGTGCAAGAATGAGGAACTGAACGATCTTGGACTCTGAAATTTAGTACATGGTGCTGAAATTTGAAACAAAGCAGTTTAAGAACTTAAGCTGGGCAGTTAACAAATTTAAAAAAAAATTCTGTGCTAAGGTGGAAGCCATAAGTGAAGTGGAGCTGAACACAATCTGAGCTGGAAATCTAATTCACTGATCAGAAGTTTGAATGGAATCTGAAGTGAATTCTGAATTGAAAAAAAAGAGAAAAAAAAATAGGAAAATTGCAGCAGAAATCTGAAGCAATTGCAGCAGGTTCAGTAATGCAGGGCTGATCATAGAATCTGCCGAGTGCTGAATTTTAGAGCTGATGAATGATACAAGCCAAATTCGAATGAGCTGAGAAGGAGCTGTGAAATTTGGAGCTGGGAATTCTGAACTGTAATGTATTTGTTGCTGCCTAGTGCGAAATCTGAAGGCTAAATCTGAATTCTGAATTGAATGCTGAAAATCTATGTAGAAGTCTTTGCCAAAGTGGGAACAAATGGAGAAAAATCTGGGCCAAATTTCTAATGGTAAACTGATGAAGTGCATAATTCCGGAAGAAGTTAAGTAAATGAATTGAAGACCCAAGCAATTTTGTGTCAAGAGGAATCCGGTTGACTGCAATCATCAAAATTCTGAGCTGAGGCAGGAAATTCAACTTACTGATCAGAAGTTCGAATGAAGCTGAGGTGAGTTTTGAATTGAAAAGAAAAAAAAATGCTGGACAGATCTGAAAGTAATGCTGCTGAGCTGAAAGTGCAGTGACTGAATTCAATTTGCAGTGTAGTGGCTGAAACTCTTCATTGTCAATTGATGCTAACTGTTGCTAAGCAAGAAGAATGGCAAGTTCTGAAATTAGCTACATGGAGTGGAAATTGAAACATGAAACAGAAAATAATGCAGCTAAAGATAAGAAGAAAAAAAAATCTGGGAACTAAAAACAGCAAGTACCTTGGAAGCTCACGACACTAGAAGGGGATTGATGTGATTCTGATATGGAATTGGGCACAACATGACTAAACCGAATGAGAACAAAGGAGAAAGTTTGTAGTCGAAACTAAAGGAAGAGAAAGCAGAGAAAAACAAGAGAAAACAGTTTGAAGAATTGAGAAAAGAGAAGAGACAAATTGGCACGTAAATGGGAAATTGGCACATTGAACCAAGGAAGGATTCTTCATCCAAATCCAAGGAGATTATTCAAGTTTGACTTCACCACATTTTTGATATCACTAGAGGACTGACAAGAGGGGCAAAGCACATTGGAAACATTCTTGAGCACTCAAGTATTCCACTTCATCAATTTTCTATTTCCTTGACTTTTATTCCACTCTTTACCATTTTCTATGTTTTCATTTGTTTTTGTAGATGTTGATCCTAATCATGAATAATGGTGGAGATTAGATAATAAGCAAGCCTATGGTAGTGCAAGAAGCATGTGTGTTTGAGTGAGCTCCACTTCCATCATCAACTTAGAACTTAAGGAGAGAGCCACCAAAATTTTCCTTGAAAGGCTAGTGAGTTGAATTCATCTCAATGACTCATGATAGATGAAAAGGCTAAGTTGTTGATTTAAGGACAAGATACTAATCCATAGAGCTTAGATTTTTGAGAATTGACAACCTTAGGTAATTTATTTTCATTTGCTTCTAATTATGCTTTAGAAAACCTAAGGGATACATACTTAGTGGTTTCGCGAGACGCTCAAGCTCAAGTGTGGGGGAGTTGATAAATACCATTTTATTAATTATTTGAGTTGCTAAAATCCATGTTTGACCTATGTTTTTATTGCTTAATTGTGAAATTGTCTTAGGTTTTAGAACTTCCTCTTATTTTGGACTTAATTGCAAATTTACACATATTTGGATTATTTGGCCACTAAATTCTTGATCTATTTTTGTAGGCATGAAAGGTTCATGGACCTAGGGCATATTGGGTCAAACTTGAGTCGGAAGTGACCCGGATCGAGTTATTAAGATTAGGATTAAATCTGGGCCGTCCGATTCAAAAGCGGCTAGATCTGAGCCATCCGGGACCATCTGAAGCAATCCGAGCTAGGGTTAGGGTTGATCAAGCACTCTGATCAAGATCTGAAGGTTTCATCCCAAATCAGAGCTCATTCAACCGTTGGATCAAGCTCGGAGGGCTCTAGATCGTCCATTCAAAGATTAGGGTGATCTGGACCATCCGTTGCACATCTGGAGGATCCGAGCTACCACGAGGCAGATCCTGACCTCTGATCATCATCATCAAAGTTTGGCTCAAATCAGAGCAAGATCAGCCGTTGGATTTCCTCAAATCAATCTGAGCCGTCCAATGTTAATTACTTAAGGAAAAATTCTGCGCAGCTTCCTCCTCATCGCGTCTCCGCCGTTCTTCGTGTTCTTCGTAAGTTTTTCGTTTTCTTCGCAAGTTTTCATCTAAGGAGGCGTGACCACCTCAATTCCAACCGCAGTTCATCATCTGAATCTTTGGAAGACGACTTCGATCAAGAATTCATCTCAAATTTCATCCGGACAGAGGTGTTTGAGGGTTTCGGCATTCTCTGTGGTCTGAGAGCTTAAATCTCAGCTACATTCCATTTTCAACGATTTGAGCCACTTGTAGGGGTTCTCAGGTGAGCTCAGGTCGTCTCCAAATCATCATCGCAGCTCAACAAACTGAGATTGAAGAGTTCGGATCGGAATTCTCCCAGCTGAAGCAGTTTGAGCAGAATTGATCGATTGAGGCTGATTTCCACTGATTTGCTGAGCTTAGGGGTTCGAGGCCAGCCCTTGCTTGACGACCAAGAAGATTTTGAGCTCGGGAAGGGATCGAGGAGTAGTTTAATTAGTTTATAATTCAGTTTTTGCTGTAGTTTAATTTCTGCCGCAACGTTCTGTTTCTGCAAATTTCTGTATCAGCTGTTGAATTTGTTTCTGAATTGTGTAGCTTAATTAGGTTTTAAATCTTCACGTTAAGTAGTTTAGGAGCTTGCTTAGTGATCAATCGAACTTAATTTAAGTTCATTTCTCTGTTAATTGCTTGAGTTTCAAATTCCAGCTTGCGTGCCATTCAATTTCTGCATTGTTCTTCAGTTTCTAAATTTGTTTCAGATTGCTTGTTTTCTGAATTGTTTTTGAGTTTTTTTTTAGTTGTTAATTTCTGCTCTCGCATTAGATAGATAGTTTGCTTAGATAACATAGCACTTAATTGTAGTTCCTTGCAATCCAATTGTTGTGTGCCAACTACATAGCTGCGTGCCATTTTATTTCTGAAAAACTCAATCAGTTTTCTGCAATTTCCAGCTGCAAATTTTCTGAATTCTTGCTAAGTAAACATTAGATTTTTCAGCTTAGTTTTTCTAGCATTTCGATCAGTGCATCAACCTTAGTTGTTTGTGTTTTGCGCCCAAGCCATCTGCTGAATTTCTGAACATCAAGTCTGAATTTCTGCTCATTCAAGTTCTGAATTTTTTTGTTTTCTTGAATTGTTGATTTCAGCTCTTAAATTCCTTCATTTAGACTTGCATAAGTCATCCCCAATAGCTTTATTTCGAAATTGAATCAATAAGCTTAAAAATCTGAGTTGAAGGTTTACCATTTTCGAAATTGGTGTTAGTTTTTGGCACAAAGGGTTTTCCTTGCGTGCCAACTGATTTGGGACCTGTTTTCACACGAATTTAACCTGTCTTTTGGTGTGGTTTTGAGTTTGAATTCAATTGGTATTGCATTCAGCATTTTTGAGTTTCTTTGCATTGGTTTGCTTCCCAAAATCCTAGCTAATATCCATTGTGTTCCCTTTTTAATTGCGGTTTAGCTACCTTAGTTGAGTAAGTCTTCCCTTGGTTGAATTCTTTAGTTGCCATTACTTGTTTAGTGCATTTAGTTGAAATTCTTCTCTTTTCCTTGCACTTTCATTTCATGCTTATAACCCAAACCCCAAATCAGATTCGAAACCCAAAATTCACAAACGACACATAAATACAAGCTCGAATCACACAACATCAACTAGTCCCGAGGAAAAATACGACCTGTGGCCCCTTTACTACGTTTTCATATTTTGATTGCAAAAAGGGTTTCCAGCATTTTATTCATATTTAAATTTGAGACCCACATTCGTGACAGTCTATTTTGGGTCCGTCAAATTTTTGTGTTAGTGCCCTTAAGCATGATTTCTGAGTCTTGTACATTTCTAATCAGGCAGTTAGAATTGTTGAAGGTGACTATATAACCAGAATCACATAACTGACTTATACTAAGCAAGTTAAAATTGAAGTTTTCAACCAAAAGCACTTTCTTAATAACAAAGTCAGATTTAAGTTCAATATTACCTGACCCAATTACCTTGAGTGTAGCATTGTTCCCAAATGCCACTGAGCCTAGGTTCTTGAACTTGAGTTTGGTGAATTTCAATTTATCTCCAGTCATGTGTCTGGAGCAACCGCTATCCAACATCCATTGGTCCAAATCTTTATGTTCCTACACATAAAAAGTTTTATTGATTTGGATCCAATTAGATTCAGGAATAGCTTAAATTGAGTTTCACTGCCTAGTCTGTCTCACCCAAATCTAGGGTTTTCAATCACGTTAGCCTTATAGGTTTTGTGAGACAGGTTTTGATAAGTAAAATTATTTTGAAAACCTTAAATTAATTTTTGAAAACAATTGAATTTATTTTGAAACGAATGTTTAAATTTACAAGTAACTGAAAATTTGTGTTAGATTTGAATTTGACAAAGAATAATTTGAATTTGAATTTCAAAAATTAGCTTCCAGGTCTTGGCGAGGCACTAAGCCTTCTTTGGCCGTAGCCTTATTGGATCATCAACCCTTTCCTTGATAAAGCCTTTTAATGAAATTTCATTTTCAAAATTAATCTTTGAAGAATTCTGGTCTAACTAGTTTGGGTCTTGGATCGGTAGCTTCGTTAGTTTCACCAGTCTAAAGAGACCAAGTATACTTGACCTTATTAGAATTGATTTCCCTAACGTACTATCATCTCACCGTCACCCAATACTATGTTGTTCAAATTTTAGTTAAGTTTGTTCAGTCCTTACACTAACCATGCCTAAGTCTAAGTATGGTAAATTACAGAAATTAAATAAACAATCAACCAAGCAATTTGCAATCAAGAATTAAATTCTATCTAACAATAAATATAGTTTTTAATTTGGCTCCCCCTGGACTAAAGCCACGGTAATGGTTAGGCAAGTTGGGAATCTTGTCCTTGGGGATCCAATACTGATTTGATCCAGTTAGTTTGTTCAGGTACAGTTTAGGTACCCATGCCTGAACTTTATTTCTGGACTGATTCAGTATAGCAAAATAGAATCTTTGTCTAGATTTGGTTCTATAGCCTAGTCTGGATCGATTTAGAACTGATTTCTGTTTTCCAAGAATCATGTCAAGACCCTTGGAACCAGAAGTGAATCGTTCTAAAGCTGATCTAAGATCCTTAACCTGAGTTTTTTCAGGGAGGAATTCTCTTTCTCAAGTTTTTCAACTTGATTAGAGGTTCCTTCTTGAACCTTCTCAGTTAGGGGTTTAGAATCAGCTCCCTCTTTCAGGAGTTTTACTTCCTGTCGAAGGGATTCGACTCGGAGTTTAGCTTTCGCCAAATCTCGAGAAAGATACGAGATTAATTCATTTAATTGACTTCTAGTAAATCCACTTACCTTGATTTCGCCATCCTCTGAAAAGGTCAGTCTGCCGTCGTCCTGTTCTGATTCTGACTCGGTCTCGACTTCTTCTGAGGCGGTTAGTGCTAGTAGGTTCGACTGTGGGACCTCTTCTTCTTCTTCGGAGGAGGACTCGTCCCACGTTGCTTGAAGTGCCTTCTTCCTTCTATTCTTCTTAGTTTCCTTTAGGTTCGGACACTCCGTCTTGTAGTGACCCTTCTTCTTGCACTCGTAGCAGGTCACGTTGGGCTTGTTCTTTTCGTTTGAGGGTTCAGCTGGTTCATCCCTTCTTCGGCTGACTTTCCGTTTGTTGGTTTGGTTCTTCAATTCTTTGTAGTAGTTTCGGGCCAGTCGGACCAGCTTAGGTCGATCTCCTTCTTCGCCTTCTGAGTCTGAGTCTGAGTTAGACTCGGGTTCAGGTTGAGGCTTCTTCTTAGTTGTCCTTCCAGTTTTACCTGCAATAAAGGCAATACCTTTCTCGGCCAGATTGCAGTTAGTCTGTTCATGCAATTCTAATTCAGAGAACAATTCATCTAATTTTATTTTTGAAAGATCCCTTGAAACCTTGTATGCATCTACCATTGATGCCCACAAGGTGTTTCTCGGGAAAGCATTTAAAGCATACCTTATTAGGTCACGGTTTTCTACTTTGTGACCAATGGTGTGTAGACCGTTCATTAGTTCTTGTATTCGGGCATGAAGCTGAGCTGCTGTTTCGTTGTCGGCCATTTTGATGGTATACAGCTTGTTCAGGAGCAGATCTCTCTTGCTGATCCGAGTGTCTGATGTTCCTTCGTGCAGCTCGATCAGTTTTCCCCACAGCTCCTTGGCACTGTTGAAAGGGCCCATCCGGTTCAGCTCCTCTTTTGTTAAGACACATTGAAGGGTCTGGGTCGCCTTTGCATCCGCTTCAATTTTCCGTTTCAGAGCGGTGTCCCACTCTGTGTAGCTTTGAGGTACTCCTTCAGCATTTCTCGGAATCTCCAGTCCAGACTGGATGATTATCCACATGTCCACCTGAGTTTTCAGGTGGACCTCCATTCTGCTCTTCCAGTAGGAGAAGTCTTCTCCACTGAAGAGAGGTGGTCTTGCGGTGCTGAAGCCTTCTTGCATGGCCATTTTATCTGAAATGTAAACTAGACAAAAAAAAAAGGAATATCCCAAGACTTGGTCTTGGATTAGTAGTGCGGGATAAAGGAAAAAATATTTGTCGAGTGGCGTTGCACCAACCTCGATCAACGAGAAGAAATTCGAACGGAAAAAATATTAGAAGAAATTCGAACAAAAAAAATATTAACAGAAATTTTTTTAAAACAAATCCGAAAAATTTTCAAACTGGTGGTTGCACCAAATTTGAACTTCCCCACTCTGATACCACTTGTTGGATCGAGAGAAACGATAGAGGGGGGGTGAATATCGTTAAACGCTTTTCGGATAAAAACTAGAGCAAGTACGCAGCGGAATAAAAACAATCGCGAACACAGGTAGTTTTACTTGGTTCGGAGCCTAGGTCGACTCCTACTCCAAGGCCCACGGTCGTTGACCGTTTTCTGCGGGCAATTCTATAAGTGCGCAAAAACAGTTTATAAGAGTTGTACAATTGTAGTATAGTAAACTGAAAGAAAATAGCTCTTCGTTACCGACGTCCGGTGTAGTTTATACTTCGGTGCAGATGGACGTCGTAGGCGCTTGAGTCGTGAGTGGAAGGTTCCCGGAGCAGAGCGCTTTGAGTCGAAGCGCAAGTTGGCGTTGGAAGAAGTGTTGTTTGAAGCCTTGGGGTCGAGGGCCCTTTTATAGCCCCTGGGGGCGCCCGGAACGTCGGGGGCGCCCCCCCCACATGTCATCCGATCCGCTTCCGTCTCGGTCAGCTCTGATCCCTTAAAACTCGGGATCAGACTTTGACGGGGGCGCCCGCAACGCTGGGGGCGCCCGGGTTGACCGGGTCTCCTCTTATCCGTTGGCTTCGCTGGGTTCTGCTTCATTAGCTTCAACTGGGGGCGCCCGGGACGCTGGGGGCGCCCGGGAGCATGGGGGCGCCCGGGAGCATGGGGGGCGCCCAGGAGCACGGGGGCGCCCCGCCCATGAGCTATCGAAGCCTGCCTTTGCTTCATGTGTTTTGTGTTCACCTTGGGGCCGCCCGGGACACTCCGGGCGCCCTGGTCAGCTGCTGCCTCACTCCTTTGAGGCTCTCTGAGTTGCAGACACTCGTTCCTTCGGTCCTGCATCCAGGGTTAGTCCAAAACACCATAAAGAAATAAGATGTTAGTTTATACAGCCTTAGCTGTCTTGGTTCTGACTTTGGGCCTCCCAAATGGAGCCCTAGGTCGAACCGAAGTCTACTGTTCCCTCGACGGGGAATGCGTCCTCACCTACTCCTCTCGGGAGAATTTACCTGATGCCAACCGGTTCCTCTGGTTGGACTTTTGCCTAGCGGTCCTTCGCCAGGTCTTGGATACCAAGCTGTCCTTCGCCCGGTGCCTAGCAGTCCTTCGCTAGGTCTTCAGTCCCAAGCTGTTCTTCGCCTGGTGCCTAGCAGTCCTTCGCTAGGGCTTTAGTACCCTGGCATTCCTTCGCCAGTACCTAGCAGTCCTTCACTAGGACTTTAGTCCCCTGGCATTCCTTCGCCAGTGCCTAGCAGTCCTTCGCTAGGACTTTTTACCCTGGCATTCCTTCGCCGGTGCCTAGCAGTCCTTCGCTAGGACTTTTCCTGCACACTTGAGTAACATGTTAGATAACAATTGAGACTTAACTTTTGAACCCTTTTGCCATCATCAAAACTCAGGTTCGACTTGGGTGCTTTCTGCACCAACATTAGGTACCCAAACCTTGGGACCTAATGCACCTTCAATGCAAGATTTTGGCACTCATGCCTTGATCATTTTCTTCCTAAGTCCTTGAACCCTAGAAGCATTTGATGATCTAAAATGAGTTCTAGATATCAATGAGACAAAGCTAGGTTCTTTAGGTCGGTAACCTATAACGACCTTGTTGTAAACCGCTCTTTGAGCATTAAGGATCATGTCTAAGGTCTTGGAGCTAGTTGAGAATTTCTCAAGAAAATTCTTGAGTTTCTCAACTTCACTCTTCAAGGCCTTGTTTTCATCCTCAAGGACTTCAATATGTAAATCATCAATATCCTCATCCTTAGAGGTTTTTAAGTGTTCTACCTCTAATTTTAAGGACTTCACCTTGTCCTTAGACTTCTTAAGCAAATTAGTTAAACATGCTATTGTTCTATAATATTTAGCGAGTTCGGGAGAGATTACCTCTTCATCATCCGAAGATGATGAAGCTGCGGTTGATGAATCACTTGACTCTTCGCCACTCCCCATGTCTTCTAAGGCCATAAGAGCTACGTGGCGAGTGCTCTTCTCCTCCTTCTCTTCTTCGGATGAGCTGGATGAGGACTCATCCTATGTGGCTTTTAAGGTCTTCTTCTTCTTTGACTTCTCCTCCTTCTTCTTGAGTTTTGGACACTCATTTTTGTAGTTCCCCTTCTTGCTGCATTCATAACACGTGATGTTAGATTTATCAATCTTATTTTCATTAGTGTTACCTTTCCCCTTATAGCGCCGACTCTTCCTCATCATCCTTCTCACAAAATTGGTCATCTCAGTTGATGAAGACTCGCTCTCATCCTCATCGGATTCGGATGAAGAAGATGAGACCTCCTTCTCCTTTTTCTTTTCTTTCTTCTTCTTTGCCTTGTCCCCTGCAACAAGAGCAATATCTTTCTCCTTTGGACCTTTGTTAGCAATCTCATGTAGTTCCATTTTACAAAAAAAGTTATCTAACTTTACAATGGACAAGTCCTTGGATACCTTGTAGGCATCCACCATGGATAACCACAAGGCATTTCTAGGAAAAGATTTGAGTACGTACCTTACAAGGTCGCGATTCTCGACCCTCTCATCGATAGAGTGCAAACCATTAAGTATCTCCTTAAATCGACCATGAAGTTCACTTACAGTTTCAGACTCTTTCATGGTCAGGTTCTGGAGTTGATTGAGGAAGAGATCCCTCTTTGCTATTCGGGAATCTCGAGTGCCTTCATGAAGCTCAATGAGCTTGTTCCATAGATCCTTGGCACTTGTGAAAAGACCAACCTTGATAAGTTGCTCCTTGGTCATCCCACACTACAGGGTGACCACAGCCTTAGCATCAGCCTCACCTTTCCTGGTTTGTTCGGCTGACCACCTTGATGAGTCGAGTTCCTTACCCTCAGCATCTTTTGGAGGGGTGAATCCCTCCTTGACTGAAAATCACATTCCAATATCGGTTTTCAGATAATACTCCATTCTTGACCTCCAATATTGGAAGTCAGCTCCATCAAAGAATGGGGGTCTGTTGGTGCTGAAGCATTCTCTCAAAGCCATTCTTCTTTGCTCTTCGGGAGTTAAACCGTTGGAAAGAGCCCCAGGCTCTGATACCACTTGTTGGATCTGGGATGGCTAGAGAGGGGGTGTGAATAGCCACCCACTTAAACACTCTGGCTCCTTTTGATTTTTTTCTGCACTTAGATTAGCAGCGGAAGAAAAACAGAACAGAAAGAAAGGAGAAAGAAAACAAACCAGCGCTAACACAGAAGATTTACAAGGTTCGGGGATAACTTGCCCCTACTCCTTGGCATGCCCGTGAGGTGGGCGATCCCTTGATCGTCGGCAGATCAAGCCCCGGAATGAATCCGGTTAAGAAAATCTCCTTCTCGGTGGAGTAACCTCTCCACATATAGTCTCAGACAGATATCAGAGTAAGCACAAAGACTTTGAGAAGAAGCTTACAGATCAACAGCGCAAGCACAGAAGGCACAAAGACGAAGCTTCACACAGAGCACAAAAACAGTACACAACTCTAAGACAAGAACCTTTCACTCAGCTCTTCGTTCTCGTTGTGTCTGCTTGATTTCCGATCGATTGATTACTTGTCTCTGCTTCGCCAGCCTCCTCTTAAGCCTTTCTTCTGCTCATCACCAGGCTTCGTCAGCCACTGACCCACGACTTCGTCACCCACTGACCCACTGACCTACTTTGATCTCTCAGCCCACTGAAGACCTCTTCAGCTGAGCCTCAGGTCAGTCGCCAGCCGCCAGCCGCACCAGAAGCCGTTGAAACCTGCAAACAGATAACAAACAAACATGTCGTAGCGAAAGTCACCATTGACCCTCTTTCTTGGCTTGTATCATCTCTATATCATCTGCACACTCAATAGACTGATTAGCAAAGCAAATCAAAACATATCAGAAGGTATCAGAAGAAATCAGAACGTAATCAGAAATCTGACACTAATTCAAATTAAAGTTCTGAGGCGCTGATCGGTCACCTTGACCAATCAGGCACACTCCTGACCGATCAAACTCCATTCTGATCGATCAGTGAATTTTTGATCGGTCTCACTGACCGATCAGAGATCAGGGATCGGTCACCAGACCGATCCTCAAACCTACTGTGAATTCCAGATGATTTCCAGCAAGGCACTGATCGATCAAAGAGACCGATCAGTGATGGGCCTGATCGATCCAGTGAACCTCTGATCGGTTTCACTGACTGATCAGAGACCAGGGATCGGTCACCAGAACGATCCCTTAGCCTACTGGGATTTCAAGCCCAACCACCTGATCGGTCACTTGACCGATCAGGTCAATGCCTGATCTTTCAAATTACAAACACCTGATCGGTCCCTTGACCGATCAGGTCAAGGCCTGATCGGTCAAGCTGACCGATCAGGTGACTTCCTGACTGATCAGGAACAATCCTGATCGGTCCAGGATGGCCCTGATCGGTCAGACAGACCGATCAGGCTACCATACAGAATCTTCTGATTTGTTTCTGATCGTTCACTAGACCGATCAGCCACCATACAAAATGTTTCTGATCTGTTTCTGATCGGTCACCAGACCGATCAGACACCCTGGATCGGTCGCTAGACCGATCTACTATCAAGGGAATTCGTGCCAACTCCCTGATCGAACTAAAAACCGATCCACAACCGCGGGAGTTCGTGCCAACTCCCTGATCGGACTTCAGACCGATCCAGCTCCGACCATTTCAACCCTGAGTCCAGAGAACATGCTCCCTTGCCTTCTCTGACTCATCTGGTCCCAGAGAACGAGCTCCCGAGCCCTCTCTGACTAGTACACTCAAAGCTCAGTCCCTCGAACCAAGACCCCATGCCCAGCTTCACTCACCGGGACTTCCTTCACCTAGCTCCCCTTGCTAGGACCCGGTTTCACTCACCAGGGTTTCCTTCACCTAGCTTCTCTTGCTAGGACCCGACTTCACTCACTATGATTTTCTTCACTTAGCATCACTCACTAGGACCCGGCTTCACTCACCAGGATTTTCTTCACCTAGCTTCACTCACTAGGACCCGACTTCACTCACCGAAATTCGTGCCCAGTCCTCGACCAGGATTTAATCCGAACTTATCTTTCAACACTAAAACAACAATCAGGTCAAACTGCATCAACATATACAGGCACCCAAGAAGGAATTTTATCCACAGAGAGCCGTTTGCGAACATTGTGCAGCGGATAAACTTTGAGGCCACGTATCAGGCACCCTCAAGCACTCGGGCACCCCTATTGTGCCACGTCAGTATTCAGATAAAATTTTTCGAGACTATAAATTAGCCCCCAAAGCTCAGTTCCAGAGCATCGATCACTGTAAACAAATTTCTTTCTAGTTTTTCTCTGTTTTTCTAAGCTTTCACCGTGTAAGAGGCTTCTCCGCCCAAAGGAGTTATTCAGGAGAATTGCGCTTCATTTTGCCTTAGATAGTAACTGTCCTGGTTGCAAACCATGTAATTGTCTGGCCTCTTTCTTTTTCAGTATTGTTTTATTTTAATATTATTATTTTTGTGAACTAACTTCCATCTTTGTCGAGAAAAATAAAAGATAGTCTTATATTTTTCAGTGGCAATTCACTCTCCCTCTTGCTGACCGCACGATCGCCTTCACTCTGAAACCAACTGACTAACCTCCGAATGAAGGAATGAGAAACGGTGGCCGAGCTTCAAGCAAAGATCAAAGAATTGGTCTCCGGACTCACCCACCTCAGCGAATCAGTATCAAATTGTGATTTCATCTGGTATGCCCTTAATGCCCCCAAGAATTGGTCTCCGTGGAGTGTAGATATCATCTCCAAATTTGTCTTCCATGATTCTTTTCCTCTAGCGTGTGCTCCCTCGGCGGTTAGTCCGATCAAGAGCGGTCCTCGCTCTGATACCAATTGTTGGATCGTTTCTGCATGCTAGAGGGGGTGAATAGCGTTTCTTCAATTCTTTTCACCTATGTTGTTAGTTTGCGCAGCGGAAATACAAACAAAATAAAACTAACAACAATAAACAACGCTAACAAACCCGATTTACTTGGTATCCACCCCGGACGAGTGACTAATCCAAGAATTTGTCGATGGATCACTCCCCGGATAACCTCCAGCTAGCTCTCGTCGCTCCTTGTAGGTGGAGAAACCTCGCCACAACACTTTTAGAAGACCTGAGCACAAAGACTACTATCTTGCCTTTAACCAAGACAAGATTCATCAAGAATCTCAGCCACCATGGAGTCCTCTTTAAATAAGACTCGGGCTGAAACCCTCGCCACCAGTCGACTGCCCCCAGGGGGCAGTCGACTGGTGCCACTGAAATTCGACCCAGAGTTGAGACCCTTCTGTGAGTTTCATCAGTCGACTGCCCCCAGGCCAGTCGACTGGTCTACTTGTTGGAACTCGGATGGCTAGAGAGGGGGGGGGGCGTGAATCTAGTCGGACACAAAGCTTTTGAGGCTTTTGAAACTATTCTGCACTTCAGAGTTAGGCAGCGGAAGCAAATGCAGAAACAGAAAACTAAAAACAACAACCCAAAGCACAAGAAAGCAAACCGACGCTAACACCTAGATATACAAGGTTCGGGGATAACTTTCCCCTACTCCTTGGCGTGCCCGTAAGGTGGGCGATCCCTTGATCGTCGGCAGATCAAGCCCCGGTGAACACAGGATATCAAGCGCCTCCTTCTCGGTGGAGAAACCTCTCCACAATCGCCTCAGTAGGTGAATACAAGGTAAGCACACGAGACTAAGGAGGAACCTCTCACAAGACAGTAGCAAGAAAGCTCAAGAGAGAAACTACACAAGGAGCACAACCACAACAGCGAAACCCACAACCACACTTGCTTGTTTTCCTGTTGTTCCCCTTGTTGCCTCCTCTGCTTCTTATCTTCCTCTTAAGCTCCTGCTTCATCACCAGGCTTCATCAGCATCCCCTGAGCCAGCCTGAACCCACTGACCTCCCTGAGCACTCAGTCCACTGAAGACCTCCTCTCCAGCTGAGTCTCCGTCAGTCGCCAGCTGCTCCAGTTGCCGTTGAAACCTGAGAAGGAGAAACAAACAAACATACTCCAAGGAAAACCTCTCATTGACCCTCCTTGAGTGTTTGAATCACCTGCTATCACCTGCACACTCCAACAGAGGCTTAGCAAATCGATATCAAATGAAATCAGCAAGTAGCAGAGAATCGGCAGTGAAAACAGACGCGATCAGAGCTTCTGACAGCGTATTTGAATTAAAATTCTGCTCCTGATCGGTCCCCAGACCGATCAGGGAGGACCCTGATCGGTCACCAGACCGATCCAGCAGTCTTCTGCACACTCCTGATTGGTCCCCAGACCAATCAGGCTCTAGCCTGATCGGTCACTAGACCAATCAGGCTCCGGCCTGATCGATCACCAGACCGATCAGGCTGCTTCCAGACCAATCAGGAGTCATCCTGATCGGTTATAGTGAGAACCTTGCGACAAATGATCGTTCTCTAGACTGATCTGAACAGTATCCCTGATCGGTCACCAGACCGATCAGGAGCAGATCAGTAATGTTCTCAAAACCCACTGTATGCTCCTTGATCGGTCACTAGACTGATCAGGAGTAGAGCAGTGAGTAAACTACATGCTCCCTGATCGGTCACCAGACCGATCAGGAGCAGAGCAGTAGGTTTCCAACCTTACTGAGTGCTCCCTGATCGGTCACCAGACCGATCAGTCATCACTGGATCAGTCACCAGACCGATCCACGAGGGAATACCGAGCCAACTTCCCTGATCGGTCACCAGACCGATCCAGGCAAGCCTAAATCCAACCCAAGTCACGAGAACAAACCTCCAACCCTTCTCTGACTCGTTCTTAGTCCCCCGGACCAAGATTCCGTGCCCAGTTTCACTCACTAGGACATGGCTTCACTCACCAGGATTTCGGTCACCCGGCTTCACTCACCGGGACCCGGCTTCACTCACCAGGACCCGGCTTCACTCACCGAGATTTCCACCACCTGGCTTCACTCACCAGGAACCCGGCTTCACTCATCGGGATTTCCACAACCTGGCTTCACTCACCAGGATTTCGGTCACCCGGCTTCACTCACCGGGATTTCAACCTAGCTTCACTCACTAGGATTTCCATCACCTGGCTTCACTCACCAGGACCCAGCTTCACTCACCGGGATTTCCATCACCTGGCTTCACTCACTAGGACCCGGTTTCACTCACCGGGATTTCCAACACCTAGCCCTCCAAGCTAGGACTTTTCCACACCTAACCCTCCAGATTAGGACTTTGTGCTCAGTCCCCGACTAGGACTTAATCCCAATTCGTTCAACCAAACTTAAATCAAAACTTAAATCATTGTCAACACCAAAACAACAATCAGGGTCAGACTGCATCAACACTACTCACATACCTAAGGTTACCCTTCTCGAGTACATTCCACTCCGCACTCGATCCCTACACTGGACTTACAAAGGCTTTTTAAGAACCTCCCCAAAGTTCCCCTTACGCTAAGAATGGAGCAACCATGCTCCCCCTTAATCTTAGCTCCCCCTATACCTAGGGTTTCTAGCAAAGGAATGTTTGGTTTCCCAACTTAAACCTAACACTTCTCCCCCTTTGCCTAACATCAAAAAGAACCCAACAATATCCCAATTATTGGTTCTTTGAATCCCTAATGATCATAAACAATGTGTACTAGCCCCCATACACTCGTTTTCCATCATTTGGACCCAAGTCAGCTGCTGGATACCCACACCAGCCCTGATCAGTCGATTGCCCCCCAGGGCAGTCGACTGATACTCTGAAAATCAGAATTTCAGACTTTCTGATGAAATTCAAAAATGCACCAGAAATTCCACAAATCTCCAAAAATTCCCAAATTTTGTGGAGACATTTGTGGTATCCATACCTACTTAGAAAAAATACATTCCAAAATGTACCTATCACCATTCCCAAGTTTAACATAAAACCCAAAACAAGCTAAAAACTTCAATCAAACCTTGCCCTAAAATCCTAGTTTTGGTTTTCTCTTGATGTCTTTGCCCATGCTAACCCACAATGCGTCCCTAGCATTGATTTACATGGAAATTACACACTAAAAATCAATTTTCATGCAATATGACCCCAATGTATTGTTGGTGCAGACAGCACCCAAGTCAAACCTGTGTTTTGATAAATGGCAAAGGGTTCAAAAGTTAAGTCTTATTTGTTTTCTAACATGTTACTCAAGTGTGCAGGAAAAGCCCTAGCGAAGGACTGCTAGGCAACTGGCAAAGGAATGTCAGGAGACAAAGCCCTAGCGAAGGACTGCTAGGCAACTAGCGAAGGGCTGCTAGTCACCAAGTCCTAGTGAAGGACTGCTAGGCAACTAGCGAAGGGCTGCTAGTCACCAAGTCCTAGTGAAGGACTACTAGGCAACTAGCGAAGGGCTGCTAGTCATCAAGACCTAACGAAGGAATGCTAGGCACCAGGCGAAGGACAACCTGGTACTGAAGTCCTGGCAAAGGACTGCTGGGCAAAAGTCCAACCAGAGGAGCCGGTTGGCGACAGGTAAACTCTCTTGAGAGGAGTAAGTGAGGACGCGTTCTCCGTTGAGGGAACAGTAGGCGTCGGTTCGACCTAGGGTTTCATTTTGGAAACCCAAAGTCAGAACCAAGATAGCTAAGGCTGTATAAAATTAACAACTTACTACTTTATGTTGTTTTCGGACTAACCCTGGATGCAGGACCAAAGGAACGAGTGTCTGCAGCTCAGAGAGTCTCAAAGGAGTGATGCAGCAGCTGAGTAGGGCGCCCCCGAGGTGAACATAAAACAAATGAAGCAAAAGGAGCTTCGGCTGAATACTGGCCGGGGCGCCCCGAACGCCCAGGGCGCCCCCAGCCACCAGGGCGCCCCGCGCCTGAAGTCAGCGATCAGGATAAGCCTCATCCAGCCGATACTCCCGCTGAAAAGGTCAGCCAGGGCGCCCTCAGCTTCCCGGGCGCCCCCATCAAGGACTTATCCCGATTTTGAAGGGATAACTCGCTGACCACGAAGTGAGCGGATCACAGGCCACGTGGAGGGCGCCCCGTGCTCCCAGGAGCCCTCAGAACCCTATAAAAGGCCCTCGACCCCTCAAGCCTAAAAACAACATCTTCCAACACGGTTACGTTCTTCTGCTCCTGCGCGTCGCTCCAGAAACCTTCCAACTCGACACGAAAGCGCCGACAACGTCCCTCTGCTCCGAGAAACATCCGATATCGGACGTCGGTAACGAAGAACTGATTTTTCATTTCTGTTATACTATTACTGTACTACAATTGTAAACTTTTGTAAGAATCTTTGCGCGATTATAGAATTGCCCTCAGTAAACGGTCAACGACCGTGGACCTTGGAGTAGGAGTCGACCCAGGCTCCGAACCAAGTAAAACTCCCTGTGTTTGCGATTGTTCTTATTCCGCTGCGTACTTACTCTAATTCTTTTCCGAAAATTGTTAACGATAATCACCCCCCTCTATCGTTTCTCTCGATCCAACAAGTGGTATCAGAGCGGGGAAGTTCAAATTTGGTGCAACCACCAGTTTGAAATTTTTTTGGATTTTTCTTTTTTTTTCGTCCGAATTTCTTCTAATATTTTTTTTGTTCGAATTTCTTCTCGTTAGTCGAAGTTTGTGCAACATCCCTCGACAAATATTTTCTCTTTATCCCGCACTACTAATCCAAGACCAAGTCTTGGGATATTTTTTGTGTTAATTTATTTTTTCAGATAAAATGGCCATGCAAGAAGGCTTCAGCACCGCAAGACCACCTCTCTTCAGTGGGGAGGATTTCTCCTACTGGAAGAGCAGAATGGAGGTCCACCTGAAAACTCAGGTGGACATGTGGATAATCATCCAGTCCGGACTGGAGATTCCGAAGAACGCTGAAGGAGTACCGCAAACCTGCTCAGAATGGGACAACGCTCTGAAGCGCAAAATTGAAGTCGATGCAAAGGCGACTCAGACCCTCCAATGCGGCTTAACAAAAGAGGAGCTGAACCGGGTAGGTCCTTTCAACAGTGCCAAGGAGCTGTGGGCAAAACTGATCGAGTTGCACGAAGGAACATCAGACACTCGGATCAGCAAGAGAGATCTCCTCCTGAACAAGCTGTATACCATCAAAATGACCGACAACGAAACGGCAACGCTGCTTCATGCCCGAATCCAAGAACTTATGAACGGTCTACACACTATTGGTCACAAAGTCGAAAATCGTGACCTAATAAGGTACACTTTAAACGCTTTCCCGAGAAACACCTTGTGGGCATCTATGGTAGATGCATACAAGGTTTCAAGGGACCTTTCAAAAATAAAGTTAGACGAACTCTTTTCTGAACTAGAATTACACGAACAGATTAACTGCAATATGGCCGAGAAAGGTATTGCCTTTGTTGCAGGAAAAACTGGAAGGACAACAAAGAAGAAGCCTCAACCTGAACCCGAGTCTAACTCATACTCAGACTCAGAAGACGAAGAAGGAGATCGACCTAAGCTGGTTCGACTGGCTCGAAGCTACTATAAAGAATTGAAGAACCAAACCAACAGACGGAAAATAAGCCGAAGAAAGGACGAACCAGCTGAACCCGCAAATGACAAAAACAAGCCCAACGTGACCTGCTACGAGTGCAAGAAGAAGGGTCACTACAAGACGGAGTGTCCGAACCTAAAGGAGACCAAGAAGACAAGAAGAAAGAAAGCACTCCAAGCAACCTGGGACGAATCTTCCTCAGAAGAAGAAGAAGAAGCACCCCAGTCAAACCTACTAGCCCTGACCGCCTCAGAAGAAGTCGAGACCGAGTCAGAATCAGAACAGGATGATGGCAGACTAACCTTTTCAGAAGACGGCGAAATCAAGGTAAGTGGTTTCAATAGAAGTCAATTAAATGAACTTATTTCGTATCTTTCTCGAGATTTGGCGAAAGCTAAACTCTGAGACGAATCCCTCCGACAGGAAGTAAAACTCCTGAAAGAGGGAGCTGACTCTAAACCCTTAACTGAGAAGGTTCAAGAAGGAACCTCTAATCAAGTTGAAAAACTTGAGAAAGAGAATTCCTCCCTGAAAACTCAAGTAGAGGATCTTAGATCAGCCTTAGAACGATTCACCTCTGGTTCCAAGGGTCTTGACATGATTCTTGGAAAACAAAAGTCCGTTCTAAATCGATCCGGACTAGGCTATAGAACCAAATCTAGGCAAAGATCCTTGTTGGTGCAAGTTGCATCAATGATGTTCTTCCTTAAATGTTTTTATGTTTGACAATACACTTAAGTCAGTGATACAATGAACAGACAAAGGGGAGTAAAAGAGAAGTAACCTTAGCTGAAGAAAAGTCCTAGTTAATCTAGGCATCGAAACCCTAAGTCCCAGTGAAGGGCTGCTGGGCACCTAGCGAAGGGCTGCTAGGTATCGAAACCCTAAGACCTAGCGAAGGGCTGCTGGGCACCTAGCGAAGGGCTGCTAGGTATCGAAACCCTAAGACCTAGCGAAGGGCTGCTGGGCACCTAGCGAAGGGCTGCTAGGCATAGAAGACCTAGCGAAGGGCTGCTAGGCACCTAGCGAAGGGATGCTAGGCATAGAAGACTTAGCGAAGGGCTGCTAGGCACCTAGCGAAGGGCTGCTAGGTATAGAAGACCTAGCGAAGGGCTGCTAGGCACCTGGCGAAGGACTGCTGGGGAATGAAGTCTTGATCCGAGGGACTGAAGTCTTGATCCGAGGGACTGAGCAACTTAGCTGAGCGATGACTAAAGACAGGAGTAGAGACGGGTCAGGGTTTGGGCGTCTCGAGGTCCAGAAGTATCGGAAGCTAAGCAAAAGTCCACCCGAAGGACCGGGTGGCAACCGTCTCCTGAAAGGAGTAGGTGAAGGGCGAGTTCTCGGGGAGGGGAACTCGTGCCGGTTCGACCTAGGGTTTCGTGCAAATCCGAAGTCCGAACCAAGTCCTTAAGCTTAATATTATATGTATATATGCTTTGTGTTTGTGTATCTTGCAGGTAACAAGAACCGGAGACAAAGCAAGTAGAAGAACTAGCCTTGCAGTCTTAATGCTGGGTGCCCACAGTGTTAAGGGTGCCCCCAGTGTTGGGGGCGCCCCCATGCACCAGGGCGCCCCCAGTGTTGGGGGCGCCCCTAGACAGAGCTAAGAGAGCAGCCTTTGTGACGAAGTCAAAGTAGGTGTCAACCGGGGCGCCCGGAACATCCGGGGCGCCCGGGTCAACCCTGTTTTCGCTGCTGCGAGTCCGAAGCACAGGATAAGCGCTCAAGAGGGCGCCCGGGATGTTCGGGGCACCCTGGTCAAAGAACTTATCACCTGCGGTGAAGTAGGCGCAAGGATAAGGGTTGACCGAGTCTTCCGGGGCGCCCCCAGCGTCTAGGGCGCCCCCAGGAGGCCTATATAAGGGGCTTCGACCCCTCTGCTTCAGATACGACTTCCAAGAACCATTCCAAGCATTCTGACCGACTGCAACGCGCTAGAAACGAGGCTTTACGACCGGGAGGCTCCAGGAGGAAGTGCGCGGCACTTCGGAGGTCCAGATCGGCCGAGTTTCAAACTTGTTCTATTCGGTTTGCTTTAATTATACTGCAATTATTTTTCATTATATTTTGATTGTAATATTGCACTGTAAGTCAGGTTTCTCCGCCTCCGGAAAGTCCGGAAAGGAGATCAATAGTGGACGGGCGTTCCCGTGCATAGGCCTTGGATGTACTGACCCTGGGGGGTAGGGAACCAAGTAAAAATCCGCTGTGTACCTGTGTTCATTTTGTTATTATTTTCCGCTGCACTAACGATCTGAGTAGTTTTACAAACGAAGTTCTCGCGAAGGTTTTTCACGGTCGATATTCACCCCCCCTCTATCGACGGCACCGGTCCTACAATCCTATTATGCTGTACTGAACCAATCCAGACCTAAAGTTCAGGCATGGGTACCTAAACTGTACCTGAACAAACCAACTGGATCAAATCAGTATTGGATCCCCAAGGATAAGATTCACATCTTGCCTAACCATTACCGTGGCTTTAGTCCAGGGGGAGCCAAATTAAAAACCATATTTATTGTTAGATAAACTTTCTTTGTCCTTAAATTGCATGTTTGCTTGTTTATTTAATTTCTGCAATTTACCATGCTTAGATTTAGGAATGATTAGTTTAAGGACTGAACCAACTTAACTGAAACTTGACAACATAGTATTGGGTGGAGGTGAGATGATAGTACGTTAGGGAAACCAATTCTAATAAGATCAAGTATACTTGGTCTCTTTAGACTGGTGAAACTAGCCGAAGCTACCGATCCAAGACCCAAACTAGTTAGACCAGAATTTTTCAAAGTTTAATTTTGAAAATGAAATTTCATTAAAAGGCTTTGTCAAGGAAAGGGTTGATGATTCAATAAGGCTACGACCAAAGAAGGCCTAGTACCTCGCCAAGACCTGGAAGCCAATTTTTGAATTTCAAATTCAAATTATTCTTTATAAAATTCGAATCTAACACAAACTTTCAGTTAATTATAGACTCAAACATTTTTCAAATTAAAAATCAACTGTTTTCAAAATCAATTAAGTTTTTCAAAACGAATCACAATTTTTTTTTTAATTTATTCTATCCACCAAAACCTGTCTCACAAAACCTATAAGGCTAACGTGGTTGAAAACCTTAGATTTGGGTGAGACAGACTAGGCAGTGAAACTCAATTTAAGCTATTCCTGACTCTAATTGGATCCAAATCAATAAAACTCTTTATGTGTAGGAACATAAAGATTTGGACCAATGGATGTTGGATAGCGGTTGCTCCAGACACATGACTGGAGATAAATTGAAATTCACCAAACTCAAGTTCAAGAACCTAGGCTCAGTGGCATTTAGCAACAATGCTACATTGAAGGTAATTGGGTCAGGTAATATTGAACTTAAATCTGACTTTGTTATTAAGAAAGTTCTTTTGGTTGAAAACTTCTATTTTAACTTGCTTAGCATAAGTCAGTTATGTGATTCTGGTTATATAGTCACCTTCAACAATTCTAACTGTCTGATTAGAAACATACAAGACTCAGAAATCATGCTTAAGGGCACTAGGAAAAACAATGTTTACACTATAAACCTTCCCCTTGTACCCAAATGCATGTTAACTCAGATACAACAATCTTAGTTTGTTTATTGTAAACCTTATAAGCTCTACTTGTGGTTGAGTATCCTAGGAAGATGCCTAAGGTTGACTTGGACTAAAATTCCCTAAATAGTCTTTGGTGTTTATGATATGGACTTTGCATCCAAAAACCCTTAGGTAGTGTAGATTTGGGAGTCTATGGTAGTACAGTTCATAGGGCGTTTTGTTGTCACTTGTTAATCAGAACCCTATTTTGGATGTAACAAGCCGTACTAATTGCTTCTGCCCAATATTGTTTTGCTAAGCTAAATTCATTTAGCATAGCCCTAGCGGCTTCCTGTAGTGTTCTATTTCTTCTTTCGACTATCCCATTTTGCTGGGGGGTTCTAGGACATGAAAATTCATGTAAATACCCATTCACCTTACAAAATTCCTCGAACCGTTGATTTTCAAATTCTCCCCCGTGGTCACTTCTAAGTCTTTTAACTTTAGTATCGTATTGATTTTCAATTAATTTATAGAATTCATTAAATAGGTTTAGAGTTTCATCTTTGGTTTTTAGAAACCTAACCCAGGTGAACCTAGAGTAATCATCAACTATTACTAAGCAGTATCGGTTCCCGCTTAGTGACTTGGCTCCATGTGAATCAAATAGGTCAAGGTGCAAGAGCTCAAGTGTGGTTTGAGTTAGATCAGATTGGATTAGTTTGTGATTAGATTTGGTTTGTTTACCTTGATTACATGATTCACATATTAGGTTTTCACTATTTTTAATTTTGGGGATACCTTTTATTAAGCCAAGTTGGGTGATTTTTGAGATAGTTCTCAGATTAGTATGACCTAATCTCCTATGCCAGAGGTTTGAATAGTCCTTAAGCATGTAGACTCTAAATCTAACTTAGCTGACATTTTCACTAAACCCCTACCTGAGTCTGAGTTCAGCTCACTAAGAAGGCAGTTAGGATTGTGCTTAGTAGAATAGGTTCAACCTGACTTTTCATTTTCTTACCACTTTACTCAATTCAAAATCAGTCTTTAAAGTAGCTTTTAAATGGTTTTCAAAATCAACCTTTACTAATTTTTTAAAAAGTTTTTCAAAATAATTTTTTTTTCAACCTAGTTTTATTTTCAAAACAACCCCCCTTCAAAACTAGGGCTTTTTCCGCAAATGGACATAGTCTAGGCCCTAACTCTAGAACTTCATGCACCTATAGATTTAGAAGTCAGCATCTCACAAGCACCTTAGGGTACTTTTGATTGATAACCTAGAATGGGTTGAGATGCTTAGGTCTTTGCCTTAATTCAAGATGCTTTAAGTCAGTGCATCTGCAGTAATTGGGGCACTAAATACAACTTATACGGTAATCAAGTTAAGTGTCAAGTTTAGAAAATCTAACTTGAACAGAACACTTAACTTGACTAACCCTAGCGAAAACTACTGTTTATAACAGTTAGTAAGTAGCTAATCGGATTAGACAGGACCCTAAACGAAAAATTAAAACTGATTTGATTGAGTTCATATCTTGAATTGGTTCAGTACAAGCAAATTATGCAGTTCATTTTTTATGCAATCTGTATGTTTGCTATATTTCTTTATTTTTGATATATGGCAACGGGGGAGAGATAGAAAAGGAGAGAGTTTAAATTTTTTTCAAAATTCAAAATCAATTTAATTCAAAATTCAATTTTGTTTCAAAAATCAAAACAAAATTCAATTTTGTTTCAAAAATCAAAAATCTATCCTTTATTTAAAAAGACCTTCTAAGCTTTCAAAGTTTTTCTAACTTATAAGCTTTCAAAGTTTTTCTAACTTCTAAGCTTTCAAAATTTTTCTCACTTCTAAGCTTTGAAAACCTTCTAAGTACTTTATGTTAGGATCTTTGCCCTAGCTAGAGGGGGGGGTGAATAGCGGTTCTTTGATTCTTTCAACCTACGTTGTTAGTTGCGCAACGGAAATACAAATAAAAACAAACTAACAATGCTAACCAACCAGATTTACGTGGTTCGGAGATGAAACTCCTACTCCACGACAGTCCGTGAGGTGGACGATCCCTTGATCCTTCGGCGGATCGCTCCCCGGATGCTCTCCGGCTATCTCGTGTAGCTCCTTGTGGGTGGAGAAACCTCTCCACAATCCTCTACAAGCACCTGAGCACACAAGGCTACTATCAAGCTTTTTCCAAGCAAGATTCGCCAAGAAACCCCAGCCCGATCGAGTCCCCCTTTAAATAGACTCGGGCTGGAAATCACGCCACCAGTCGACTGCCCCCAGGGCAGTCGACTGGTGCCATCCAAATTCGACCGTTGACACTCCAACGTTCGAATTTGCCAGCTTACCAGCCACCTACCAGTCGACTGGTACAGGACTAGTCGACTGGAGCCAGTCGACTGGAACCAATTCCAGTCGACTGGCAGTCGACTGGTCGACCCTCCTTGGGTCGACCCGATTCTCTGTGTGTTCCCACAGTCGACTGCCTTCGGGCCAGTCGACTGCCCTGCCTACCAGCCTAGGGTTTTGCATCCCCGAGTACATTCCACTCAGCACTCGACCCTTAGGACTTCCCGAGTACATTCACACAACACTCGTACCCTCACGACTCGACTGACTCCTCCTCCGCAGCCTCGACTATTGCCTTCGCGCCCTCTTCATCTTCGGCCTTCGTCCCTCGGATGCGCACGCAAGCCTCCAGCTTGCCTCCATGCCACCCTTCACGTATGCCTCAAAGTCCGCGCCCATCAGCTCATCGTACCTGCACTCCATGGTCCCTCAGATGCGCACACCAACCTCCAGCTGGCCTCCATGCCATCCTTCACCGTACTGAGGCCGTCCAGTCAAGTCCATATGTGTACCTGTACAATCCTGTACACTCAACATACACATATCAAATACACAGGGTAAACCTAACTTAAACCTTTGCCCAAACATCAAAACCCATGGTCACTCCGGACCATCCTAGGGCCGATTGCTCCAACAATCTCCCCCTTTTTGATGTTTGGCAATTCGTTTAAGTTAGGGAAAGCAAGATAGTAGTAATAGCAAATACCATGCTAAAATAAATGCATATGCAATGCAAAAATGGATCATATCCCAAGGCATCCTACACCTAACCCTCCAAGTTAGGAATTTTACACCTAGCCCTCCAAGCTAGGATTTTTACCACCTAACCCTCCAAGTTAGGATTTTCTACCAAACCGGGCTTTTTAAAGCTTCTCCCAAGCTCCCCCTTACACTGGACTTACAAAGGCTTTTTAAGAACCTCTCCAAGGTTCCCCTTACGCCAAGAAGGGAGCAACCATGCTCCCCCTCAAACTTAGCTCCCCCTAAACCTAGGGTTTCTAGCAAAGGTATTGGTTTCCCACTTAAACATAATATTTCTCCCCCTTTGCCATACATCAAAAAGAACCTAATAATTACCCAATTATTGGTTCTTAACATTCTCAATGATCCTACGCACAGTGTACTAGACCCCCATACACTTGTTCCTCGTCATTTGGGCCCAAACCAGCTGCTGATACCCAAATCAGCCTCTTACCAGTCGACTGCCCCCAAGGCAGTCGACTGATACTCTGATAATCAGTTTTCTGGCCGAATTTCAGAAACGCACCAGAAATTCCACAAATTTCCAAAAATTTCCAAACTTCGTGGACAACTTTGTGGAACCTATACCTACTTGGGAAAAATACATCTACCCATGTATCTATCACCATTCCCAAGTTTGACACAAAACCCAAAATTTTCAAAATGAAAATCAAGGCAACTAGGAGGCAACCTCCCCCTTTACCCATGCCTTCTCCCCATTTTCATTTTTCCCAGGTCAAGTTCTACCCAACTTAACCTCCTAGCACCAAGTTAGGTTCTTCCCAACCTAACACCCGAGTTCTTTTCCCTTTGAACACTATTAAAGGCTTGCTCCCCAAGCACCCTTATCCCTAATGTCAATAAGAACTCAACTAAAGTCTAAAACTCTAAAATTTGCAAGCACACTTGCTAGGATATATCCTTTCCTAGAAAAATATGATATCATGGAAATATCAAGTGTGCTTGACTTTTGGTACACATCTAAGTTTTCTAACTATGGACACTTTGTATCAACATTGAAATTCATCCATAATTCCATGTGTTTTTCAAGGCTAATCATCATAATTTGACACATGAAATTGTCCTTAATGTTCCCTGTTTAACCTTTAAATCTTAGATACTTAGGGAACCTTATCAATCCTTCTTGATTTCCATAAAATCCAATAAATTCTTATCAAATCATGGGATAACATTTTATTCAAAGAATATGAAATCAAAACCAAGAATTTTAGTCCTAAACTATATCCCAAATTTGCAATTTCTGATTAGCCAACATTCTCATTTTCCATTTCAGCCTATGGACCAGTCGACTGCCCATGGGGCAGTCGACTCCCAAACCTCACAGAATGTTTTCGGGGCTGAATTCACTTCGGACCAGTCCAATCGACTGGGATGGTCCCAGTCGACTGTCTCCAGTCGACTGGGGTATTCCCAGTTGACTGCCCTTCAGTTTTTCTTGCGTACAGAGATCCCGGTCGACCTCCCAGTCGACCCCCAGTCGCCTGCCACCAGTCGACTGGTATCTGAGCCAGTCGACTGGTGGCTGAATTTCAGCCCTCTTTGGTGAATTTCAGAAATGTCGTAAAAATTCTACAAATCTCCAAAAATTATGAAATTTTGTGGGGAGATTTGTGAAGCCAATATCTACTCGGGAAAAATATGTTTCCAAATAAATGTACTCCAAATCCCAAGATTGGCACGAAACTCAAATCTCTCTAAAGTGTATCAATTAAACTCATCCTAAAAGTTCTAATTCTCACTTTTCTTCAATGCATTCACTTCTCCTTGATCATAACTCATTTTTATTGTTGAGTTACATGGTATTCCACTATTAAACCTCAATTTTGTCAAATATAGCCCTATTTTCACCTTTTCTCCCTAAAATTCACCTTTTGATGTGCCAAAATCTAGGATTAAGACCTACCCAAGTCTTCCAATCCCTTTTGGCACATTTCACCTAATTTCCTAAGGAAGAACCTTTTGAGATTCATCTACCATGGACCCCAAAGGCTCCTAGAGCTCCCCCTTGAGTTCTGAGCCCTAGCCACCTTCCTAGGTGACTCCATCCACGCTAGGCCACACCGGTGTGCCACCGATGACTTTTGGCCTACAAAATTGATCTTTTTAACCTTGGACACCTTGTTCTTGGTTAGGTCACTCTCTTTTCCCTTGGATGGCATCCCCTTGCCACCCTTGGACCTTCCCTCCTTACTAAGATTGTATGTTTTCCCAACATACTTCTTTCCATTTCCCTTGGAGGTCTTAGATTGGTACCCCAATCCCGATCTATCATAGTTGGGTTTGATGCTACCCAACACCATGTCTAGACCTTTAGATCCAATCTTGAATCTTTCTAGGATCTTTTCTAATGTATCAAGCCTTGCCCTCAAGGCTTGATTTTTCCTTTCTAATTTCTTGACCTTAGTGTCCACATGTTCACCTTGGACATTTCTAGACCTACCATTCTTTCTAGGCATGTGTCTCCCCTTCTTGGGGTTAATACCTTGATCCTTAGGTGCATAAGTCGTAGGTCTATCATGATGCATGCTCTTTCTAGAATTATGATCTACCTTGTTATCCCTATTCCTATCATTATACTTAAATCCAAAATTATGCACCATTAAACATTTCTCATTAATTCTAGCATGCATAGATGGGCAATTTTCATTATTTCTAAAATGTAAGGAAGAACTTGAAATTGAATTGCATTTTACCCTAGGGTTAGGAATTACCTCCCTTACCCTCGAAGTTCTCCCTTGATGTGATCTTTGTTTCTTCCTTTCCTCTTTCTCCCATCTTCTTAGATGCTCCATTTTCTTGAGCTTTCCACTCATTGGGCATCTTGTGTGGTAGTGTCCTAGCTCTCCACACGTGAAGCATCTAATTCTCTTCTTTTTCTTTTCTTGGGCTTCTCCATTCCTACAATTTATGTTAGATTTAAATTGAATGGAATTAGGTTTAGATTTTACCTCCATTTTACCTTTCGGGCACTTATCCTTGTAGTGTCCCTTTTCATTGCACCCAAAGCATATGATGTGGTCCTTGGTTCTTGCTTTGGTGGAGGTTGAGGCTAGGTTGACTACTTCTTCAACCTTGGAAGATGTGGAAGCTTCCTCTTGATCTGGAATTAATGAGGGTCTCTCCTCCCCCTCAATTCTTGACATTGGTGCCTCTTCTTCTTCTCTTGAGGAGGTTGATGGTCTTTCACTTAGCTCCTCCTCCTCACTTGAAGAGGTTGACACTTCTTCCATTTCGCTTGATGATGTAGATGATTCTTTTTCTTTTTTCTCTTTTCCACTTGAACTTACTTCTTCGGGCTTGTGTACTTCTTGAGCTTGTGTAGGGTTCTCATGATACTTTTTCACTTTGCTCCACAATTCACATGCGTTTTGATATTTTCCTACACAACTCAAAATATTGTTAGGCAAAACATTTATCAAGATATTCATTACCTTCTCATTTGCCCTAGAGTAAGTTTGTTGCTCTTGAGTCCAATAACGTGGGCGGAGCTTTTTCCCTGCTTGTCCGTAGGGATTTCAAATGGTTCTTCCAATACCATTACGCATTCCCACTCTATCATGAACCACATCTCCATCCTTGACTTCCAACGCTCGAAATCCTCATGATCATAGGCCGGTGGAGTGTATATATCATTCCCGAGCTTGTCTTCCATGATTCTTGCCCTCTAGCGGTTGCTCCTTTGGCGGTTAGTCCAAAAAGAGCGGTCCTTTGCTCTGATACCACTTGTTAGGATCTTTGCCCTAGCTAGAGGGGGGGTGAATAGCGGTTCTTTGATTCTTTCAACCTACGTTGTTAGTTGCGCAACGGAAATACAAATAAAAACAAACTAACAATGCTAACCAACCAGATTTACGTGGTTCGGAGATGAAACTCCTACTCCACGACAGTCCGTGAGGTGGACGATCCCTTGATCCTTCGGCGGATCGCTCCCCGGATGCTCTCCGGCTATCTCGTGTAGCTCCTTGTGGGTGGAGAAACCTCTCCACAATCCTCTACAAGCACCTGAGCACACAAGGCTACTATCAAGCTTTTTCCAAGCAAGATTCGCCAAGAAACCCCAGCCCGATCGAGTCCCCCTTTAAATAGACTCGGGCTGGAAATCACGCCACCAGTCGACTGCCCCCAGGGCAGTCGACTGGTGCCAGCCAAATTCGACCGTTGACACTCCAACGTTCGAATTTGCCAGCTTACCAGCCACCTACCAGTCGACTGGTACAGGACTAGTCGACTGGAGCCAGTCGACTGGAACCAATTCCAGTCGACTGGCAGTCGACTGGTCGACCCTCCTTGGGTCGACCCGATTCTCTGTGTGTTCCCACAGTCGACTGCCTTCGGGCCAGTCGACTGCCCTGCCTACCAGCCTAGGGTTTTGCATCCCCGAGTACATTCCACTCAGCACTCGACCCCTAGGACTTCCCGAGTACATTCACACAGCACTCGTACCCTCACGACTCGACTGACTCCTCCTTCGCAACCTCGACTGTTGCCTTCGCGCCCTCTTCATCTTCGGCCTTCGTCCCTCGGATGCGCACGCAAGCCTCCAGCTTGCCTCCATGCCACCCTTCACGTACGCCTCGAAGTCCGCGCCCATCAGCTCATCGTACCTGCACTCCATGGTCCCTCAGATGCGCACACCAACCTCCAGCTGGCCTCCATGCCATCCTTCACCGTACTGAGGCCGTCCAGTTAAGTCCATATGTGTACCTGTACAATCCTGTACACTCAACATATACATATCAAATACACAGGGTAAACCTAACTTAAACCTTTGCCCAAACATCAAAACCCATGGTCACTCCGGACCATCCTAGGGCCGATTGCTCCAACACTTTAGAGACTCAAGTTTTTTTCAAAATTGTTCTAAGTACTTTAGAGACTCAAGTCTTTTTAAATTGTTCTAAGTACTTTAGAGACTCAAGTTTTAAATCCTACTAAAGTACTTTAAACTTAAAGTTTTCAAAACTATCTGAGTACTTTAAAACTTACTTTAAACTAAAAGTTTTCAAACCTATGTTTTCAAAATTTTTAAAGTACTTAAGCTTTCAAAATTTCTCTAAGTATTTAAACTTAAGTTTAAGTTTTGTATAAATTTTCCAAAAGTACACAACCAAAATTATTTTTGGAAAATTTGACTCTAAAGTTTCTGTTAAAAAGTATAAGGAAAATCCATCTTTAGACTTAAAACTTATTTTCAAAAACCCCTCGAATTTTTGAAAAATCAAGAGGGAGATTCCTTCCAGGGGGAGGGAACTAAACTAGTATATCATCTGCTATGATTAACTTAACTTTTTGAATCGGGTTACCATAAATAAAAAAGGGGGAGATTGTTGGTGCAGACAGCACCCAAGTCAAACCTGTGTTTTGATAAATGGCAAAGGGTTCAAAAGTTAAGTCTTATTTGTTTTCTAACATGTTACTCAAGTGTGCAAGAGAAGCCCTAGCGAAGGACTGCTAGACAACTGGCAAAGGAATGCCAGGAGACAAAGCCCTAGCGAAGGACTACTAGGCAACTAGCGAAGGGCTGCTAGTCACCAAGTCCTAGTGAAGGACTACTAGGCAACTAGCGAAGGGCTGCTAGTCACCAAGTCCTAGTGAAGGACTGCTAGGCAACTAGCGAAGGGTTGCTAGTCGCCAAGTCCTAGTGAAGGACTACTAGGCAACTAGCGAAGGGCTGCTAGTCATCAAGACCTAGCGAAGGAATGCTAGGCATCAGGCGAAGGACAGCCTGGTACTGAAGTCCTGGCAAAGGACTGCTGGGCAAAAGTCCAACCAGAGGAGCCGGTTGGCGACAGGTAAACTCTCCTGAGAGGAGTAGGTGAGGACGCGTTTTCCGTTGAGGGAACAGTAGGCGTCGGTTCGACCTAGGGTTCCATTTTGGAAACCCAAAGTCAGAACCAAGACAGCTAAGGCTGTATAAAACTAACAACTTACTGCTTTATGTTGTTTTCGGACTAACCCTGGATGCAGGACCAAAGGAACGAGTGTCTGCAGCTTAGAGAGCCTCAAAGGAGTGAGGCAGCAGCTGAGTATAGGGCGCCCTGAGTGTCCCGGGCGCCCCCAAGGTGAACATAAAACAAATGAAGCAAAAGGAGCTTTGGCTAAATACTGGCCGGGGCGCCCCGAACGCCCAGGGCGCCCCCAGCCACCAGGGCGCCCCGCGCCTAAAGTCAGCGATGAGGATAAGCCTCATCCAGCCGATACTCCCGCTGAAAAGGTCAGCCAGGGCGCCCTCAGCTTCCCGGGCGCCCCGTCAAGGACTTATCCCGATTTTGAAGGGATAACTCGTTGACCACGAAGTGAGTGGATCACAGGCCACGTGGAGGGCGCCCCCGTGCTCCCAGGCGCCCTCAGAACCCTATAAAAGGCCCTCGACCCCTCAAGCCTAAAAACAACATCTTCCAACACGGTTACGTTCTTCTGCTCCTGCACGTCGCTCCAGAAACCTTCCAACTCGACACGAAAGTGCCGACGACGTCCCTCTGCTCCGAGAAACATCCGATATCGAACGTCGGTAATGAAGAATTGATTTTTCATTTCTGTTATACTATTACTGTACTACAATTGTAAACTTTTGTAAGAATCTTTGCGTGATTATAGAATTGCCCTCAGTAAACGGTCAACGACCGTGGGCCTTGGAGTAGGAGTCGACCCAGGCTCTGAACCAAGTAAAACTCCCTGTGTTTGCGATTGTTCTTATTCCGCTGCGTACTTACTCTAATTCTTTTCCGAAAATTGTTAACGATATTCACCCCCCCTCTATCATTTCTCTCGATCCAACATGTAATATTTCCATGCATGAAACTCAAAAACACTGTGCCAAAACCTAAGAATTGAGACTCAAGTCCGTCTCTAATTCCTTTGGCACACTCCGTGGTCCATCTAGACCTCTAGGAGGAACCCTCTAAAGATCCATTCACTATATATCCCAAAGGCTCCTAGAGCTCCCCCTTGAGCTCTTAGCCCTAGCCACCTCCCTAGATGACTCAACCATCACTAGGCCACATCGGTGTTCCACCGGTGACTCTTGGCTTACAAACTTGACACTCTTAACCTTAGACACCTCGTTTTTGGTTAAGTCCTTCTTTTTCCCTTTAAATGACATCCCCTTGCCATTTTTGGACTCCCCCTTCTTGCCATAATCATATGCTATCCTAGCATATCTCATTCCCTTGGCATGGGAGACCTTAGATCGGTATCCTAGACCCGATCTATCATTGGTGCGGTTTAGGCCACCCAACACCATATCCAAACCCTTAGATCCAACCGTGAATCTCTCTAGGGTTTTCTCTAATTTATCAAGTCTTGCCCTCAAGGCTTGATTTTCCCTTTCTAGACCTTTAACCTTAGAGTCCATAGGTTCACTTTGAACATTCCTAGACCTACCCTTCTTTCTAGGTACATTTCTTCCCTTTTTGGGATTAGTGCCTTGATCCTTAGGTACAAAGGTCCTAGATTTACCATGATGCATGCTTTTCTTAGGGTGTTGATTTACCTTGTTACTCCTATTCCTATCATTGTATTTAAAATCAAAATTATACACAAGTAGACAATTTTCATTAATCCTAGCATGCATGGATGAATGATTAACATGATTTTTAATATGCAAGGAGGAACTTGAAATTGAATTACTTTTTAACCTAGGGTTAGGAAGTACCTCCCTTACCCTTGTAGTCCCTCCTTGTTGTGAACTTCTTCTCTTCCTTCTTTCCTTCTTCTCTCATCTTCTTAGATGCTCCATTTTCTTGATTTCACTTTTCTTTGGGCACTTGGTGTGGTAGTGCCCCAATTCTCCGCGTGTGAAGCATCTAATCTTCATCTTCCTCTCTTGGGCTTCTCGATTCCTATAATTCATGTTAGACTTAAATCGAATGGACCCGGGTTTAGAGAGACCTCCTTTTTCTTACCTAGAGGGCACTTATCCTTGTAGTGCCCCTTTTCTTGGCAACCAAAGCATGTGATATGTTCTTTTGATTTGACTTTGGTAGAGGTTGAGGCTAGGTTAACTTCCTCTTCAACCTTGGATGAAGAAGATGCTTCCTCTTGTTCTTGTATAGATGAGGGTCTCTTCTCCCCCTCAATCCTTGAGGTGGTGACCTCCTCCTCTTCTCTAGATGAGGTGGATGACCTCTCACTTTCTTCTTCCACTCCACTTGATGATGTTGATACTTCTCCTTCTTTTTTTTCTTCGGATGTCGAAAATCTCTCACTCTCTTCTTCACTTCTTGAATCAATGGATTGATTTCTTTGGGCTCTTGAATTTGTGTAGGATTTTCATGATATTCTTTGACTTTATTCTATAATTTATGTGCATCTCTATATTCACCTACACAACTCAAAATGTTATTAGGCAAAATATTTACCAAAATACTAATTACCTTCTCGTTTGCTTTTGCTTGATCTTGTTGTTCTTGACTCCAATATCTAGGCCTAAGCCTCTTCCCGTGCTTATCCTTTGGAATCTCATATGGCTCTTCAAGCGCGATTCGAAGGTTCCCCTCCATCCCGAACCGTGTCTCCATCCTTGCCCTCCAAAATGTGAAATCCTCATGGTCGTAGGGTGGTGGAGTGTAGATATCATCTCCAAATTTGTCTTCCATGATTCTTTTCCTCTAGCGTGTGCTCCCTCGGCGGTTAGTCCGATCAAGAGCGGTCCTCGCTCTGATACCAATTGTTGGATCGTTTCTGCATGCTAGAGGGGGTGAATAGCGTTTCTTCAATTCTTTTCACCTATGTTGTTAGTTTGCGCAGCAGAAATACAAACAAAATAAAACTAACAACAATAAACAACGCTAACAAACCCGATTTACTTGGTATCCACCCCGGACGAGTGACTAATCCAAGAATTCGTCGATGGATCACTCCCCGGATAACCTCCGGCTAGCTCTCGTCGATCCTTGTAAGTGGAGAAACCTCGCCACAACACTTTTAGAAGACCTGAGCACAAAGACTACTATCTTGCCTTTAACCAAGACAAGATTCGTAAAGAATCTCAGCCACCACGAAATCCTCTTTAAATAGGACTCGGGCTGAAACCCTCGCCACCAGTCGACTGCCCCTAGGGAAGTCGACTGGTGCCACTGAAATTCGATCGTTGCACCCCAACGTTCGAATTCTCAGCCAACTCACCAGCCACCTACCAGTCGACTGTCCCCAGGGCAGTCGACTGGTCCAAAGCTGAGACCATCAGTCGACTGCCCCCAGGCCAGTCGACTGGTCTACTCACATACCTAAGGTTACCCTTCCCGAGTACATTCCACTCCGCACTCGAACCCTAGGATTTCCCGAGTACAATCACACAGCACTCGTACCCTCACGACTCGACTGACTCCTCGTTCGCATCCTCGACTATTGCCTTCGTGCCCTCTTCATCTTCGGCTCTCGTCCCTCGGATGCACGCAAGCCTCCAGCTTGCCTCCATGTCATCCTTCACGCATGCCTCGAAGTCCGCGCCCCTCAACTCATCGTCCCTGCTCCACCAAGGTCCCTCGGGTGCACACAAGCCTCCAGCTTGTCTCCATGCCACCCTTCACCGTACCAAGGCCGTCCAGTCAAGTCAATATGTGTAAACCTGTACAACCTACACACTCAACATACACATATTAAATACAAGGGAAAACCTAACTTAAACCCTTTGCCCAAACATCAAAACACTTGGTCACTCCGGACCACAGATTGCCTCAACATAGCCCATATGAAAATATGGGGGTTGGTGAGGAAGTGCAATTAAGATCCTTTGGTGGAATAGATCTTAATTAATGGATTGGTTTTAGTTCCATTAGTGGGTCAAGATCCAACTCCTCCTCTTGGTCCCTGCCTTATCCCTATTGTTGGTGCAGAAAGCACCAAAAGTCAAACCTGTGTTTTGATAATGGCAACAGGGTTCAAGAGTTAAGTCTTATTTGTTATCTAACATGTCACTTGAATGTGCAGAGTAAAAAGCCCTAGCGAAGGACTGCTAGGCACTGGCGAAGGAATGCCAGAGTGAAAAGCCCTAGCGAAGGACTGCTAGGCACTGGCAAAGGAATGCCAGAGTGAAAAGCCCTAGCGAAGGAATGCTAGGCACCGGGCGAAGGACAGCTCGACATCCAAGACCTGGCAAAGGACCGTCAGGCAAAAGTACAACCAGAGGAATGGTTGGCATCAGGTACACTCTCCCGAGAGGAGTAGGTGAGGACGCGTTCCCCATTGAGGGAACAGTAGGCGTCGGTTCGACCTAGGGTTCCATTTTGGAGACCCAAAGTCAGAACCAAGACAGCCAAGGCTGTATAAACTAATATTTTATTGTTTTATTGTGTTTTGGACTAACCCTGGATGCAGGACTGAAGGAACGAGTGTCTGCAACTCAGAGAGCCTCAAAGGAATGAGGCAATAGCTGACCAGGGCGCCCGGAGTGTCCCGGGCGCCCCCAAGGTGAACACAAAACACAAGAAAAGCAAAGCAGCTTCGACAGTTCAACTCCCGGGCGCTCCCGTGCTCCCGGGCGCCCCCGCTGCTCCCGGGCGCCCCTGCGCTGCGGGCGCCCCAGTGACAACTACCGAAGCAGCTCCCCTCGAAGCCAAGAAGATAGAAGTTTGACCCAGTCAATCTGGGCGCCCCGAGCGCTCCGGGCGCCCCGGTCAAAGCTAATCCCGATTTTGAAGGGATCAGATGTTGACCGCGCTGGAGACGGATCAACCGCCACGTGGGGGGCGCCCTCGACGTCCCGGGCGCCCCCAGGCCCTATATAAAGGGCCCTCGACCCCAAGCTTCGAGCATCACTTCGAACCAACGCTTCTACGCTCTTCTGCTCTCGCGCCTCACTCCGAAAACCTCCCAACTCGAGCCGACGACGTCCCGCTGCTCCGAAAAAGACCATCTCCATCGGACGTCGATAAAAGAAGAGCTTCTTTTAATTGTTAAGTTTACCGTGCCATATTTTGTAAATCAATTTGTAAACTATTATTGCGCTTCATATAGAATTGCCCAAAGTAAACGGTCAACGACCGTGGGCCTTGGAGTAGGAGTCGACCTAGGCTCCGAACCAAGTAAAAATTACTGTGTTCGCGTGTTTGCCTTGATCTTCCGCTGTGCAATCACTTTCTACATAAATCCGAACGATTTCCGATATTCACCCTCCTCTATCGGTTTTCTCGATCCAACACCTATAAATACCCCATGGGATCATGAAACCAAGACTTAATCTAAGAGTTGACACCCAAGGCCTCTCTCCTCTCTTCTCTCTCTCCTCTAGGGTTCGACCGACGCAGGAGAAGGAGAGTTTCTCCTTCTCATCTCTTCCTCTCTTCTCCACCAACACTCGGCTGGGATCAACAGGGATAAGGGAGAGTTCTACTCTTCCTTCTGTGGTGGTCGGCGGTGAGGGAGAAGGGAGTTTTGGCCGACGGGAGGAGGCGCAAGTGGAGGTTGCGAAGGCGCCGCAAGGTAGAGGAAGAAGGAGTTTTCGGCCGGTTGGGTGAGGAAGAAGGAGATCTCTCTCTTTCTTCTTCTTCTTCTCCTTCCTCTCAAGGTTTGCATTCGGTCCGGGGAGCTTGAGTGGCTTCGGCGGCCGACGGTGCAAGGGAAGAGCAAGGAAGAAGCAGGCGCAAGGAAAAACCCTAACTTCTAGGCTTTTCTTGTTTCGGCCAAGACAAGAAGAAGAGCTCGGTTGGATCTCTTTGGTGATCTTGGTTCTCGGTAGCTCGTCGCCCACACGACGTCCGGGAAGGGAGGGACATAAGGTAGAAGGCCGCGAGGTAATAGGGAAGGTATCATCTCTCCCTAAGCTCCTTATGTTCTTTTGTGTCTTATTACTTTGCTTCGTTATTTCATGTTAGTTATTTAATTATTTTGATTGTGAATCATAGCTAATAATTAATTAACTGGACCCCGACCGTAAACACAAGAACCGACGATCTACTCGTCGTCTCTTCCGTGGTCGTTCGGTTAGGAGAATTACAAGGCACGATCTTTGTGATTGGCCAAGTTGTAATTCGTACCGAACGGTACGACGACGAGATGATCGTTGGGAGACGGGTCTCCATTCGGATTAATTTTTAATCCGTAGACATGGAGAGATTGTAGGGTTTTTCGGGCCACGAAAACCGCTTTTTCGCGTCGCGGAAACCCCGAAAGCCCCATTAGAAAGGATCCGAGCGAAGAATGTCATTTCAAAAATTACGAGTGCTCGTTTACATGCTTCAAAACCCGATCTACTCCTAGATCTAAAGAGAGATAAACTTTTTACCTTTGGTGCGTGCCCCGTTTAATCCCGCTCGCTCCTCGGTTGGTGTCGGATCTCAAGGATGCAAAGTAGCAACCCTCTAGAAGTATCCACACAAGCAAGAGAGTGGAGAAAAGAACCCAAAGGTGTGCTAGCACCACAAGGGGTCTCGGCAAGATGAGAGGAGAGGGAGAGAAAAACCAAAACCAAAACCAAGGAGGAGAAGAATGATCACACACACACACAAAAACTCTCTTTTGTGTCTTAAGTGGCCGGCCACTTAATGGCCATTATTGGCCATTAAGTGGCCGGCCACAACCTTGTGTAACTCCCATTTGAATTCAAAATTCAAATGGGGAGGTTACTTAGTCTTGATGATGATGCCAAGTCATCACTTGGTCAAGTCAAGTCAAGGTGATGTGGCTTGAGTCAAGTCAAACTTGCCTCTTATGGAATTTCCATATTTAGCCAAAGTCAAACTTTGACTTCATTATTCTCCCATGATTATATTCATCCAACACTTGGATCAAACTCGAGTCCAACTCAAGTTGTCTAATTTGAGTTAAGTCAAACTTGCCTTTTATGGACTTTTCATATTTAGCCAAAGTCAAACTTTGACTTCATTACTCTCGGTCCATCATATGGACTTATTCTCCATCTATTGCTCTATGTGTGTGACCCTATAGGTTCTTGTAACGTTGGCAATGCTTCTAACCTCTTAGAAACATAAGCAATGAGCGGTATCTAGCAACACATCATTGCTACCCAAGTTACAAGAATGTTGAGATCCAACATCACCAATGTGACTACTAATTATGACTTTCATAATATGTGACAATGTCCTTCTATCGTCGATATCTAGATTGATCTTATATGAAGCATAGACCGTGTCATTCTCCAATCAATCTATGTGTCTTGAACTCCAAGTAGACTCACTATAATCAAATAAGCTCAATATCTCATATTGCCTTATTTGGGCATGGCCATGCACTTAGTGATCTCACTCTATCAAGACTATGATATCTCTCCCGTCATATAGGAGGGATAGATCTCATCTACATCCCTCCGCATAATTTGTTACATACCCAGTAATCGCCTTTATAGTCCACCCAGTTACGGGTGACGTTTGACGAAACCAAAGTACATAACTCCTTATGTAGGGAACTATGGTGACTTCAGGTCTAAGGACTAATAGTCATACTAATAGTCACATGAGAAAGTATATGACACTCATATAACGATCCATGATACTTTCTCACGGTGGGTCATTCAGTATATATTATCTAATGTATACCCATGTGTTAACTTGATATTTCATATCCATGACTTGTGAGATCAAGTCATCATGTTGACCTACATGCTAGTCTCTATGTATTAACATTGTCCTTGAATGTTAATACTTGACTAGGAATAATTAAGAGTAGTGTTCTCTATATCATCTCACTATCGATTCAACTAATCGATTGATATAGATAAGAACCTTCTACTCAAGGACGTTATTATACTAAGTTATTTGGCACCAATACACATAAGTACAATAACCACAAGAAATGCCTTTATATATATAAGAAATATATATACAAGAATATGATACAATGAGTCCAAAAAGTAATCATCATATGATTGGCTCTAGGGCTCTCACTAACAATCTCCCACTAGCACTAGTGCCAATCGCTGTAGTATCTAATACCCAATGACCTAGTGTGACCATCATGCTTTATCTGTGCCAAAGCCTTGGTCAAGGGATCTGCGACGTTAGCCTCTGTGGGTACTCTGCAAATCTTCACATCTCCTCGATCGATGATCTCTCGAATGAGATGGAATCGCCGTAGTATGTGTTTGGTCCGCTGGTGTGAGCGAGGTTCCTTAGCCTGCGCAATAGCTCCATTGTTGTCACAATAGAGCTGTACTGGGTCGGCTATACTAGGAACCACTTCAAGCTCAGTAATGAACTTGCGGATCCAAACTGCCTCCTTTGCTGCCTCAGATGCAGCAATGTACTCAGCTTCTGTTGTAGAATCAGCAACTGTATCCTGCTTTGAACTCTTCCAGCTGACAGCGCCACCATTTAAGCAAAACACGAACCCTGACTGCGATCTGTAGTCATCCTGGTCAGTTTGGAAGCTAGCATCACTGTAACCCTTTACAGTTAGCTCCTCTTCGCCTCCAAATATCAAGAAATATTCTTTAGTCCTTCTCAAGTACTTAAGAATATTCTTGACTGCTATCCAGTGACGTTCACCTGGATCTGACTGGTATCTGCTCGTCATGCTCAAAGCATACGAGACATCAGGACGCNTCAAAACAGCTCCAAGTTGATTTGTTCAGCTTTCTCCAGCAAAGGCAGCTGCATTTAATGCTTCTAGCAAGGTGGCCGAATAGCTTCATAGCATCAAGAAAACATACTTTTCCTCTCTTTTGTCATGGCATAAATTTCCTTCATTTGTGTGCCATTTGGATTACACAAATTCTTCAACCGGATTCATCTTGGCTCCAAATTGTTTGGATCTTCATTTTGATGGTCAAGAGTCTAGATGCCTCCATTTGATTTCCTCCTCTTGCTCATTTCCGAAACTTAAATCAAATTCAACTCACTTGGCCCATGAAAATGCAGAAATTTTTTTTTTCGAAATGCTCTTTGATAAAAATTGCTTCCCTATCACTAGTCACTCCCCCACACTTAAATCTTTGTCCGTCTCGGGCAAAATAGCATCAAGAAAACATCCCAAGCAACAAATTCATAGAAAAAATTTTGGGGTTAGAATTAGGAATAAGGAAAGACAATTCACGAAGAGTGTGTATCAAGTATGATCATGGAAAAGGAAAAAATATGATTAGTCTTTATAAATGTGATCCAATCAACGAAATATGGTTTTGAAAGAACCTGAGCAAGTTCTAGAGTACAATAACATATGTGTATCACAAAAAAGGCTAATCTCACTAGGTAAAAATAATCCATCTCAAATTCTCAATTAAGAATCCAAAGCCAAGTAGTACTCAAACATCCAAGAGTTCATCCATGATCTTCAATCCTAAGTTTTAACAACCAAATTTAATTTATTTTCAAAAGACTCTAAAATGCTATGGGATAACCTAGAGGGATACATTTATTTCTACTCATGCAAGAAAAAGTGCAAAAAGAAATAACAATGTATTTACAAGGACTCCTATGCATTCTACTCTGCTCATGCATTTATTAGCAAGAAAATTCTACTTCTAGAAAGCATGAAAATGAAAAATACAATAAAAGAAAATACAAGCAAGAAAAATCTCCCCTTTATTTCTGGTGGACGGAGTCTATCCAGAAGGAGCCTCCATCTTGGTAGTGGAGGAACTGGGTGGCTGGGAGAATTAGGACTCCCCCACACTTGAACTTTGCAAAAAATTTCTCTGGTGGCCTAAGGCGATTCAGGTTCAAAAGCCATTCAAGGGGTGGAGTGCTTTTAATTAAAGTAAGATCATCTCCTCCTTCTTGATGCCCTTCAGAAGTCCTTCCAGGAGGCTGAAGTCTGTTCAGTTGGAGTACCCACTCCTGAAGTCTTCTGACCCTGCAAAACAATGTAATACCTCTCTCAAGCGTGCAGGGTCAGAAAGAAATAAAATAATGTCAGTTCTGCATGAATGAATCCAAATCTGCATCATGTCCAATTAAATCAATGCTTGGTGTCTCAATAAATTTTTCACATTTATTTCCTACAAAATTGCATCCTGAAATTCATCACAAAATAATGAAATCAATTTTTGCCACTTCAATAAAAATTTCGCAATTATTTTTCAACACAGATGGATCAAGCAAAGTATCACCGCCTATGAAATCAATCTCAGGTGCCTCAAAGAATTTTTCAAATTATTTCCAGCATAAGATATATCAAAACACTCATCACAACAATTAACAACATTAGGCACTTCTAAAAAATTTTCACACTCAGCAATTTTCATCTGATTTATCACCAACATGCTTCATTTTCAACAATTTCTACACTAGGTACCTCTATGGATTTTTCACAATTATTTCTACAAGAGATGTATCCCTAAGTAATCTCACAAACAATAAAATCAGTTTGAGGTACCTCAATACAATTTTCAGCAAATTTGGAGGAGAATATACCTGATCGTGCTGAAAAATACCTGGAGGTTCTACCAAAAGTAGATGTATCCGTGTTCTCCTCCTGGTCAATTAATTGCTCTTCTTCAAGTTCAAGTTCTGGTGGACAGTTAACTACAACAGGTGATCCTTGGGTTCTTGCTTCCACCATGCAAGTCCCTACACTTTCTGGTAATTGTGGTGGTCTCTGGGCTTAGTGCAATCCCCTACACCTATTACTTCCTCCAACCATTCCTGTATCAACCAAATTAGAAAAATTAGGACCTTCAATAATACTATAATCACAAAATAAAAGATGAGAATGGTCCTGTGAAATAGGAATGGGTGATTCTTGGGGCTCTGTGCAAATCCCCACACTCTCAATCCTATCCTCTGAATTTTCTGATGCATCAATCAATATAGGTGGTTCCTGGGGCTCTGTGCAATCCCCTGCACCTATGGAATCATCTGATTGTTCTAATCTTTGGGCTTTTATCTGATTCAATCGATCTTGCATGTTTTGAAACCATTGTTGTTGTTGTTCTTGAAAAGTTTGCTGTTGTTGTTGGATTTGTTGACACATCTCCATAATCCTTTGGTGTAGAGCCTCATCCCAATCAGGATCATCAAAACCTCCTTGGTTAGTGTGGAACCCCTGTTGGTCTTGAAATGGAAAATAGGGCTGCTGAAGTCCAGGAGGAGGCTGTGCATGCTGAAATGGAAACTGTTGGGGCTGCTCAAATGGATGAAATGACTGATTAAATTGCTGAATATTTGGTTCACAACAATTAGGTGAAGATAGCTGAAAATTTTGATTCTGAAATTCTTGGATCTGAGGTTGAAATTGTTGTGGTGAACACTCAAATTGATGTGGGGCTGTTGGTACTGATTTTGGTGCTGAATTTGTTGAGGATATGGCTGGAAATTGCTTTGGAAATTTGATGGACCTTGCTGAAAACTATTCCCCGGAAAACCTTGATTTGAACCTTGCTGAAAACTCTGATTGGGCTGCTGAAAACTCTGAAACTGCTGCCCTTGCTGATAGTTCCCTTGAAAACTTTGATTTTGGTTAAATGTTGACTGTTGATGCTGAAAACCTTGCTGAAAAGGCTGAGACATCTGCTGGAAATTTTGATAGCTTCCCTGAACTTGCTGATTTTGGTGGTATTGAGGCTGAAAATTCTGATATTGCTGTTGGAATTGTGGCTGCCCTTCCTGAAATTGTTGGAAATTGGATTGATTTTGCTGAAAATTTTGGAAAGGCTGAAAAAACTGATTTGTTGACTGATTGAATGGTTGGTTCTGCTGAAATTGTGGACACGGCTGCTGGTAAGTGGATGAAAACATTTTGAACCTGCAGCCCTGTCACAAAACAAACAAGAAAAATGGCAGTACCAGTATACAAAAGATAAAGCAAAATAAAATAGAACCCAATGATATGTCTAAAAAAATACACAAGCAAAAATCAAACAAATCAACTAGTTGCTTCCCAGGCAACGGTGCCAAAAATTTGACGGCTGCCCAAACTATGCTGTCACGAATGTGGGTCCATCAAATTTAAATATATAAATGAATGAAATGCTGGAAACCCTTTTACAATCAAAAGCATGAAAATGTAATATAGGGGCCACAGGTCGTATTTTTCTCGGGGCTAGTTGACGTTGTTTGATTCGCGCTCGTATTTATGTGTCGTTTGTGTTTTCGGGTTTCAAATCAAAATTGGGTTTTGGGTTGCAATTGGAAATAAAAACTCAATGAAAAGGATAAAAACTTAACCATGTAACTCAACCAAAGTAATGGCAATTGAAGATTCAACCAATTGGATCACTTACTCATCTAAAGCCCTTAAGCAATTTGTTTAAAATTGATTTCTGATTTCAAAAGCAAATCAAACTGCCAAGCAATGAAATGAAGGCAGTGATGGAGTTTTCAGAAATAAACTAGCTTGATACAATGAAAAACATGCGAAATTAAGAACTCGAACAAGTACCAACTTCAATTCAATTTTAGCTACAAGTTTTGGTAGCCAACAAATGCAAACTAAGTTCGGAAATGGATGAATTCAGTACCACTTGATTTCAGACAATTATGCACACTAGAAACACCCTATGACTTGGTACCAATCATTGCCTAAACATAAACTTGATACAAAGTGCTGAATTTCAGCAAATTGGCACGCAAGAGAAGGAAAACTTCTTCCCAATTTCTGCTGCCCTTGCAGAAAATCTCCAGCTCAGAAGTCAAAGTGGAGGCTGGTCAATTGAGGTTAGAAGGCAAGGCTAATAGTGAACCAGTTTGCAAGAGTTGAAAGAAGAACTTAAGCATCCAAATGCAGCTCAAATCAAACACGTAAGGGCAGACAATGTGCAAAATTCATGTACAGTTCAATGGCAGAGATTAAGTTTAACTTCAGAGATTGAATGCTGCAATGTAATGGAAACATAAACCAGCAAGCAACTTAATTCTACTACTTAAACCTAGCTGCAGAAATGATGAATTCAGATGTTTATCAATGGCAGAAACAAGCAGAAATTTAGAATAGTGTGCAGAATGTATTGCAAAAATCGAAACTAAGCTCTAAGTTAACTAAACAAACATATATCTGACTTGAATGCAAGGATTAACCACTAATAAATGAAGAAACAAGAGAGAAAACTGACACTCTGCTACAAATCAGAAACTTAAAGAAAATTCAGAGATTGGAATGGCACGCAAGAAATGAAATTGGAACCTAGCTTAATTTGAGTGCTATTTTGACTAAACCTACTATCTATCTAATGCTAGAGCAGGAGTTTACAGCTAAGAACTCAGAAAACAATTCAGAAATAGGGAATCTGAGACAATTACAGAAACTGAATGGAAATTTCAGAAATGACATGGCACACAACTGGGAATTGGCACGCAAGGTTATCACTATGATTTAACTGAAATTTAACTAAATCTATCACTAAACGAGTTTCTAACTTACTGACATTGAAGATTAAAATCCTAATTAAGCTGAACAATTCAGAACATAGAGCTAAGTTGCTGGAAACTAAAATCGCAGAAACAGAACAGTGCAGTGATCCAATTATAGCTACAAAACTTGGAAATTAAGGACCTAAGCTACTCCTCAACCATTCTTCAACTCAAGAGCTCCTTGGTCGTCAATCAAGGGAGAACCTCGGACCCGCAAGCTCAACAAATCAGTGAAGATCTTCTCTGCTACCGAATCGAATCAGATTTTTGCCCAAACTGAAATTCAGCTCCGAATTCTTCAAACTCGCTGTGGTGGCTTGCGATTTGGATTTGGGAGTGACCGAGACCTCCCAGGGAACCCCTCTGGTCAGCTCGGATGCAGTGGAAGTGGAGCACAACTGAGTTCGCTGAATTCGGATAGCAAACTGCCGAGACCTCGCGCAACTTCGCTATTGAGCAAAAATCAACTCTGAAACTTCACTGAGATCATCTTTTCACTAACCTAACCCTTGCTTTGATGATGGATTGAGGGATCGCGCCTCCTTGATGAAGAAATCTAGCTAAAACACGAAGAACAGCTGAAGAAGGAAGAAGAAACGGCGGAGACGCGACCAAGGTTAGCTGCGGGCGCGTTTCTGATTAAATAGGAATCGATGGACGGCTGTGATTGATTTGAGAAGATCCAACGGCAGATCTTGGTCTGATTTGAGCCAAACTTTTATGATGATGATCTGGGGTCAGGATCTGCCTCGTGGTAGCTCAGATCCTCCAGATATGCAACGGATGGTCCAGATCAACTCTATCTGTGAATGGACGCTCTAGAGCCCTCCTTGCTTGATCCAACGGTTGATCTAGCTCTGATTGGGATGAAACCTTCAGATCTTGATCATAGAGCTTGATCAACCCTAACCCTAACTCGGATTGCTTCAGATCGTCCTGGATGGCTCAGATCTAGCCGCTCTTGAATCGGACGGCCCGGATTAATCGTAGGCTTGATAATTCGATCCGGTTCACATCCGACTCAAGTTTGACCCAGTATGCCCTAGGTCCAGGATCCTTTCATGCCTACAAAAATATATCAAAAAATTAGTGGCCAAATAATCCAAAAATTGTGTAATTTTGCAATTAAGTCCAAAATAAGATAAAATTCCAAAACCTAGGGTAAAATCATAATTAAGCAATAAAAACATGGGTCAAACATGGATTTTAGCAATTAAAATAATCAATAAAATGGTGCTTATCAACTCCCCCACACTTAACCTTGAGCGTCTCGCGAAAACACTAAATATGTATCCCTTAGATTTTCTTAAGCATAATTAGAAGCAAATGAAAAGAAATTACCTAAGGTTGTCAATTCTCATAAATCTAAGCCCTATGGATTAGTATCTTGTCCTTAAATCAACAACTTAACCTTTTCATCCATCATGAGTCATTGAGATGAATCTAACTCATAGCCTTTCAAGGGAAATTTTGGTGGCTCTCTCCTTAAGTTCTAACTTGATGATGGAAGTGGAGCTCACTCAAACACACATGCTTCTTGTACTACCATAGACTTGCTTATTATCTACTCTCCACCATTAAACATGATTAGGATCAATATCTATAAAAACAAGTAAAAACAAGGAAAATGATAAGAAATGGAATAAAAATTCAAGGAAATGGAAAACTGATAAAGTGGGAAACTTGAGTGCTCAAGGATGTTTTTGATGCATTTTGCCCTCCTTTCAGTCCTCTAGTGATATCAAAAGTGTGGTGGAGTAAATCTTGAGTAATTCCTTTGATTTGGATGAAAAACCTTTCATTTGATCTCAATGTGCCAAGTTTCCCAATTGTGTGCCATTTTTGTTTCTTTCTTCTCTTTTCTGATTTTTCTCTTCTTCTTTTATCCTCTAGCAAGGTCAGATTTGTAGTGGAGCAAAGCTTTTAATTCGGATCAGAGAACTTCAATGATTTTCAATGCCAACTCAATTGTGTCCACTTGGTTTCTTTTCTTTTTTTCTTTCTTCTTTTCTGATTTTTTTTTCTTTCTTTCTGTGTTTCAATCTCAGCTCCACAGCATTCGAATTCTGATCAGAGTAGCTTCACTCCAAATTGTCGTGAGCTTCAAAGGAGTAATTAGTTGCTGTTTTAGTTTCCAATTTTTTTTTCTCTTCTTGTCTTTAGCTATATTTTTTCTGTTCCATGTTTCAATTTCCACTCCATGCAGCTAATTTCAAAACTCGCCATTCTTCTATTGCTCTGCAACATTTAGCATCAAAGTTTGTTTCAGAAAAATCAAAATTCATATCAACAAAACTTGAGACATTCCTGAATTGGGTTCAAATTGATGATGCATTTCAATTGCAGCTTGTAAAGATTGGTTTCAGACTTCCTATATTACTGATTTTTCTCATAATTCCGACTTCCCACGTTTTGCTTTAAACCAGTTTTTGATCCAAGATCCATTGATTTTAAATCTGCCCAGATTTCAGATTCTTCACAGCTTCACTTCACTTGAGACCATGACATTTTACTTCACTTCACTTTGTTAGGATCTTTGCCCTAGCTAGAGGGGGGGGTGAATAGCGGTTCTTTGATTCTTTCAACCTACGTTGTTAGTTGCGCAACGGAAATACAAATAAAAACAAACTAACAATGCTAACCAACCAGATTTACGTGGTTCGGAGATGAAACTCCTACTCCACGACAGTCCGTGAGGTGGACGATCCCTTGATCCTTCGGCGGATCGCTCCCCGGATGCTCTCCGGCTATCTCGTGTAGCTCCTTGTGGGTGGAGAAACCTCTCCACAATCCTCTACAAGCACCTGAGCACACAAGGCTACTATCAAGCTTTTTCCAAGCAAGATTCGCCAAGAAACCCCAGCTCGATCGAGTCCCCCTTTAAATAGATTCGGGCTGGAAACCCGCCTACCAGTCGACTGCTCCCATCGGCAGTCGACTGGTGCCACTTATAATCCGACCGTTACACCCAACGTTCGACTTTTCGTGGCTTCCAGGCAACTAGCAGTCGACTGCTCCCAGGGGCAGTCGACTGCTCCCAGTCGACTGCCCCAACTGGCAGTCGACTACCAATCGACCAGAACCCTTCTGTGGGTTCTGGCAGTCGACTGCCCAACCTGGCAGTCGACTGCCCTGTCTACCAACCTAGGGTTTTGCCTCCCCGAGTACATTCCACTCAGCACTCGACCCCTAGGACTTCCCGAGTACATTCACACAGCACTCGTACTCTCATGACTTGACTGACTCCTCATCCGCAACCTCGACTGTTGCCTTCGCGCCCTCTTCATCTTCGGCCCTCGTCCCTCGGATGCGCACGCAAGCCTCCAGCTTGCATCCATGCCACCCTTCACGTACGCCTCGAAGTCCGCGCCCATCAGCTCATCGTCTCTGCACTCCAAGGTCCCTCAGATGCGCACACAAGCCTCCAGCTTGCCTCCATGCCATCCTTCACCGTACTGAGGCCGTCCAGTCAAGTCCATATGCGTACCTGTACAACCTGCACACTCAACATACGCATATCAAATACACAAGGGTAAACCTAACTTAAACCCTTTGCCCAAACATCAAAACCTATGGTCACAGGGCCGATTGCTCCAACAATCTCCCCCTTTTTGATGTTTGGCAATTCGTTTAAGTTAGGGAAAGCAAGATAGTAGTAAATAGCAAAAACATGCTAAATGAATACACATGCAATGCATAACTGGATCCTATCCAAAGGCATCCCACACCTAACCCTCCAAGTTAGGAATTTTACACCTAGCCCTCCAAGCTAGGATTTTTACCACCTAACCCTCCAAGTTAGGATTTTCTACCAAACCGGGCTTTTTAAAGCTTCTCCCAAGCTCCCCCTTACACTGGACTTACAAAGGCTTTTTAAGAACCTCTCCAAGGTTCCCCTTACGCCAAGAAGGGAGCAACCATGCTCCCCCTCAAACTTAGCTCCCCCTAAACCTAGGGTTTCTAGCAAAGGTATTGGTTTCCCACTTAAACACAATATTTCTCCCCCTTTGCCATACATCAAAAAGAACCCAATAATTACCCAATTATTGGTTCTTAACATCCCCAATGATCCTACGCACAGTGTACTAGACCCCCATACACTTGTTCCTCGTCATTTGGGCCCAAACCAGCTGCTGATACCCAAATCAGCCTCTTACCAGTCGACTGCCCCCAAGGCAGTCGACTGATACTCTGATAATCAATTTTCTGGCCGAATTTCAAAAACGCACCAGAAATTCCACAAATTTCGAAAAATTTTCAAACTTCGTGGACAACTTTGTGGAACCTATACCTACTTGGGAAAAATACATCTACCCATGTATCTATCACCATTCCCAAGTTTGACACAAAACCCAAAATTTTCAAAATGAAAATCAAGGCAACTAGGAGGCAACCTCCCCCTTTACCCATGCATTCTCCCCATTTTCATTTTTCCCAGGTCAAGTTCTACCCAACTTAACCTCCTAGCACCAAGTTAGGTTCTTCCCAACCTAACACCCGAGTTCTTTTCCCTTTGAACACTATTAAAGGCTTGCTCCCCAAGCACCCTTATCCCTAATGTCAATAAGAACTCAACTAAAGTCTAAAACTCTAAAATTTGCAAGCACACTTGCTAGGATATATCCTTTCCTAGAAAAATATGATATCATGGAAATATCAAGTGTGCTTGACTTTTGGTACACATCTAAGTTTTCTAACTATGGACACTTTGTATCAACATTGAAATTCATCCATAATTCCATGTGTTTTTCAAGGCTAATCATCATAATTTGACACATGAAATTGTCCTCAATTCATTTGGATATCATATTTTATCATCCAATAGTCATTTTCTTATTTCAGCCTATATACCAGTCGACTGCCCATGGGGCAGTCGACTGCCAAACCTCACAGAATGTTTTCGGGGTGAATTCACTTCGGACCAGTCGACTGCCCCCAGGTCAGTCGACTGGTACCAGTCGACTGCCCCCAGGGCAGTCGACTGATACCTGATTTTCAGGTTTTCAGGCCGAAATTCAGAAATGCCCTAAAAATTCTACAAATCTCCAAAAATTATGAAATTTCGTGGGGAGATTTGTGAAGCCAATATCTACTTGGGAAAAATATGTTTCCAAATAAATGTACTCCGGATCCCAAGATTGGCACGAAACTCCACTTCTCCTAAAGTGTATCATTAAAACCTTAGCTCAAAGTTCTAATTTCGACCTCATCTTAATGCTTCTTCCCATACTCATTCATAATCCATTAGTAGCATCAAGTTACATGGTATTTTCACATTAAACCCAATTTCTTTCAATTATAATACCATTTCCACTCTTTTTTTTCCCTACATCCCCCTTTTAGTGTGCCAAAACTTAAAATTAAGACTTACCCAAGTCTCTCAATTTTATTTGGCACATTTCATCCAATTCCTTGGGAGAAAAACTTTTGAGATCCATTTACCATGGACCCCAAAGGCTCCTAGAGCTCCCCCTTGAGCTCTGAGCCCTAGCCACCTCCCTAGGTGACTCAACATATGCTAAACCACACCGGTGAACCTCCGATGACTCTTGGCCCACAAAGTGAACCTTCTTAACCTTGGACACCTTGTCCTTGGTTAAGTCACCCTTTCTACCCTTGAATGGCATTCCCTTGCCATCCTTGGACTTACCCTCCTTACTAGGATTGTATGTTTTCCCAACATACTTCTTTCCATTGCCCTTGGAGGTCTTAGATTGGTAGCCCAAACCCGATCTATCATAGTTAGGTTTTAGGCTACTCAACACTAGGTCTAGGCCCTTAGATCCAACCTTGAATCTTTCTAGGGTCTTTTCTAATGTATCAAGCCTTGCCCTCAAGGTTTGATTTTTTCCTTTCTAATTTCTTGACCTTAGTGTCCACATGTCCACCTTGGACATTTCTAGACCTACCATTCTTTCTAGGCATGTGTCTCCCCTTCTTGGGGTTAATACCTTGATCCTTAGGTGCATAAGTCGTAGGTCTATCATGATGCATGCTCTTTCTAGAATTATGATCTACCTTGTTATCCCTATTCCTATCATTATACTTAAATCCAAAATTATGCACCATTAAATATTTCTCATTGATTCTAGCATGCATGGATGGGCCATTTTCATTATTTCTAAAATGTAAGGAAGAACTTGAAATTGAGTTGCATTTTACCCTAGGGTTAGGAATTACCTCCCTTACCCTTGAAGTTCTCCCTTGATGTGAGTTTTGCTTTCTTCTCTCTTCTTTCTCCCATCTCCTAAGGTGCTCTATCTTCTTTAGCTCATTCTTCCTTGGACACTTGGTGTGGTAGTGCCCTAGCTCACCACACGTAAAGCATCTAATCCTCTTTTTCTTAGCTTGAGCCTCTTCATTCCTACAACCCACCTTAGATTTAACCGAAATTGAAATGGGTTTAGATTTTACCTTCCTTTTACCTTTTGGGCACTTGTCTTTGTAGTGCCCCTTTTCATTGCACCCAAAGCACGTGATGTGGTCCTTGGTTCTTGCTTTGGTGGAGGTTGAGGCTAAGTTGACTACTTCTTCAACCTTGGAAGATGTGGAAGCTTCCTCTTGATCCGGAATTGATGAGGGTCTTTCCTCCTCCTCAATTCTTGAAATTGGTGCCTCTTCTTCTTCTCTTGAGGAGGTTGATGATCTTTCACTTAGCTCCTCCTCCTCACTTGAAGAAGTTGACACTTCTTCCATTTCGCTTGATGATGTAGATGATTCTTTTTCTTTTTCCTCTTCTCCACTTGAACTTACTTCTTCGGGCTTATGTACTTCTTGAGCTTGTGTAGGGTTCTCATGATACTTTTTCACTTTGCTCCACAATTCACATGCATTTTGATATTTTCCTACACAACTCAAAATATTGTTAGGCAAAACATTTATCAAGATATTCATTACCTTCTCATTTGCCCTAGAGTAAGTTTGTTGCTCTTGAGTCCAATATCGTGGGCGGAGCTTTTTCCCGTGCTTGTCCGTAGGAATTTCAAATGGTTCTTCCACTACCATTACGCATTCCCACTCTATCATGAACCACATCTCCATCCTTGACTTCCAACGCTCGAAATCCTCATGATCATAGGCCGGTGGAGTGTATATATCATCCCCAAGCTTGTCTTCCATGATTCTTGCCCTCTAGCGGTTGCTCCTTTGGCGGTTAGTCCAAAAAGAGCGGTCCTTTGCTCTGATACCACTTGTTAGGATCTTTGCCCTAGCTAGAGGGGGGGTGAATAGCGGTTCTTTGATTCTTTCAACCTACGTTGTTAGTTGCGCAACGGAAATACAAATAAAAACAAACTAACAATGCTAACCAACCAGATTTACGTGGTTCGGAGATGAAACTCCTACTCCACGACAGTCCGTGAGGTGGACGATCCCTTGATCCTTCGGCGGATCGCTCCCCGGATGCTCTCCGGCTATCTCGTGTAGCTCCTTGTGGGTGGAGAAACCTCTCCACAATCCTCTACAAGCACCTGAGCACACAAGGCTACTATCAAGCTTTTTCCAAGCAAGATTCGCCAAGAAACCCCAGCCCGATCGAGTCCCCCTTTAAATAGATTCGGGCTGGAAACCCGCCTACCAGTCGACTGCTCCCATGGGCAGTCGACTGGTGCCACTTAAAATCCGACCGTTACACCCAACGTTCGACTTTTCGTGGCTTCCAGGCAACTAGCAGTCGACTGCTCCCAGGGGCAGTCGACTGCTCCCAGTCGACTGCCCCAACTGGCAGTCGACTGCCAATCGACCAGAACCCTTCTGTGGGTTCTGGCAGTCGACTGCCCAACCTGGCAGTCGACTACCCTGTCTACCAACCTAGGGTTTTGCCTCCCCGAGTACATTCCACTCAGCACTCGACCCCTAGGACTTCCCGAGTACATTCACACAGCACTCGTACTCTCATGACTTGACTGACTCCTCATCCGCAGCCTCGACTGTTGCCTTCGCGCCCTCTTCATCATCGGCACTCGTCCCTCGGATGCGCACGCAAGCCTCCAGCTTGCATCCATGCCACCCTTCACGTACGCCTCGAAGTCCGCGCCCATCAGCTCATCGTCTCTGCACTCCAAGGTCCCTCAGATGCGCACACAAGCCTCCAGCTTGCCTCCATGCCATCCTTCACCGTACTGAGGCCGTCCAGTCAAGTCCTTATGCGTACCTGTACAACCTGCACACTCAACATACGCATATCAAATACACAAGGGTAAACCTAACTTAAACCCTTTGCCCAAACATCAAAACCTATGGTCACAGGGCCGATTGCTCCAACACACTTCACTGCTGATTTCAATCAGCCGTTTAAATCCAAAAACCTCTCTGCCAGTTCTGTCTAATTGCAACCAAGCATTTCTGATTTGATGGTAGTACAATTCAGTTTGGATTGATACGAAATTGTGCCAAGACTGCACTCCATCTGCTTCCTCCTTTTTCCTACTGTTTTCTCAACTTGCTGCTTTCGAACCTTTGAGATAATTACTGAATTCACTTCCCTGCAACTTTCTTCACTGCTGATTTCGTTTGAAGGCAGCAAGGCATTGATGATTTAGAACAAGAATTCAATTAGAAATTAGTATAAACTGCCTTACTAGCAATGCAGAAATTTCCAGCAACTTGCAGAAATTCACAGCAGCTCAATTCAGATTGTTGCAAAGTGTTACTGATTTCATCCTCTATCTGTGCTACAAACTCCATTAATTTCCAGATTTTCTTTCACTGCTGATTTTGGCACAGATTTTTCTGTTGTTTTCAGAGCTGTCCAGCTTGTGTGCAGCTTCTACATCAATTTTTCAGCCTTCAATTTAGCTTCAATTCAGCACTTGGCAATTTACAAGCTTTCCCTGGCTGCATTTCATTGTTTTCAACTTCTTTTCATCTGTTTCAATTCAGATCATGTTTCCAGATGGTATAGCTTCAGCACTCGGCAGCTCAGATTCATCTTCAAGTTGTTGCAAAACTTCCTTTGGCACAAACATTTCATCATTTTCTTTTTCTTCTTTTTCAGCTTTTATTCCACTCTCAATTCAAATCATCTTTTTCTTGTTCTCAGCTGCAATCCATTCCATTCCAGCTCAGAAATATAGATTCCATCCTCAACAATTCACAGGTTTCCGAAATCAGCCTCACAATTCTGCTATTCCTATCTAAAATCAGTGATACACTGCTAAGTTCCCCAATTCAGCTTCACAAATAGCCATTCAATGATTCAAAACAGCTCCAAGTTGATTTGTTCAGCTTTCTCCAGCAAAGGCAGCTGCATTTAATGCTTCTAGCAAGGTGGCCGAATAGCTTCATAGCATCAAGAAAACATACTTTTCCTCTCTTTTGTCATGGCATAAATTTCCTTCATTTGTGTGCCATTTGGATTACACAAATTCTTCAACCGGATTCATCTTGGCTCCAAATTGTTTGGATCTTCATTTTGATGGTCAAGAGTCTAGATGCCTCCATTTGATTTCCTCCTCTTGCTCATTTCCGAAACTTAAATCAAATTCAACTCACTTGGCCCATGAAAATGCAGAAATTTTTTTTTTCGAAATGCTCTTTGATAAAAATTGCTTCCCTATCACTAGTCACTCCCCCACACTTAAATCTTTGTCCGTCTCGGGCAAAATAGCATCAAGAAAACATCCCAAGCAACAAATTCATAGAAAAAATTTTGGGGTTAGAATTAGGAATAAGGAAAGACAATTCACGAAGAGTGTGTATCAAGTATGATCATGGAAAAAGGAAAAAATATGATTAGTCTTTATAAATGTGATCCAATCAACGAAATATGGTTTTGAAAGAACCTGAGCAAGTTCTAGAGTACAATAACATATGTGTATCACAAAATAAGGCTAATCTCACTAGGTAAAAATAATCCATCTCAAATTCTCAATTAAGAATCCAAAGCCAAGTAGTACTCAAACATCCAAGAGTTCATCCATGATCTTCAATCCTAAGTTTTAACAACCAAATTTAATTTATTTTCAAAAGACTCTAAAATGCTATGGGATAACCTAGAGGGATACATTTATTTCTACTCATGCAAGAAAAAGTGCAAAAAGAAATAACAATGTATTTACAAGGACTCCTATGCATTCTACTCTGCTCATGCATTTATTAGCAAGAAAATTCTACTTCTAGAAAGCATGAAAATGAAAAATACAATAAAAGAAAATACAAGCAAGAAAAATCTCCCCTTTATTTCTGGTGGACGGAGTCTATCCAGAAGGAGCCTCCATCTTGGTAGTGGAGGAACATGAGTGGCTGGGAGAATTAGGACTCCCCCACACTTGAACTTTGCAAAAAATTTCTCTGGTGGCCTAAGGCGATTCAGGTTCAAAAGCCATTCAAGGGGTGGAGTGCTTTTAATTAAAGTAAGATCATCTCCTCCTGCTTGATGCCCTTCAGAAGTCCTTCCAGGAGGCTGAAGTCTGTTCAGTTGGAGTACCCACTCCTGAAGTCTTCTAGACCTTGCAAAACAATGTAATACCTTTCTCAAGCGTGCAGGGTCAGAAAGAAATAAAATAATGTCAGTCTCTGCATGAAATGAATCCAAATCTGCATCATGTCCAATTAAATCAATGCTTGGTGTCTCAATAAATTTTTCACATTTATTTCCTACAAAATTTGCATCCTGAAATTCATCACAAATAATGAAATCAATTTTTGCCACTTCAATAAAAATTTCGCAATTATTTTTCAACACAGATGGATCAAGCAAAGTATCACCGCCTATGAAATCAATCTCAGGTGCCTCAAAGAATTTTTCAAAATTATTTCCAGCATAAGATATATCAAAACACTCATCACAACAATTAACAACATTAGGCACTTCTAAAAAATTTTCACACTCAGCATTTTCATCTGATTTATCACAACATGCTTCATTTTCAACAATTTCTACACTAGGTACCTCTATGGATTTTTCACAATTATTTTCTACAAGAGATGTATCCCTAAGTATCTCACAAACAATAAAATCAGTTTGAGGTACCTCAATACAATTTTCAGCAAAATTTGGAGGAGAATATACCTGATCGTGCTGAAAAATACCTGGAGGTTCTACAAAAGTAGATGTATCCGTGTTCTCCTCCTGGTCAATTAATTGCTCTTCTTCAAGTTCAAGTTCTGGTGGACAGTTAACTACAACAGGTGATCCTTGGGTTCTTGCTTCCACCATGCAAGTCCCTACACTTTCTGGTAATTGTGGTGGTCTCTGGGGCTTAGTGCAATCCCCTACACCTATTACTTCCTCAACCATTCCTGTATCAACCAAATTAGAAAAATTAGGACCTTCAATAATACTATAATCACAAAATAAAAGATGAGAATGGTCCTGTGAAATAGGAATGGGTGATTCTTGGGGCTCTGTGCAATCCCCTACACTCTCAATCCTATCCTCTGAATTTTCTGATGCATCAATCAATATAGGTGGTTCCTGGGGCTCTGTGCAATCCCCTGCACCTATGGAATCATCTGATTGTTCTAATCTTTGGGCTTTTATCTGATTCAATCGATCTTGCATGTTTTGAAACCATTGTTGTTGTTGTTCTTGAAAAGTTTGCTGTTGTTGTTGGATTTGTTGACACATCTCCATAATCCTTTGGTGTAGAGCCTCATCCCAATCAGGATCATCAAAACCTCCTTGGTTAGTGTGGAACCCCTGTTGGTCTTGAAATGGAAAATAGGGCTGCTGAAGTCCAGGAGGAGGCTGTGCATGCTGAAATGGAAACTGTTGGGGCTGCTCAAATGGATGAAATGACTGATTAAATTGCTGAATATTTGGTTCACAACAATTAGGTGAAGATAGCTGAAAATTTTGATTCTGAAATTCTTGGATCTGAGGTTGAAATTGTTGTGGTGAACACTCAAATTGATGTGGGGCTGTTGGTACTGATTTTGGTGCTGAATTTGTTGAGGATATGGCTGGAAATTGCTTTGGAAATTTGATGGACCTTGCTGAAAACTATTCCCCGGAAAACCTTGATTTGAACCTTGCTGAAAACTCTGATTGGGCTGCTGAAAACTCTGAAACTGCTGCCCTTGCTGATAGTTCCCTTGAAAACTTTGATTTTGGTTAAATGTTGACTGTTGATGCTGAAAACCTTGCTGAAAAGGCTGAGACATCTGCTGGAAATTTTGATAGCTTCCCTGAACTTGCTGATTTTGGTGGTATTGAGGCTGAAAATTCTGATATTGCTGTTGGAATTGTGGCTGCCCTTCCTGAAATTGTTGGAAATTGGATTGATTTTGCTGAAAATTTTGGAAAGGCTGAAAAAACTGATTTGTTGACTGATTGAATGGTTGGTTCTGCTGAAATTGTGGACACGGCTGCTGGTAAGTGGATGAAAACATTTTGAACCTGCAGCCCTGTCACAAAACAAACAAGAAAAATGGCAGTACCAGTATACAAAAGATAAAGCAAAATAAAATAGAACCCAATGATATGTCAAAAATACACAAGCAAAAATCAAACAAATCAACTAGTTGCTTCCCAGGCAACGGTGCCAAAAATTTGACGGCTGCCCAAACTATGCTGTCACGAATGTGGGTCCATCAAATTTAAATATATAAATGAATGAAATGCTGGAAACCCTTTTACAATCAAAAGCATGAAAATGTAATATAGGGGCCACAGGTCGTATTTTTCTCGGGGCTAGTTGACGTTGTTTGATTCGCGCTCGTATTTATGTGTCGTTTGTGTTTTCGGGTTTCAAATCAAAATTGGGTTTTGGGTTGCAATTGGAAATAAAAACTCAATGAAAAGGATAAAAACTTAACCATGTAACTCAACCAAAGTAATGGCAATTGAAGATTCAACCAATTGGATCACTTACTCATCTAAAGCCCTTAAGCAATTTGTTTAAAATTGATTTCTGATTTCAAAAGCAAATCAAACTGCCAAGCAATGAAATGAAGGCAGTGATGGAGTTTTCAGAAATAAACTAGCTTGATACAATGAAAAACATGCGAAATTAAGAACTCGAACAAGTACCAACTTCAATTCAATTTTAGCTACAAGTTTTGGTAGCCAACAAATGCAAACTAAGTTCGGAAATGGATGAATTCAGTACCACTTGATTTCAGACAATTATGCACACTAGAAACACCCTATGACTTGGTACCAATCATTGCCTAAACATAAACTTGATACAAAGTGCTGAATTTCAGCAAATTGGCACGCAAGAGAAGGAAAACTTCTTCCCAATTTCTGCTGCCCTTGCAGAAAATCTCCAGCTCAGAAGTCAAAGTGGAGGCTGGTCAATTGAGGTTAGAAGGCAAGGCTAATAGTGAACCAGTTTGCAAGAGTTGAAAGAAGAACTTAAGCATCCAAATGCAGCTCAAATCAAACACGTAAGGGCAGACAATGTGCAAAATTCATGTACAGTTCAATGGCAGAGATTAAGTTTAACTTCAGAGATTGAATGCTGCAATGTAATGGAAACATAAACCAGCAAGCAACTTAATTCTACTACTTAAACCTAGCTGCAGAAATGATGAATTCAGATGTTTATCAATGGCAGAAACAAGCAGAAATTCAGAATAGTGTGCAGAATGTATTGCAAAAATCGAAACTAAGCTCTAAGTTAACTAAACAAACATATATCTGACTTGAATGCAAGGATTAACCACTAATAAATGAAGAAACAAGAGAGAAAACTGACACTCTGCTACAAATCAGAAACTTAAAGAAAATTCAGAGATTGGAATGGCACGCAAGAAATGAAATTGGAACCTAGCTTAATTTGAGTGCTATTTTGACTAAACCTACTATCTATCTAATGCTAGAGCAGGAGTTTACAGCTAAGAACTCAGAAAACAATTCAGAAATAGGGAATCTGAGACAATTATAGAAACTGAATGGAAATTTCAGAAATGACATGGCACACAACTGGGAATTGGCACGCAAGGTTTAACACTATGATTTAACTGAAATTTAACTAAATCTATCACTAAACGAGTTTCTAACTTACTGACATTGAAGATTAAAATCCTAATTAAGCTGAACAATTCAGAACATAGAGCTAAGTTGCTGGAAACTAAAATCGCAGAAACAGAACAGTGCAGTGATCCAATTATAGCTACAAAACTTGGAAATTAAGGACCTAAGTTACTCCTCAACCATTCTTCAACTCAAGAGCTTCTTGGTCGTCAATCAAGGGAGAACCTCGGACCCGCAAGCTCAACAAATCAGTGAAGATCTTCTCTGCTACCGAATCGAATCAGATTTTTGCCCAAACTGAAATCAGCTCCGAATTCTTCAAACTCGCTG